>CM035107.1:3361851-3846851 GCA_020205505.1 Panax japonicus | reverse complement strand
TGAAAAAGGTCTACGTTAAGATATCAATATACTAATTGATTTAACTCTCTCTCTCTATCTATCTATATAGATATAATATATTTGTGTGTATATATATATATATATATATATTAAGAAATGTATATATTTTTATAAAAGTTTTTCTAGTTATCAAGAAACAAAATTTAAGTCTTACCTAAAAGATTTGCCTTAAGCTAGCAGAGAATTCGTTCCTCAGAGAAACACCGCAGAGGGATGGGCAGATTTCAATCGGAAAGCGGCTGATCCGATGCCGGTGGTCGCGGAAGAATCCGAAAAAGAGTATTAAAATAATTTAATGTACGTAGAGGTAGTTATAGTATAGAGACATGCAAGTTGTGATAATATTCTTGGTTACACTAATACTATTCTTCCTGTAACTTCTTTATGGGACCGAATCTAGCACACACGCCAATTGATACTACATGTCATATTCCCTAGCTACCTCACTACTTTTAAAAGCATAATTAAAATCTTTCATAAAGTGAAAGAATTCAATACTAACCTTTTAGGTTGAAGAACGTTAAGACATGTCATTCTTTTTTACAGATTGCAAGTGGAAACCAATTAATATATATATATATATATATATATATATATATATATATATATATATATATGTATATAAGGGATGCATCCATGGCAATCGGTTGCCACAACACTGTTCATAGCAACCAAGTTGTGACAGCGTGTAGCGGCTTAGTGTTATTTTATATTAAAATACTTCGACCACTACACCTAGTAGTGGCTGACACTTCATCAAGTTTACTAGTAATTACAAAAGTATTAAGTACTAGTAGCAAGAGTAGTAACAGTAGCAATAGCAAAAGAGTAGTTTTAAGTACCAGTAGCAAGAGCACCAAGAGTAGTATTAAGTACCAAAAAATCAAAGCCGCTACTACAGGTAGCGGTCCCTTTTTTTAATAAAATAATCCGACTTTTTATTATTATTATTATTATTATTATTATTATTCTTATTAAAAAATATGTCCGATACATTGTGTAGCGGCTTTTTCACGACAAACTTATTATAGCAAAAGTGTATATACACTTGCTATAATAAATGGGACAAACCAAATTAAGATACACTTTTGCTATAATAAGTTTGTCGTGGAAAAGCCGTTACACAATGTAGCGGTCGTATTTTTTAATAATAATAATAATAATAATTTTTTGGTACTTAATACTACTCTTGGTACTCTTGCTACTGGTACTTAAAACTACTCTTTTACTATTGCTACTATTACTACTCTTGCTACTGGTACTTAATACTTTTGTAATTATTAGTGAACTTGATGAAGTGTCAGCAGCTAGTAGGTGTAGCGTTCGAAGTATTTTAATATAAAATAACACTAAACCGCTATACGCTGTCACAACTTGATTGCTATGAACAGTGTGGTGGCAATCGGTTGTCATGGATGCATCCCCTATCTATATATATATATATATATATATATATATATATATATATACCATAGGTTAAATTATCATAATCAATATATCCTAAATTTTTACTTAATTCTTCTCTAACTTTGTGAGCAAATAAAGATGGTAAACCATTAATAAATTTCTCTTTCCAAAATGGTTTATTACTGTCATTTCTCATCATAACTCTAAAAGTAAATACATCTTTGTACCATCTAAAATCACTTAGAGTGGGACACGTAAGATTACTTAATTGATCATGAATTCTTTCTGTAATATTACTAGGGGTTCCAACAAAATGTTTAATTATAGTAAATATTAAAGTATTAACTCCATCAGGAAGACCAATACAAGCATCTTCATCAAAGATGAGATTGCCTTCATTATCTCTTTGGATAGCATGAATTATGGATATTCTAATGTCTTTTGTGAGATATTTTTCCCACCAAGACCTAAGAATACTAGTAAAACCACTAGCTATTATTTCAACTATATGCTGTTGAGATAAAGTGTTGAATTTGGTGATATAGTTGTTGGCTACCATAGACATATGATTAAGTTTATTAAGAATTTCTTGTTTACTAAATCCATCTATATTCCATTCATAAATTTTATTAGAGGACACAGAAAACTGTTTATCTAGATTTCTCTCTTCGAACTGTAGATCCGGAGGAGTTGGTCTAGAGTACCAATTTCTGGTAATACTTGTGTTATTGACAGTTAATTTATTTAGCTGTTCATTATGGTTTGAAATAGATGAGTGATTAGAGTGATCAGAAGAACTTTCGTTATCACCATCCGATTTAGAATGATCGATAACAGCAATAGTTCCACTTGGAACGGGTTCTGTTTTAAGTTTTTTAAATAATTTTTCAATAGATTGGACCAATTCACTTTCTTTATTAGGTAAACCTAAATTATATCTGTTCTGTGGTAAGTTAATTAGAGGCTGTTCAATCTTTGAATCAGGTTTTTTAATAATATTTTCTTCAAATTTTTCTTCAATCCTATCTAGCTGTTTTCCTACTGTTGCTAGATATTGATTACTAAAGTTTAATTGTAAGACCCCAGTTTTTATAAATAAAGATGAATTTTCTATAATTATTATTTTTGAATATTATGGAATAAATTTGATATAATGTTATAGTTGTGGATAATATTTATAAATTTTGTAAAGTACGCAAGTTGTTATAAAATATTCGTTTGGTCAGGGAATATTCTTTTTGTCGGGGAATATTCGTACGACGACACAATCATTGGTGGACCCCACAACGGAAGTATTGTCGTAGTTAGAAAACGACAAAATTATCTTTCTATAAAATAACGGCGGAGGTGTTACCGTTAAAACTGTTGAACTACTCGGTAGTAAAAGTACAGTAATACGCGTTGTTGCATAGTAGCACATGGTATTGATTATTGATGCTTACGTGAGAAGTCACTCAGCTATACTCAATTATTGCTACAGTAATTGCTGCATCATATCTCTTATATTATTGATTCAATTATTGTCACAGTATCATCTGTATAATATGTTATATTATTTAAACAATAATTGAGATGACAAGTTATAAATGATTAATAATCGTTGAAAGATTAAATATGTGCTGATTAAAAATAAAATGATTTCTGGTAATTTTTATTCAATCCTTGATGTATATAAAGAGTCTATTATTAGACGTTTGTGGTAAGTTGAATTATTTATGGGGGGGCATATGTCATCATCTAAGAGTCTTTTTCGTAAATAGTAATTACCTTCGTAAATAGTAATTACCTTTGTCAATAGTAATTACCTTCGTAAATAGTAAATACTTTCGTAAATAGTAATAAATCTTCTATAAATAGAGGCCTAGGGCTTCATTATTTTTCACAAATTCGCTCAAGCTATAGAGAGAGAAAGTATAGAGAGAATAAGAGAGAAAGAAGAAGAGTATTCGGTTACTACACTACTGCAGTATTCAATCTCCTAAATAAAGTAAGGGGTGTTATTCTTTCTTCTTGAAGAGAACTTATGTTATTCCATTCTTTGTTATTCTGTTGGAATAACCTGTAAAAGTGGCATACCCTATACATGACCTGTATACGCGGTATACCCTATACTTGGTGAAATCCTTATGTTATTCCATTCATTATTATTCTGTTGGAATAACCTGTATACGCGATTTACCCTATACTTGGTGACATTCTTCTATTATTTTGTTGGAACATCCTGTCTGTGTGTTTTACACCGGACCTGATTCCATTATTTATTATTCTGTTGGAATATCCTGTCTGTGTGTTTTACACCGGACCTGGTTCCATTATTTATTATTCTGTTGGAATATCCTGTATGTGTGTTTTACACCGGACCTGGTTCCATTCTTTATTATTTTGTTGGAATATCCTGTCTGTGCGTTTTTCGCCGGACCTGGTTCCGTTATTTATTATTCTGTTGGAATAACCTGCTTGTGAGGTCTATCGCATGCATGGTGATTTCTTTTATTATCTCATTCTTTATTATACTCAATTGGTTAAAACTTTGACTTCTATACTCCATGAAATTAGTGGAATATCCTTGATATTTGCGCTTCATCCAGTATCCTTTCATGGAAATCTTCTTCTGATCATTCTTGAATTTTACACCACAAAACAATATCGTGTTGACAAATTTGGACGTTAATAATTCATGGATAAAATAATTCTTGAACTTGTTTTATTGAATTCTTATATCATTGTCATCATCCTCATGTTTATATTTTGTTGAAAGTCATCTGTGGCCTGTAGTGCATAGATGGACTTGGTATGATTATGACCAGGGATTATTCGGTGTAATCATGACCGTAATATTACAAATGATGTAAAAATTAAAAATCCTCATTGGCCCGTAGTGCATTGATGGACAGTTGTTGGCATGATCCTGACCATTAATGAATACACAAATATTCTTGGCCGTAGTGCATGAATAATTGTGGTCGTGATACTAAAGAATATCCTTGGCCGTAGTGCGGGGGTGATTCGATGATGTGGAATATTTATTAAGCTGAGTCTCAGCTATAACGATGATGAAAAACCTTTTAAATCATAAAAGATAGTAGATTTTATTTTCTACTTGACTCTTTTAATGGATTGTTGGTTCCGCTGTAGTTAAACTTGATGTTTATTGTATTTTATCAGTTTAACACTGTTGAAGGCTAATGATAATTTATTCTGCATTATCTTAGTCATAATATTTCTTACTGGGCTAGTTGAGCTCACCCTTTCTTTCACTGTTCTCTTCAGGAAATGAGAATATAGCTGGGACGAGTCGGGGAACGGAGTGATGGACCAGAGAATAGTATTAGTAGTCCTCACTATTCTGTTAAATAGTGTGACAATAATTGTATTGAGGACACCTTTTTAGTTTGTATGATCTCTAGTAGACAATGATTGTATTCAAACTCACAGTTATGTTTTGTCGTATTGTACACGACAGTTGTATTAGTAAGTTGTATTTGAATTCTGTACCATGTATCTGGCAACTCAAGATGGGTGATGTATACCTAATTTTGGGGGCGTCACATTAATTGTTCAATTATTTTTTTATCATCATTAGTTTCTTCAGGAATCTTGAAGGGACTAGCGATAACTGAAGTGTTTTTAACTGGAATTAGAACTGTCTCTAAAGGAGGATGACTAGACGATACTTTAGATCTGTCTTCTTTAATCCATTGAGTTTTACTAATAACATTACATTTACTTTAATATTGTTCATACCAGTCGTAAAAAGTGATATTAATTTCTTCACATTTAATAAATCTTTTCCATCTATTAACTATCTTATCTCTTTCCTTTTCAATGGGGTGAGTAGATCTGAATAGATGCCTTTTTTCTTTGTTAAACTTTGAATTAAAATCTTTTACTAAGTTATCCCAATCTAAAATGAAATTCTTTTTAATCACTCTTAATTGATTATGAATTGGGGCATTAATATCAGACTGTGTGGGACATACTGAGGATGCCAGAGAAGAAGAACCTTCATCTTCTACGGTATCATTCTGAGTATAAAAATGATGACTAACTTGTCCTTGATTAAGGATACCTTTAAGTTTGATATCTCTAACTGAAGGATTACTAAGGACTTCAGTATCTCTTCTAGTGTGGATAACTGAAGGGGCCGAAGAACTGGAAATGTCTTCAATGATAACTGGTGTTCTAGTACGTTCAAAACTAATTTTAACAGTTCCATCAGAAAACTATTGGATGTTTTCAATATTTAACAAATTGTTAACTATGGGCTGTTGTGGTAATTCATTCGGTAAAGTCCATTGATTAGGTAAGGTAATATCCTTCCAAAGAATTGATCTTGGGATCTGGATATTAGCATCACTAGTTGAACTTTGAATTAAAACTGTTTGATCTTTTGGACTTTTATTAAGAGCATGAACGTTTAAGTTTGATTTCATTGTCTTATAATAAATCCTGTAAATCAAAGCAATGGGTTGAGATCCTTCAATCATTTGAGTAATCTCTCCGTCAGTTTTAATGTTTAATGATAAAGCTTTAAATAAGTTTTGATCACTAAGACTCAAGGTGAAATCAGGAAAATAATTGAAATAGATAGGTCCATTATACAAACTTGCTTCCATGGAACCAATTATACTTGGATAATAATTTAAAAATCTAGCATCTTTAAGGCAGAGGTAGATAGATGAATTAATTCCTTTTCTGTAGAGTGGTTTGACTGCAACTTGAACAAGACCTATATGAATAAAATTGTAACCCTTCTTTCTGTGTTTTTTAATAACTTCAGGTGATAAAAGACTACAATTTTCATATTCTTTGTTAATTGCATAAACTCTTTCAACTGTTTTGACATTATAGTCAGTTTTGAATTTATCTGAAAAGGTTGACTGATAAATATCTTTTGGAGATACTCTAGGTATGTTCCAATTGTGTAAAACTTGATTATTTTTTTCATAACTATGTTCTTCTTGGTTAACTATGTCTGGGACAGGAGGAAAAGCTGACCTGTTACTAACTGAAGAGCTGGATCTGAATAATCTACTCATCTTGACTGTTTCAAAATAAAAATCTTACTCAAGGTTCCTTCATGCATACCCCGTTTACCCAAAGTAGACTCATACCTATGTTCTATAAACTGACACTGCTCACACCCTTGAGACTTATAAAGGTTGGACACGAACTAAGTGGACTACAGGTAAATAAGGTGACTTCAGAACTTTGATGAAGAAGATAATTTTAAAAAAGTAAAGAGAAGTTTGATTAAAGAGATCTGACTATACAATTACTAACAACAAATAACTTGGCTCTGATACCATTAGAGGGCGGAAGGAGAATATAAAGAGAGAAGAACAAGTGCGCATACAAACACAATTAAATTACTAAATAAAAACAGTTTTATAATTTTATTGATAATGACTCAAATTATTTACAAGACGAACAATTAAAATGACTTACAAGTTTACTGAAATAAGAACACTAGATGAAGAGGGTTTAAGTAGGCTAAACAACGGTTGAGGCGACATTCTCAACATCTTTTTCAAGAATAAATTTTGCTGACTTGCAATCTATTCTAACTAGGAATCTTTGGTTCAATAAATCTCTCTGAAATTTTTTAATACATAAAAATAATGATAAAATCTCTTTTTTAATAGTACTGTATTTTAACTGTGCAGGGTTCTATGCACCAGAATGGAAACGAACAATTTGTTCATCAGAAGTAGGAGTTAATTTTTGTTTGAGTATGCCACCAAATCCAATATCAGAGGCATCTGTTTCAACTATTTTGAAAGCTAAATCGTTTGAGATGCTAAGGCCACTACAAAAAAAAAGGCCATTGCCGACGGCACGTGCCGTCACTAATGACACTATTGCCGTCGGCAATGAGGTCATTGGCGACGGCACAGTCCATCGCCCTTCCCGTCGTCGTATAGGTCGTCGCCCCGGCCTCCCGTCGCTCGCCGTCGGCAACTTGGTCATTACCGACCGGTCATTGGAGATGGCTAGCCGTCTCTAATACCTCATTGCCGACAGCATGGTCGTCGCCAATGCCCCCGTCGCCAATGACCCACTTTAAAAAAATATTAAAATTGCAAAATTCCCCTGTTCATTTACATATACATTGTACCTGTTATAAACTAAGAAAAATAAATAAATAATGACAATATACGCATATCAATAACAATCATATCTTTTACTATCAACAATTAATATAATTAGATACCAAACTCAAATCTGTACAACTCAAAAGCTAAATACATACATGAAAGTCAAAATATAAATATAAACAACTACTGCCCAAGATCAGGAATCTCTGTCCCATCGCCTCCGGTCCCATCGCCGGTCCCATCCTCCATAGTCTCATCAGCATCAGCTCGGAGATCATCACCATCTCCTCCACGAGCATCACCTGTGCCGCCATCTCCACCTCCACGAGTCTCATCAACAAGACTCTACAAAATTAAAATATTAATAACGGAGTCCCCAAAATAGATCATATTTATATTATTTTAGTTTGTGTTCTACAAATGTTGTTCAGTTTCGCAAACAGGGCGATAACTCGATCTCCGTATGTCGGAATAGAGTACCGTCAGTTGTAGCGCGTGTCTAATACCTACGCGGTGCTATGTGTATGTTTGCATGGCGTTCGGACGGACGATGCGGGTTTCGGGCTCTTTTTCGACTTTTTGCCTAAGTCTTGTTCAGTTTCGCAAACACGGCGATAACTCGGTCTCCGTATGTCGGAATCGAGTACCGTCAGTTGTAACGCGTGTCTAATACCTGCGCGGTGCTGTGTGTGTGTGTTTGCATGGCGTTCGGATGGACGATGCGGGTTTCAGGCTCTTTTTCGACTTTTTGCCTAAGTTTTGTTCAGTTTCGCAAACTAGGCGATAACTCGGTCTCCATTTGTCATAATCGAGTACCGTCAATTGTAACGCGTGCCTAATACCTACGCAGTGCTGTGTGTGTGTTTGAGTGGCGTTCGGATAGACGATGCGGGTTTCGGGCTCTTTTTCGGCTTTTTGCCTAAGTCTTGTTCAGTTTCACAAACTAGGCGATAACTCGGTCTCCGTATGTCAGAATCGAGTACCGTCAGTTGTAACGCGTGCCTAATACCTATGCGGTGCTGTGTGAGTGTTTGCATGGCGTTCGGACGGACGATGCGGGTTTCGGGCTCTTTTTCGGCTTTTTGCCTAAGTCTTGTTCAGTTTCGCAAACTAGGCGATAACTCGGTCTCCGTATGTCAGAATCGAGTACCGTTAGTTGTAACGCGTGCCTAATACCTACGCGGTGCTGTGTGTGTGTGTGTGTGTTTGTGTGGCATTCTGTGTGTGTATAATGATGTTAGGGTTTTATCTTATGTTTATCTAAGCAATACAATTACAAATTACATAAATTAAATAAGGAAATACATAATTTAATTATTTTTACCTGTCGAATATGTGGTGGGAAGATGTTGGCCAAGACAACTGCACACACGCGGATGGCCTCCTCCCGTACTACACCCATGAGATCGTCAACGGCAGCTGTAGGATCGATAGAGCCGTGGACAACCTCCTGAGCTAGCTGATAGATCCGCTCGCATGATGGTGCGCCTGACTGCACAACACCGCTCGACATGCACCCCTCTATGATCCGCCGGAAGAAGTCGTCGGATAATGAAGGGTCGGCGCCCGATCCACTCACACCAGTACCTCCAGTGGGTGGGCGTCGTCGAGATCTCGCAGCAGGGACTAGGGTGTATGCTGGGACATGGGGAATGCCCACAACTCTACCCTTCTTCGGTCCCCCTGTAGCCTGCAGCCAGTCCTCTATCTCCTCGTCTGCACGCGTAGACTCGTCTACTGGAGTGTCACATCTCTGGCTGCTCCGGGCCACTGTAAGATCTTCAAACCGTCGCTGACAAAAAACACATTAGTGGATGATACGCAAAGTATAAAATGAAATAATATAAAAGAATATCAGAATTTTAAATACATATTAAATAAGAGAATTAAATAACTTACAGCAATGCGTTCTGCCTCAGGTGAGATATAACCACCGTCACCTTTCTTTTGGTGGGCGTGCCACCAAAACTCCAAGCGAGAGGGTGCATGCTTTAAACTCACCTCAAGTCTCTCCCGGTACAGGTCGTACGACTGAGACCCAGTGCAGTGTGGGAGACGACTCTGCTGTCGGGCAGCTGAACGCTATGCCGACATCTTCTTGAAGGCCTCGCCGTCCCAAATACTGCACATCTAGTCCCACACCGCAGCAGATATGAAATCTGGCCGGACATCCTTAAGTGTCTGTCTATCAGCCATCTTCGTCTGGGCCTTTTTCTTCCAGTCGTAGACACACTTGTGCCAATTCATCTCTAGGTATCTGTGCAGAACAGTCATGCCATGGGCTTCCTTCTCGTCCTCAAAACGATAATATCTCTGCACATTACACATTAAGAAGTTTAGTAGACAACATAAATCAAAGAGATAACATAAATCAAAGAGGTAACAGCATATTCAAATGTCTAATAAAACTAGCATATGAATGATTGGCATCCTACCTTAAATTCGGCAATAATCAACTGACGTGTACGATCATCCACATCTGCCCACCTCATCCACGGGCTTGAGAATCGGTTGCGGACGATCCCAAGCAACGTGTTCCTTGGCGTGGCGTCAAGGATACTACAATTGAAATTGTAAATTACAAAGAATATATAAGAACTAAATAATTATATTATAGTAATATTTTATAGGAATATGAAATTACCTATGAGTCCCAACACGACATATAAGAGGCTATCGTAGCAGCTACCTTTCACCACAACACCAGAATCAGCAGAAGCGACTTCCCCAATATCGCAACACTTAAATCTGTAACCGTTGACAATGCAACATGTATAAGTATCTACAGATCTTTCGGGGCCGTCGGCTATAAGCTTTAGTCGATTGTCAGCTAACTCATCTGTGAGGACCTAATGTACATTAACACAACATATTCTAAAGTTAATTACGCCATAAGAATAAGTCTATGATGGTAGATTCATTGAACGTTAAAAGGTTAGACTTACATGATCCTTAAACCATTGCACAAATTCTCCATTTCTCAAATTTTACAAATCCTCGTCCGATATACTCGGATTCGCTTCACGTACTTCAACATCATATTGACTGCAACACAGTTATATACTCAATGTGTTTGGAAAGGAACTTGACACAATTACACCAGACATATATAGTTATGACTACTTACTTAATGTATGGCGCTACTTCATTCATGTTGACAAGTGCATACAATGTGGCAGCTGCATACTCACTATCGGTCAAGAATCGCCTTTTTTTACCGCCGAATGGTCTTACAGGATGACTAAAGGCAATTAATTCTCCATTTTCCTCGTGCGCAACAGCCTGATTCTGACGTAAGTGATTGTGCTTCGTATGAACATTCGACTCAAAGTACAACGAGCAGAAATTAACAAGTTCCTCCATAACATAACTTTCAGCAATCGACCCCTCTACACGGGCTCTATTCTTCACCTTTTGCTTTAGACGTCGCATATACCTATGTGATATATAGATTAACAAAAAAATAATGAACATTTTACCGTATTAAAAACATTAATGTCATTACCTCTCGAATGGATACATCCATCTATATTGTACGGGACCGCCAAACTTAGCTTCGTATGGCAAGTGAATAGGTAAATGCTCCATTGAATTAAAAAACGCATACGCAAATAAGTCGTATAACCCTGCTTGAACCCATACGCAAATAAGTCGCACATGACATCACTCCTTTCCTTCCACACTTCATTCACACACCTCTTACAAGGACATCTGATCGCATCGCCGCTGACTTGCTCAAACGCGAAGTTGAGAAACTGTTCAACCCCACTACGATACTCAGAGCTAAGCCCACTCCTATCAGTGGCTACCCTACGTTCCATCCAACTTCGATCAACAGACATCTCGGACAACTGTCTGCTATATATATGGAAAGTTAGACAAACACAATCAAGTCTCCAAGTTAATGTATATGCAAGCTTATAAGTTTCTTAACTTCATCTCCCACTCTAACGGGTCAGGCTTCTATCTCATTCCCGGATATGTCGCCTCACTGATGCCAACAACTTGAACACATCTTTACATTTTTCAGAATTTTCGGCAGCACCTCCCCATGGTCTTCAAGTACACGAAATAGACTAACACATCGTAGTCTAAATATGCACCCGAAGAACATCAAGAGATATATACTGACTGAAAATTCAAAAAATATAAAGACGTGCTCAAGTCGTTAACACCGACCTAAGTGAGATCGAAATATACAAGAACAGTCCCAAAACGGGGACTATTTGAGATTCACTCCTACTAAGTGAATCTCAAACGGGTTTCTAAGCTTGAATATAAACGAATGTGTTCCTACATATTTTACTCTTACTCATATTTAATTAGCAACATACTCAAAAACATTGACAACTATAAACAAATGTTTTACAGTTTTTCAATGCATTGTGTTTTCAATGTTAGTTTGTTTTGATGTTTTTAATGCCAACTAGTTTTTGAAAACAGATTTAAAAAGGCTATCCAAATTCCAAACGACCCTTTAATTTCCCCCAAATCTCCCCCAAATCTCCCCCATATATATACAAACTAAGCCCCAAACTATTGGTCGAGACAAATACAGAGCTCAAGGACATAATTATATAATGCAACCTCTATACATTGATCCCATGTCTACAGTCTCGACTGAACCTAGGTTTATAACTATAGAGGTTCGAATGTTTGAGTTTTTCCCCTTCAACAGCTCGGAGAAACCAGACCAGAAGTTTTAACATCTAATAGTTGAGCTAGAACAAGAGTTATAATTATGTATAAGATTTTGAACTACCTTCAAGAAGTACAGTTGCTAAATGAATTTGGAAAATCTAGAATATACAAGAATCCAGGTATAAAAACATTAAGAAAAGATTTCAACTACTATCACAAAACAGAAATTAATTCAACATTTGTTACTTGGTACATATATACTTGAAAAGAATATGGTGTGGGTATCTATTTCCAATAATATACATATACACTAATGACTTTAAGTACTTTTGATCAACAAAGAATTTTTAGGTGATAATGTTGATGCATATAACAAGAGACAGTCAATAAACAGAGTTCATTTAGAATCATGTCTCAAAATATTATAAACCCAAACATGTGTAAAAGAAAAGAGAATATAATACAGTAAAACAAAGGAAAAAAGGCTGTTAAAGAGATTCACCAATGTGAGTGTACTCCTCAAATCAGAGACAAAAATATGCTATCAATTTATATTGCACCGAAATATATATATTTACACATTACAAATTTCCAGTCAATTGATCCATTTGATACAAATTTTTCATTAATTAAAACTGAATCAAACACATTTGATAATCTAATAATTTACATTGCACCGAAAATGAAGAACAGTAGCTCAAGATTGTTAACAATTTATAATTTACACTGCACCAAAAATGAAGAACAATAACAATTTACATTGCACCGAAAAATGAAGAACATTTGATAAGCTAACAATTTACACTTCACACAAATTAATACATACCTTTTTAGGCTTAGTCCAAGAGTTGTGTTATATCATTACCTGAAGAGAAACGAAGCCCTTTTACTGTCAAAACCCTAGCTCTTGATGTATGTTGTGTGTGTGGCGTGTAAATGCCAGTGAAGAGAAAGAAGAACAGTAGCGAGGAAGAGGGAAAATGAAGAGGGAGAAGTAACCGGCCGGTGAACAGGAGGGATGAGCGAGAGAGGGCCGGAAAAGGGACGAGCAGTAGGGGTTTGAGAGAAATGGGTGAACTGGGCAAAATAGGAGAAATCAATTGAGCAAAATAGAGAATCAATTGAGCGAAATGGGCGAATTAGAGCGAAATTCGAATTGGGAGAAAAAAAATCAGAAAGAGGGAACAAAAGGAGTCGTTGCCGTCGCGAGCCTAGACTGAAAATATAAGACTCATTATCGATGGCACGTTCGTCGATATATCCCCATCGCTAGTAAGTCATTCTCGACGTCCTGGCCGTCGTCTTGAACATTACGTCCGTCGCCAATGAGTTTTCCCTCCACCGCCAACTTTTCGCTCCAAATTTTCTCCTGGGAAAATGTCATTACCGACGGCACACATTAACGAAGGCATACCCGTCGGCATGGACATCATTATCGATGGTAAAACCGCCGTCGCCCATAACCCCATCGCCAATGACCCTTTTTTGTAGTGGGCAGGGCAAAACCTTGACATATTTTTTAACTTGTTGAACGACAGAAGTATGAATGTCAGTCCATGGAGGAGGATTACTTTGTAAGCGTAGAAAGAAGGGTTTACAAATCTTCCTGAGGTTCTTGTAAAACTTGCCAATATAATTGAGCGAGCCAAGAAACCTCTGTAGTTGAGTTTTGTCGGTAATCTTATCTGGGAACCGGTCGGCGAATTGAATAGCTCTGTCAATTGGCCGTGTGAGTCCATGATAGAGGATTAATCTGAGAAACCTGACTTTAGTCAGAAACAGACTACATTTGGAAGGAGAAAGAACAAGACCATTGGTTTTAACCATTTTGAAGAACGAATTTAAATATTTAATATGCTCTTCAATAGTCTTGGAGAATATAAGGATATCTTCGATGTATACAATGATAAAATGACTGAAAGGATTCAAAATGTTATTAAGAATATTCTGAAATTCACTGGGTGCATTTTTAAGTCCAAATGACTGAACATTCCATTCGTAGTGTCCGAACGGAGTGGTAAATGCAGTTTTGTACCTATCATCTGGATGAATAGCAACTTGCCAGAATTCTGACTTGAGGTCAAATTTACTAAAGATTGTGGAGACACTTAACCTACCAAGGAGATCATCCTTGTTGGGCAAAGGGTACCTAATCCATTCTAGTACTTTGTTTTAAGTACTAGAATGATCTCCTTGGTAGGTTAAGTGTCTCCACAATCTTTAGTAAATTTGACCTCAAGTCAGAATTCTGGCAAGTTGTTATTCATCCAGATGATAGGTACAAAACTTCATTTACCACTCCGTTCGGACACTACGAATGGAATGTTCAGTCATTTGGACTTAAAAATGCACCCAGTGAATTTAAGAATATTCTTAATAACATTTTGAATCCTTTCAGTCATTTTATCATTGTATACATCGACGATATCCTTTTATTCTCCAAGACTATTGAAAAGCATATTAAACATTTAAATTCATTCTTCAAAACAGTTAAAATCAATGGTCTTGTTATTTCTCCTTCCAAATGTAGTCTGTTTCTGACTAAAGTCAGGTTTCTCAGATTAATCCTCTATCATGGACTCACACGACCAATTGACAGAGCTATTCAATTCGCCGACCGGTTCCCAGATAAGATTACCGACAAAACTCAACTATAGAGGTTTCTTGGCTCGCTTAATTATATTGGCAAGTTTTACACGAACCTTAGGAAGATTTGTAAGCCTCTCTTTCAGCGCTTACAAAGTAATCCTCCTCCATGGACTGACATTCATACTTCTGTCATTCAACAAGTTCAAAAATATGTTAAGGTTTTGCCCTGCCTTGGCATCTCAAACGATTCAGCTTTCAAAATAGTTGAAACAAATGCCTCTGACATTGGATTCGGTGGCATACTCAAACAAAAGTTAACTCCTACTTCTGATGAATAAATTGTTCGTTTCCATTCTGGCGCATGGAACCCTACACAGTTAAAATACAGTACTATTAAAAAAGAGATTTTATCATTAGTTTTATGTATTAAAAAATTTCAGAGAGATTTATTGAACCAAAAATTCATAGGTAGAATAGATTTCAAGTCAGCAAAATTTATTCTTGAAAAAGATGTTGAGTATGTCGCCTCTAAGCATTCATTCCCTAGATGGCAAACAATTTTAAGTATTTTTGATTTTGATATTGAATATATTAAAGGTAGTAACAACTCAGTTCCAGATTTTCTCACTCGTGAGTTTATTAACACAGGTACTATTGCAGCAACATGAGTGTACGAGGAGGTTTATCTTCTCGTGGTCATGGCCGCTCTGCCGGTCTAGTTAATCAGTCAAAAGGAACTGTTGTTCCTCATCCAGTTACCCAAACCCATAATAAATTTCAGGTGCTTGGTACAGTTCCCAAGCCCTACTCCTCAGTTCTTGCTAGTCAGCCCAAACCATTTGATATTTTTGCTAGTCAAACCAAGTCTACCTCATCACAATCCAGTCACCCAGTTTCAGACTATCGTCAAATTTTTGATCAGCACTTATTCCATATTGAGTTACCAATGAAACCCAAGAATGACTCGATTCAATTAGCTGCCCAGTATTTTCTTACTGGATGGTATTTTCTTCCATTAGCTCCTTATAAATCACTTGTGTATTATAGGGACATCCTTATTGAAACAGAGTCAGCCTTTATTAAACCAATTTATGCCAACGATGATAAATCCAAGCTTCTTTATCATTCGTTGTATATTAAGCAAGTTCTCAATCTGTCCGATTGGGGTAGTCATCCTTCTGATCTCAAATCACTTTCTAATCACACTAGCTCTTTTTGCTATTATGATTATATTGAGGCTTGACATAAAATCATGCTTCATCAAAATGAAGATCATAGTCATTCGTGGTTTTTCCAGTTCGACCACAACTTCAAAAGTCAATTCCCCAAATGGTTCATCCTTTGGTAGACAAGGTATGGTTTGTGCCATGATATTTTCCCCAAACCTCTCCTTGATCAGTTAGAACATTTTTGTCATCACAGTAATTATCATTCCAAATATGAGGAAATTCCAGTCTTCCTTATATTTTGTAGTAAATAAAAAATCCCTTGGATCCTCAAATGGCAATATGTCGTTTTAGCTACCCAAGAAGTCACAGTATTTCAGTCTCCGTCGTCCATAGGAATTAGGACTGCTCAGACTTACATTTCCCCTATTTCTCATGTCTCTCGCCGTTTTTTCATTAAATTGTGGGATAAATTCGGTGTTGATAGAATAGTTGGCCAAGTTCAGAAAGAATTTCCGCCTTCTCCTTTATTGACTCCTTCAGTAAACACTCCTTCAGTTACCCCAGCCCCTGCCGTTGCATCTTCCAGTAAAACGGTCACTAAAACAGCTGATAAGATAAAAGAAAAATCAGTTGTTCCTCCTGATACTGATGAAGTTACTAATGTTTCTAGTTACTCCAACTCTCAATTAAGGCGTCTTGCAGATGCTATTCATATGAGACTTGACCAGTTACACGAAGAATCAGATAAAGCTTCTTCTCAGTCCAGAGGAGAAAATTCTAGTCAAGATCTTGAAGACGAAAGTGATTGTGATCCCTATGGCACGATCAGCCTTCAAGACGCTCAGGATCCCTTCTCCTGATAATCAATCAAAGTAAGTGGATGTGATGACATCATTACTCCTTCAGCACCTGCTCCGGCAGCCTAATCACCAGTCAGCCAGCACCTGCTCCGGCAGCCTAATCACCAACAGCTTTTCCACCGAAAGAAGCAATCAATCAGACATCTGGCCCCATGGCCGCATTAGTCAAAAGAGACGTCTGCTTTTCCACCGAAAGCAGTTTCTTTATTTTTACTTTAGTAAAATGTTTTTACTTGTACTTTTTACTTTAGTAAAATATTTCTTACTTTTACTTTACCCCAGTTATTATAATAGTAACATTGTAATAGTTCATTTTCTTGTTCTATAAAAGGAAATCGAATTCATTTGGTTTAGGCAGACTTAGAAAGACTCAGAGTTCCTTCTCTGATAAATCTTTAGCCTCAACCGCTGTTTAGTCTACTTAAACCCTCTTCATTTAATGTTCTTATTTCAGTAAACTTGTAAGTCATTTTAATTGTTCGTCTTGTAAATAGTTTGAGTCATTATCAGTAAAACTGTTTTTATTTAATAATTTAATTGTGTTGTATGCGCACTTGTTCTTCTCTCTTTATATTCTCCTTCCGCCCTCTAATGGATATATATATATATATATATATATATATATATATATATATATATATATATATATATATATATATATATATAAGCTGCCCCCTCAGGCCTCACCCCCTCCATATTAATTGATTTTAGCTTTCTTTTCATGCACGTCCCGCCCATATAAAGCAAAACTAATATCATGCACGTTACCAGCACTCTCTCTCTCCCCCCTAATTATACAAATTAACTGCACAAAAAGCTCGTTTCTGGTATTGAATAAAGCAATAAAGAGAGATCACAACTTAACAGAAAAGAAACAGAGGGACTTAAAATGTGAAATACGCTTACGAAACCCCAGATAGGCTTCCTCTTTTATGCTGGTTATAGCTAAAGGACACAACAATGAATATATGCCCTCGAGAGTATGGCAATGTAGTTTAGCTAGTTATTTAGCTAGCTATCTAGCTAGAACAAGAACAATGTTACTATCACATAAAAAAAGGTCACATAATGCTCAAATGCGCACGCATGCATACTGTGGGCCCCCGCTGACATGTAAGCCCCGCAATATGCATGTGTGTGCATTATGTGACCCTTTTAATGTGATAGTAGCATTATTTCTAGAACAATAATCAACCTCGATAAGAAATTTAACAAAAAAAAATTAATTAGTACTTTTCCAAGTATATTTTATCAAATTCTTTTTTTCAAGGCCACATCTTAAGCAATGATTTATCGTGTCGTTCAATCCAATAATCTAATGGTTAAATTTTGTCAGAATATAATAACGTAACAAAAACAATATCAAATAGAAACTAACTGAAAGAAAAACAATCATACACGACATAAAATTTTATATAGTTCCCTAAATGATGAGTTACTCAATATTACTTAAAAGTGATTGGTCCTCAATTAATATTATCCATTATATGACTATTTTTCCGATAGGTATATTTAAGGATGATTAATAGCATATTTGTCCCACGTATGTATACATCGAATTACAAGAAAACAGGATTCTCATTTGAAGAGGAAGGGAGTAGTCCACTTGAGCAAGGTAACACCGATGATAAGTATATATAATTATCAGGAAATCAAAAGCAAGGAAGAATTAATGTAACTAGACACCAATGACATATTTATTCGTTCGTAAGTACCCCCAATAAGTTTTCTCCTCCCCAAAAAAGGAATTAAACTAGCCAGAAACAGAATAAACAAAACTACTATAGTTGAAATTTGCACAAATTTCTATATATGGTGTGTTGTCTTGTAAAAACAATAAAAAGAAAGAAAGGAAATTATACAAGAAATTAAAGTAAAAATAAACAAATAATACTATTGGAAGAATATATATATATATATATATAGACATATATAATGATGATGGTGATGATTTTCATGCAGGAGGGGTTGGACTTGCTTTGGGTCTTCTTTGGTTTCTCTTCTGCTGTTTGTCAGTAGAGAGCAGCCTTTTCCATGGGGTTTCCTTCCTTTTCTCTCTTTGTTTCTCTTTATTTTCCCTTTTTCAACTTGAGTTGCTGTGATACAGTTAGTTCAGTTGAACTAATTAAGGAGAGAGAAAATGAGGGAACTATAATATATATATATATATATAGATGCTGATGATGACTCTTGGCCTCATTTTGAAAAGATTTTTAAGAAGGCTTCAAGTACTATATAGTATAATGATGATAATATAATGATGCTGTCTCTGTCTATATATATACTCCATGATTTTTGTTTATTTTCTCTTCAATTCTTCTTCATCTTCTCTTTATTTTTGAATGTTTCTTCTTCTTCTTGTTCACTTTTGCTCCTACCCATGATGATCCGGGTTGACAGAGTCATGCGGGTCAGGCCAGAAGGTAGAGTACTTTAACCAATCTGCCTCTTGTGGGTTTGTGTTTGCTGACTCCTGCAATAACACAACAAACAAAAACAAGTTCAAGTACTTATAGGGTTAGGGTTTGTACAGAATTTTATTAGTTATTGAAATCCCATAGTTTCTATTTCTTTTTTTTTCATAAATAAAGAGTAAGTATATATATACACACACAGACACTAGAAAAGTTTGCTGGTCACTATATATATATATATATATATATATATATATATATATATATATATATATATATATATATATATATATCTTCATTCTGTGTTTGCTAATTAACACATTTCTTACTGTTGCAAATCTTCTGTTTTGAGAAGGAAGTTCATAATTAAGTGAACAAAGTTATTAGTTTCAACTTCAGTTTCTTAACACTTTTTTTTCATAAAAAAGAAAGAATTGATTTTGATACAATACTTTCTTTATATTTGAGTTAAATGATTAGAAGAAAAGGTATCCACCTCGAAAAACCCCTGCTGCAAACCCTTTCCCAGTCCCCATTTCAGAGAGAGAAGTAAAAGAAAGCAACAAAGAATATTTGAACATGTAATTGGTAAAAAAAACCTAAAGAACATAAAATTATTCCTATCTTTACTCTAAAACTTCTAACAACTAGGGAAAAAGAAAAAAGTAAAAGAAAAGTTGCTCTCATAATATATATCTTGAATACCACAGGAAACCAACATGCAGAAGTACACTGTGTTTGTCCAATGCACAATATTATATGCATAAAAAGAAAAAGGAAATTAAAGGCTTCAAGTTTCTCGTTTTATTTTAAAATTTTCTTAATAATATATATGGCAATTGCAATATAAAGTTCATGATTCATCTATACTTACCTCTTTGATATCAGTAGAAGTGCAACCCATAATGAGTTCCTCCAATCCAGATGAAGACCTTCCTCCTAGTTTATGCTGCTGCTGCTGCTGCTGCTGCTGTTGGTGTTGCCGCCGAAAGATACAAATATATGCAGTCATTAGAAGAATGCAAAACATAATCATCTATATGATCATGTATTGTCTCCACAAACAAGGGTTTTAAATGTGAAAACTATAATATCACCAAGAGTCAGACTAAGTCACTTCATACTTAATTGATCTCTTGTACAATTGAAGGTCACATTTGACTTTTATTTAATTTCTTAACACACACACACATATATATAAGGCGTAACACACATTTAATTATATATTTATTGTTTTCCTTTTATTAATATTTGTCCCATAACAATTAATTAAATTTTAGTCTTAAATTTAGTATTGAAAATCCATGCTTTTTACACACCTACCTACTTAATTTCTTCAAAGAATTATGGTTTGCATAAATTAAAATACATTTAGCTGGACTTTATTTAAAAAAATTTAATATAAACTGTTATAGCTTATGAAATTTAATCATAAAAATATTGTTCAGATGTTTCTTGTGCAAACCTTAACGTTTGTAAGAGAGAGAAAAGTGAATATATATATAAGAAAGTAGCTGTAGTGATAAATAAGGAGATTTGGTTGGTTAAATGTAATGTACGTGTATATATATATACCTGGAAATTTTCATTTTGAAGCATCATTCTGGAAACATGGAAGGAGTCTTCATCGAGAATAATGGAAGTAGTGTGATGGAGGGGAGGAGGAGAGAGAATGGTGGAAATGGAGTGAGAAGGCCTGCTGATGTGGAAATTGGCTGCTGTTACAAGTTGCTGATGAGTCATGTGATGATGTGGCCTTTGGAGGTCATGCTCTTCGCACGTGCCTGTCGTCGCCGGTGTAGTACTCTCCCTTGCAGTTGAAGCCTCTCCTCCTCCTGTTCCCACCTGTAACATCATGTATAGTTAATCACCTTATTATAAATTGCTAACTACTTCGCTTTCAAGTCCCATTCATAACTTATTATCTTTCTTGTAGCTTTTCATTATTATTTTTCGTGTTTTATATCTATTTTCATTTACAATTTTTGATGGGGGCATAGTTATTAAAACTTAGTTTTAGATAGACAACAACTGCTATTATCAAACCAGTTTGATTGTCATGCATGCTTTTGTTACAAGTAATGTGTATGAGATGTTTTCTTCAACTCGTGTAAATAAATAACACATAAGAATATATAACGGGAGAAGATGATTAAAGAAAGGATAAGAAGATGAAACGAGGGTAGGAATTGTGTTCTCGTGATATGTAATATATATTCAATATAATTGTTATATTGTGTCTATTTAATTTCGATCATTATGTAATAACATAAAAATTCAATAAATAATTAAATAACTAAGGATGTTATTATCATTACAAGAATATTTACTCGATCTTTCAAGCTAGCTAGAAAGAATAAATTCATAAAAATAAAAATAAAAATTTTAGTGATCGATCAAGATTAAATTAACTAATAATGAATTTTAAAAAAATACCTGATCATCAAAGCTCTTGCCAAATGGAACAAAGCTGTAGCTATCATGAGCTTTAAATTGCTGCATTTCCATGGGATTATAACTCAAAATCGGAGCACCAACACCAACAACAGACAGTACTTCATCTCTATGGGTGGCAATTTCCTTAGAAGAACAACTCCCACTCCCACTATCTCTCCTACTGTTAGGTTCACTATTAATTATATTTCCTTCATTATCGCCGATAGCTAAACCACTAGAACTATTAATTCTATCAGACCAATTGCATTGCCTCGGCTGAGTCTGATAAAATATCTTGGAAACCACAAGCTCCCCTTCCCTTTCTTCTTCATGCTGCCCCAAGTGATATTGATGCATCACCCAATTCGTCTTTTCGGGTTTTCGATTCTTCCCAAAATTTGTGTAGAGGACTAGAATTTTCTTGCACCCCTTTTGCTTGCCATTCGCCATCACCGGCCTCGTCTTGCCGGTTTTGTGCCACCTTGTTTCGCCGCCTTGGAGGTGGTCGCATTCGGTTTGAATTTTCCTTCTCTTTCTTGTACCGGTTGTGTAAGCTTTTGAAGGTCTATGGAAGAAATGTCTACTCAATCCATCTCTTGTAACTCCTGCAAATTAATTAAGAGCTAGCTACAAGTTAAATTTTATGTTTACCAAAAAATAAATGGAAGTTAGGCTGACTTAGGTGTAACAAACCGAATAAGTCGTAACTAACAATTTTTAGGTAGTGAAGAAATGATCGATCATAACAACCCCTAGCTAGATTCCATGCAATTTTAATTTAACTGAGAGAGATATAATTATTTATTTAATTAATTAATTAAAAATAGTGATCGACCTGGAAGTTTTTCAGGATGAGTATAACAAATTCCATCTTCTCCTTCAATAGTAGGGATGAATTCATCAATCAAAGGGTGAGATTGAAATTCTTTAGCTTCAACTTTTGCTTCAAGGTGTTCTATCAATTCTTGGTCTGTGGGATCAAATTTCACTCCTGCTGGTAAACCTACCCAGTCCTGCAAATTTAAATAAAATTAATTGTGAAACTAAAAAATAATAAAACATATATATATATATATATATATATATATAGATAGATATAGATAAGGTATAAATTAAAGACAGAAATGTATAAAAGTTTTGTATTTTGAAGAAATAATACTAGTTAGTAGTATGGAAATAATTAAAAGCAACATCACACACACATATATATATATAATATACTCCCTCCGTCCCAAATTAATTGCTCAGTTTTGACTTTTTAAAGTCAAATTGACCATTTTTAAAAATAATCTTTTTACTATTTTTGTTAAAATATAGGTGAAGAGATTATAACCAAAAGAAAGTATATACAATTTATTACTAATTCCAATTTTTATAATATTAGAAATATATTTATATATGCTTAATTATTAATTCTAAAAAAAGTCAATTTGACTTAAAAAGGTCAAAATTGAGCAGTTAATTTGGGACAGAGGGAGTATAATTTTATTCGTATATGATTCTTCTTTATTTCAAAGTCTTTCTGTTGAAGCCAAGAATATTACTACTACTGTCTACTGCTACTACTAGATATGTAATTTATATATATATGCATGTATCCGTACATACCGGCTTTCCTTCAAGCTTGTGTCCACAGCCAGGGCAGTGTTTGGATCCACACAATTGATGCTCCTCAAGCTTTGCATCAATGAGATCAGAGCTGCTGATGGATGATGACCCCAACTGAGTATTACTACTCTTGTTCATGGCTCTAGCCATATATATATATATATATATATATATATATATATATATATATATATATATATATATAGCTCTCTCCAAATAAATTAACCTATTGGTGATGATGTTTATTAGCTAGCTAGGATGGCTATAAAATCATGAAAATTCATCCTCAAGAACTTGGAATTCAGCCAGGGATAATAAGATTATAATCCAAGAAATTTAAGGAAATTAATTAAAGAAGAAATAATAAAAACAAAGGATATATATATAGAACGTACGTACAACTTTAAAAAGATCAAAACTTTTTAATCTAGCTAGCTAGTACAAGAAATTCAACAGATTAAAGTTCTAATTAATGGGATAGATATTAACCGAAAATGGAAAATTAAATTCTGGTGTGGCTAAGAGGAAGGGAGAAAGGAGATCTAGAAGAACAAAGAAGATAGAATAGAGAGGAGCAAGAAAGAGAGAAAAGGAGAGAAGAAATTAAGTAGTATGATGAGTATATAGGGGTATAAAACATGCTTTTAACCATGGAAAACACCAGAAATTCCTCTACTTTAACCGAAGCCAGTGAGATAAAGAAAAAGGTACTGCTTCATACATACATACCCTTAGGCCTAGCTATACTCTTTAACTCTCTTTCCTAATTTCAAGTACTATATATATATATATAACAACATTTTATTTAGGCAGTTAAGAGACAGAAATAAGTTAACAGGATAGATAGATAGATGGAACATTTTGTTTCTGTTCTTTTCTTTTTCTTTTCCCCTAATTAAAGCTCAAGCTTTTAATTGTTTCCTGTCTATTGTCTAATGTCTATTTGACTAGTAAAGCAAAAGCTAATTAAGAAACGGCCTTCACAGCTGTATATGATTGATTAATTAATTTATATATTGGAATAACATATATATATATATATATATATATATATATATATATATTAATTTATCAATATATATTCTATATATAATTTATTACCTTAATAAAATTATTTCTTTTTGTTCATAATTAAATACTAGTTAGTTTGTTTGTTTTTTCACATCACGGTAAAAGGTTGATTAAGGAGAATTCTAAATTAAATCCATAAAGCTAACAATTTAGCCTTTTAGTGAATATTTAGTATGCGAACAACTTTTAAACTTTTTTAGTATTGAATACAATATTGAAAAAATATATATATTAATTCGAAAGATATATAATTAATTTATAATATGTTATTGCTCATAGTTTCATTTGGATAGAGATTTTTTGGAATTATTAATATATATATATATATATATAATTAATATTTAAAGCCTTAAATATATACTTAAAATTAATTTAAAGATATATAGGAACTCACATGCTTTTTAGCGGTGGAGTGCTGATCCATCATGATTCATTTGGTATGAATGTTGCAGAGATAGAGGGTACAAGGTTGCTTGATATGCAAGGTAATTGAGCAGACGTACGTAGTATACTTGATATATATATGGACCACCACCATCCTCTATATATATAAAATTATATATATATAATTAAAAAAATACCAACAAAACTTCAACAATAAGCACCAAATATATATATATATATATATATATATATATATATATATACGGAAGGATCAAGAGCATAATTCTTAAATAGCATAATGCCTTAAGTAGCATAATTTCATCAAAACGACGTCGTTTTAATGGGACGCGGTGGCATTTTTGTAAATACCATGCCACCGCGTATTTACAAAAATGTCACCGCGTCCCATTAAAACGACGTCGTTTTGATGAAATTATGCTACTTAAGGCATTATGCTATTTAAGAATTATGCTCTTGATCCTTTCTGATATATATATATATATATATATATATATATATATATATATATAGAATAAAGATCAGGTCCGGACTCCCGGACGGGAGAAAATCCGGACCTGAAAATTTTTTTTTTTTTTTTTTTTTTTTTGTAGAACAACTAAAAAAAAAAAAAAAAAATTTATGGAAGTGAAATTTTTCAATAATACAGTATTTTGGGTGTGTTTTTAACACCCACACCAACCAATGTATGTACAGTCTGCCCAGACTGTACAGACATATTTTGTTATAGGCATCCAAATCACGCCCAAAACACTGTATAATGTAAAAATTCCAATTCCATAAATTTTTTTTTTTTTTTTTTAGTAGTTTCAAAAAAAAAAAAGCAAAAAAAAAAAAAAAAAAAAAAAGGTCCGGATTTTACACCTGTCCGGGAGTCCGGACAGGATCCGGACCCTATATATATATATATATATATATATATATATATATATTAGCTCATCTAAAAGCTGAATACGAGGGCAAGAAGATATGCATCGTCAATTCCCGTATGTGTTAGTTAATAATATTATCTTTCGGTCTTCAGTCTTCACCTTGTGTAAATTTTGGGAACATCGTCTGCCATGCTTCACACACATCGATCTATTATAAGAATGAGACAGTTTTTGAAACCTCTTTAAAATACATACATAAATGTATTAGTATAGGTTCTTCACAACGGGGGCAAAAAATTGATATTGAAGAAAAATATGACATTCTTTATTTGCCGGACACACACACACACACACACACACACACACACACACACACATATATATATATATATATATATATAACCACCGATTTATATATCAACATGAAGAGGTAGGATCTCAGCTGTTATGATGTTGGTCCTACAGTGGAGATCTTATCTCTACCAATCAGATGATGGCTAAGCGTTCATATTATAACATTTTGTATGAATAGTCAGCGTAAATGATGTAAAATGTTTGTAGAAAACATATGGCTATGATTATGCATTGCTCATGTGTGAGTATTTCTTTTGGATCCGGTTAGCATGAAGTTTATTTTTTGATAAGTTGGTCAATTGACCAATAGAATGCTGACACACATAGAGCCTCGCCTGTGTGTCAGCACTCTATTGGCCAATTGACTAACTTACCCAAAAATAAACTTCATGCTAACCACTTCCATTTCTTTTCGGGTATGACTGAAGCATAGTTTTCCATTAGGAATTAATTTCCTAACATATCTACGTATTAAAATAATATTTTTACATTACATAAATCTCTCTCACATAAAGGTGGGACTCGCTCGATATTTATGTGAGAATGATTTGGTCATCAATTGACCAATACAGTGCTGACACAAAGAGAGATTACCTCCAGACTTGCGTGTCGACACTATATTGATCAATTGATCAAAATTAACTTCATGTTAATCACTCCAATTATATGAAAATATTAATTTTTATATAAAAATATCAATTCCCTTTTATTATCGTACACAGAAAAAGAATAAAATCTAAGGGCAAATAGATATATATAGAGAGAGAGAGAGGACAGTCTGATTCTATTTTATGCGAAAATAAATTAATTGAATCAAAAGATTAGATTTCTCTTTTTTTGTCTAAATTAATTAGATAATCAAATTCTTTGCATGAGACTATATATCCAATTGAGTTGAGCATTGACAAATCCACTACTGGACCCCACATATCTAAACATTGTTTTATTTTCTTGATTCTCATTTCTCCACGTGTCATAATCATTTATTCTTTTTTCGTACTTGTGTATTCATAGCTTAATTAAGATTAATTATAACCACCAATTTTGTTTTCTCAAAACAAACGAGTGAAAAGGAGAAAAAGAATTATATTATGCAACTTTTTAATTACAATTTTCTATTTTATAACGCAATGTACATTAAGGTTAGGTGTAACTGACTTTGGGAATTTATGAGTAGTACGTTATTAGATTTTACTAATATTTTTATTGTCGTTTTAGAAGTAAAAATTTGTTTTAATTACAACTTTTTAGGAGAATAAATTTACTTTCTTATATCACCCCTACCTTCTCTCATTGTCCCAAGAAATTATCTCCCTTGTATTAATAGTTTTCAACTTCCCATAAATGGATAGTGATGGAATTTCAAACAAATTTTACTTGGTAAATAATACTTTCTTAATCCATGTGCAAAAATCTTAAACGGCAATCTTTTAAGAATGGAGATAGTAGTAGTTAGTATTTTTTAGCTAGTTACTTATTATAAAAATACATTTTTATTGTTTAGTGCGTGAATTGTTATAGAGTATGTGAGATATGTAATAAATACATCAGACAAACAGAATTAATCAAATTATTAGTGAACTTGTATTGTAAAACCCCAACTTTTTGAATAAAGATGAATTTCTCTTGTTATTCCATTCTTTATTATACTCAGTTGGTTAAAGTTTTGACTTCTATACTCCATGAAATTGGTGGAATATCCTTGATAATTGCGCTTCATCCAGTATCTTTTCATGGAAATATTTTTCTGAGCATTCTTCAATTTTACTCTACAAAGCAGTATCATGTTGATAATTTGGACGTTATTGATTCTTGGACAAATTAATTCTTGAACTTGTTTTATTGAATTCTTATATTATTGTCATTGTCATCATCCTCATATTTATATTTTTTGAAAGTCATCTGTGGCCTGTAGTGCATAGATGGACTTGGTATGATTATGACCAGGGATTATTCGGTGTAATCATGACCCTAATGTTACAAATGATGTGGTAAAAGTCCTCATTGGCCCGTAGTGCATTGATGGACAGTTGTTGGCATGATCATGACCATTAATGAATACACAAATATTCTTGGCCCGTAGTGCATGGATAATTGTGGTCGTGATACTAAAGAATATCTTTGGCCATAGTGCAGGGGTGATTCGATGATGTGGATTATTTATTAAGCTGAGTCCCAGCGATAAAAGTGATGAAAAAACCTTTTCAATCATAAAAAGATAGTAGATTTTATTCTCTACTTGACTCTTCTAATGGATTGCTTGTTCCGTTGCAGTTAAACTTGATGTTTGTTATATTGTATCAGTTTAACACTGTTTAAGGCTAATGATAATTTATTCTGCATTATCTTAGTCATAATATTTCTTACTGGGCTAGTTGAGCTCACCCCTTCTTTCACTGTTCTCTTCAGGAAATGAGAATATAGCTGGGACGAGTCGGGGATGGAGTGATGGACCAGATGATAACATTAGTAGTCCTCACTATTCTGTGAAATAGTGTGATAATAATTGTAATGAGGATTCCTTTTGAGTTTGTATACACTCTAGTAGATAATATTTGTATTCAAACTCACAGTTTATGTTTTGTCGTATTGTACAAGACAGTTGTATTATTAAGTTGTATTTGAATTCTGTACCATGTATCTGGCGACTCAGAATAGGTGATGTATACCTATTTTGGGGGCGTCGCAGTTGGTATCAAAGCTTAGGGATATGATCCATAGCTAAGATATGAGACTTGAACTAGGAGGGAAGAGACGAGGAATTTCTTCGCTAGTATGACCTACTTAAATTTATTTTGTATTTAAATTGGTTGGTCAGAGTTTAGAGATAATATGTTACATGTCAACTAACCCTTGTTTTGTGGCAGTATCTGAAAATGACATCCGAGAATGTTGAGAATAGCAATGGAGCACAAGAGACCGTTGAGTCTCCACATATCAATAATCAGGATAATGTGTATCAGGAAGGCGACAATCCTCATGCAAACAACAACACGGACCAAATGATGAATGATGGATTGTTCAGAGGCTTTATGCAATTCATGCAACATCAAGCGAGAGCGACTCATGTCCGAAATGTAGGTGGAAACGCTGGAAACTCTCAGACGATCACCGTTAAACAGTTCAAGGAGCTGGGACCACCGAAGTTTATTGGAGAGCCAAAACCACTTAAGGCGGAAGCATGGATAAAGCAGATCACCAAGATATTTGATGTCTTGGGATGCTCCGAGGAGCAAAAGGTTCCCTTCGCCACCTTCATGTTGCGTAAAGAGGCATATTACTTGTGGGAATCTGTAAAACGTACCCAACCTGACGCACTCAAGATGTCTTGAGAGAAGTTCCAAGAGCTATTCAACGGCAAGTACTTTCCCGAGAGTATTCGTCACATGAAAGAAGTGGAGTTTATCAAATTAGAACAAAACAATATGACAGTGTCGCAATACGAGGCTAAATTTATGGAGTTATCTCGGTTTGCATCCCATTTGGTCAATAATGAGGAGTGAATGACGCGAATGTTTTTAAGAGGTTTGAAACCAGAGATACGTCAATATCTTATTTCTCATAAACTGTGTTTGTACTTAGATGTTGTAAATAGGGCTCAGTTATTGGAGCGTGGTAACGAGTCAACGCAACCAAGAGAAAGCAGCCGACAACATGAAAATACCAGTGGTATCAGTCATCGAAACGGTGACAACAAATGTGGAGGGAATCAACATGCCAGAAATGGTAACCACTTCGGTGGTAATCATGGACAAGACAGTAAAAATGGACATTTCAAGAAAAAGAGATTCAACAATGATGGAAGGACGTCAGCACCAGCACCCGTTGTTAAGGAAGGAGAACGATCACCTATCATATGCTTCAAATGCGGAGGGGAGGGACACATCAGTCCAAACTGCGCGATGTCGTCCAAAGCCATGTTATAATTTTGGAAGAGAAGGTCATTTAGCCCGATTTTGTCATTCACCGAAGACAAGTTCAGCCAGGATGGAGGCACCAAAGGCCGTCCCAGAAAAGTTAAAGCCGGTAGTGCAAGGGAGAGCGTTTGTAGTGACCTCCCAGAAAGTAAGGAACCCGAATGAGGTCATCACGGGTAAGCTTCTCATAAACTCTAGCGAAGTCTATACCTTATTTGATACCGGTTCTACCCATTCTTTTATTTCTCCTACTTGCGCTCAACGTTTAAATTTGACTCCGGAGAAATTAGACTTTGACTTATCTGTTGAAACTCCGTTGGGAAAAACCTTCATTACATCCACAGTTTATAAGTCTTGTTTGGTTCAAGTTGGTACCCACACATTACATGTCGATCTTATTTCATTGAAAATACTTGCATTTGATGTAATTCTAGGGATTGATTAGTTAACTACTCATCATGCAAAAATTGATTGTTTTCGTAAGGTTATTAGCTTTCATATTCCTAATCAACCTATTATGTGAATTCAAGAAACCAAACAATTAAAATCAATCACTGTCATCTCAAGCCATAAAGCTATTCGTTTATTAAAAAATGGATGTCAAGCTTTCTTAGCTCATGTCACGGATCTAAACAAAAATACGTCAGTTTTGAATGATATTTCTATTGTTAATCAATTTCCTGACGTATTCCCTGAAGAACTTCCTGGCCTACCCCAGAGCGTGAAATTAAATTTTGTATTGACCTTGAACCTGGTACAAAACCTATTTTTAAAGCCCCATATCGAATGGCTCCTATTAAACTTCAGGATTTAAAGACCCAACTACAGGAATTGTTAGACATCGGTTTCATTCGTCCTAGTACTTCTTCTTGGGGTGCTCCTGTTCTATTCGTGAAAAAAAAAGATGGGAGTATACGACTTTGTATTGATTATCGGGAGTTGAATCATGTCACCATCAAAAATAGGTACCCATTGCCACGTATTGATGACCTGTTTGACCAGTTGTAAGGAGCCAAATTCTTTTCAAAGATTGATCTTCGTTCCGGATATCACCAATTGAAGATTAGAACCGATGACATTCCAAAGACGGCTTTCAGAACTCGGTACGGGCATTATGAATTCCTAGTCATGTCCTTTGTATTGACTAATGCTCCTGTTGCCTTCATGGATATGATGAATCGAGTATTCAAGGAATATTTGGATCACTTTGTGGTCGTCTTTATTGATGACATCCTTATTTATTCCAAAAGCCGTGAAGATCATGAGCAACACTTGAGGCTGATACTCCAAAAGCTTCGTGAATACAAACTTTTTGCCAAGTTAAAGAAATACGAGTTCTGGCTTGAGGAAGTAGCATTCCTTGGGCACGTGGTATCAAGTTATGGAATATCTGTTGACCCAGCAAAGATTGAAGCTATTCAAAGCTGGGAGCAACCTAAATCAGTGACCGAAGTACGTAGTTTTCTCGGCTTAGCTGGTTATTATCGGAGATTTGTAGAAGGGTTTTCTCGAATCGCTACTCCACTAACTCATCTGACTCGGAAAGATACAAAGTTCGGTTGGAGCGAGGAATGTGAGAAGAGTTTTCAAGAACTCAAGAGGAGACTCATTTCATCACTTGTTCTGACAATACCATCTGGTTCGGAGGGATTTGTCATCTACAGTGATGCTTCGGACAAAGGGTTAGGATGTGTTCTCATGCAACATGGGAAAGTCATAGCCTATGCCTCACGACAACTCAAAGAATATGAGAGGAATTATTCTACTCATGATCTAGAGTTGGCAGCTGTTGTCTTCGCACTAAAGATTTGGAGGCATTACTTGTATTGGGAGAAAGTGGAGATCTTTACGGATCATAAAAGCCTCAAATATTTCTTCACTCAAAAGGAACTCAACATGCGACAACGACATTGGCTTGAACTGTTGAAAGATTATGATCATACCATCCAATACCATCCTGGAAAAGCGAACGTGGTAGCTGACGCATTGAGTAGAAGATCATATGCAAGTGCGAATGCGATATTGTCAACGCAAAGGCCCATTTTGTGTGACTTACAAAGGATGGAGATAGAGTTAAAGACTCCAGGGACCCATGTTATGATGACGAATATACGAGTAGAACCAACTTTAATTGATAAAGTTAAAGCTGCTCAAGCTATAGACCTGGAGCTGATGCGTATGAGGAAGAAAGTGCAAGAAGGTGTTATGCCGGAAGCAAGAATCGATGAAGAAGGAATACTTCGAGTCAACTCCAGACTTTGTGTTCCTAACGACCCTGATTTAAAGTATAAAATCATGATGGAGGGGCATAACACACCGTTTGCAATCCATCCTGGGAGTACCAAAATGTATCATGATATTCGTCATACATTTTGGTGGAGCAATATGAAGAGAGAGATAGCGCTGTTTATCTCAAGGTGTCTAACGTGTCAACGAGTCAAGGCAGAGCATCAAGTACCAAAAGGTCTATTGCAACCACTTAAAATTTCAGAATGGAAGTGGGAGCACATTGTGAGACCCCAGATTTTATGAATAAAGATTTAATTTTCTCGAAATAATTTTTTAAATATTATGGTGTGGATTTGATATAATGTTATAGTTGTGGGTAATATTTATAAATTTTGCAAAGTACGCAAGTTCTTATATAATATTCGATTGGTCGGGGAATATTCGTTTTAACAGGGAATATTCGTACAACGGCACAATCATTGGTGGACCCCCACAACGGAATTATTGTCGGATTGAGAAAACGACAAAAATACTTTATGAAAATAACGGCGAAAGTTTTACCGTTAACTGTTGAAACACCCGGTGTTAAAAGTACAGTAATACGCGTGGTTTCATAGTAGCACATGGTATTGATTATTGATGCTTACGAGAGAAGTCACTCAGTTATACTCAATTATTGTTACAGTAATTGCTGCATCATATCTATCATATTATTGATTAAATTATTGTCACAGCATCTGCATAAAATGTTTTTTTATTAAATCAATACTTGAGACGATAAAGTTATTCATATTATAAATTGCAATATTTACAATATCTAGAAGTTCTGTCAAGGAGAGGTTTGGTCACCTAATTCTGTGCCAATAGGGAGAAATTCTTATTGGAAAGCCCCCTCTTTCCTGGGAACGACATGGTTGATAAATATTGTGAGTTATAATATTAATAATAAATGTTGTTCGGAGTTGAATTTAGAGACGCAGACGTGATATTTAAGTCCGGAACGATGAAATTAGTAAAAATAGTCTATAAACACAAAATTTTCTGGGATTCACCATTTGGTCAAAAAGTCAACAGTTGACTTTTTTGGGAAAAGTCTAACTTCGAAATTTCAAAATTTATATTTTTGATAAAAAAAAATAGTTTTATTATGTTGGAATTGTTTGTGTTAGTGAAAATCGATATTTATTCCGATGATAATTGATGTCTAGGGGTTATATTGATAAATCGGGTAATTTATTGGATAAATGAGCAATTAATTGCTACTAATTCACATGTTTATATAACTATTTGTTCACGTATGTGTACTATTGAATCATATTATTTACTATTAGGGGAGTTGGTGCAAGATTGATAATACTTGCATGACTAAATTAAAAATAGAGGTATAGATGGAGGTACTATACTGAAATTCGTATTTTTCACATGATTATATTATTGATTCACATGATTGAACTATTGATTCACATTATTTAATATTAGGGGAGTTGGTACAAGATTGATAATACTTGCAGGACTAAATTATAAATGAAAGAAAAGTTGGAGGTATTGTACTGTAATTTTCGAGCCCCAAAACATGCAATTATCGAAACTATATTTTCATATAAATAGAAGCTCATTCTTCATTCATTTTTCAACAATTCACAAAAGCTTTAGAGCGATTATTATAGAGAGAAATTATAGAGAAAAAGAAAAGAGAAATCTGCTACCTCACTATTCCAGTATCCAGTTTTTTCCAAAGTAGGGAATTTTATTTGTTGTACCTGTAGGGAGTATTATTTTTTTCTTATCTATGAAGAGAACTTATGTTATTCCATTCTTTATTATTCTGTTGGAATAACCTGCATACGCGGGCTACCCTATACTTGGTGAAATTATTCTGTTGTTCCATTCTTTATCATTCTGTTGGAACATCCTGTCTGTGCGTTCTACGCCGGACCTGGTTCCGTCTTTATTATTCTGTTGGAATATCCTGTCTGTATGTTTTACGCCGGACCTAATTCCGTCTTTATTATTCTGTTGGAATATCCTGTCTGTGCGTTCTACGCCGTACCTGATTCCGTTTTTATTATTCTGTTGGAATATCCTGTTTGTGCGTTTTACGCCGGACCTGATTTCGTCTTTATTATTTTGTTGGAATATCCTATCTGTGCGTTTTACGCCGGACCTGATTTCGTTATTTATTATTCTGTTGGAATAACCTGCCTGTGCAGTTTATCGCATGCCTGGTGATTTCTTTTGTTATTCCATTCCTTATTATACTCAGTTGGTTAAAGTATTGACTTCTATACTCAATGAAATTAGTGGAATATCCTTGGTATTTGCGCTTCATCCAGTATCTTTTCATGAAAATATTCTTCTGAGCATTCTTGAATTTTACTCTACAAAGCAGTATCATGTTAACAATTTGGACGTTATTAGTTCCTGGATAAAATAATTCTTCAACTTGTTTTATTGAATTCTTATATCATTGTCATCATCCTCATGTTTATATTTTGTTGAAAGTCATCTGTGGCCTATAGTTCATAGATGGACTTGGTATGATTATGATCAGGGATTATTCTGTGTAATCATGACCTTAATGTTATAAATGATGTGGTAAAAGTCCTCATTGACCCATAGTGCATTGATGGACAGTTGTTGGCATGATCATGACCATTGTTGAATAAACAAATATTCTTGGCCCGTAGTGCATGGATAATTGTGGTCGTGATACTAAAGAATATCATTGGCCGTAGTGCAGGGGTGATTCGATGATGTGGATTATTTATTAAGCTGAGTCCCAGCGATAAAAGTGATGAAAAAACCTTTTCAATCATAAAAAGATAGTAGATTTTATTCTCTACTTGACTCTTTTAATGGATTGCTTGTTCCGCTGCAGTTAAACTTGATGGTTGTTATATTGTATCAGTTTAACACTGTTGAAGGCTAACGATAATATATTCTGAATTATCTTAGTCATAATATTTCCTACTGAGCTAGTTGAGCTCACCCTTTTACTTTCATTGTTCTCTTCAGGAAATGAGAACCTAGCAGGGACTAGTCAGGGAATGGAGTGAAGGACCAGATGAAGCATTAGTAGTCCTCTCTATTCAGTGAAATAGTGGAAAATATATGTAATGATATTGAATTTGAGTTTGAATATTGTCTAGACGACAATATTTGTATTAAAACTCACAGCTTATGTTTTGTCGTACTTTACACGAAAGTTGTATAGTTAAGTTGTATTTAAATTATGTACCATGTTAGTGGCGACCCAAGATTGGTGACGTATACCTAATTTTGGGGGCGTCACAGTTGGTATCAAAGCTTAGGGATATGATCCCTGACTAAGATGTGAGAATAGAACTAGGAGGGGAGAGACGGGGAATTCCTTCGCTACTATGACCTACCTAAGTTTATTTGATATTTAATTGGTCGGTCAAAGTATAGGGATACTATGTTATATGTTAATTAACATTTGTTTTGTGGCAGTATCTGAAAATGACATCCGAGAATGTTGAGAATAACAATGGAGCACAGGAGACCGTTGAGTCTCCACAGATCAATAATCAGGATAATGTGCATCAGGAAGGCGACAATCCACCTATAAACAACAACACTGATCAATTAACGAACGACGGTACGTTTAGGAGCTTTTTAGAATTCATGTAATATCAGGCGAAGACGGCTCCTGTTCATAATGCAGGAGGAAACAATGGCAACCCACGGTTGGTCACCGCAAAGCAATTCAAGGAGTTAGGACCACCGGAGTTTTTGGGAAAGCCAGAACCACTTAAGGCGGGGACGTGGTAAAAGCAGATCACCAAGATATTTGATGTATTGGGATGCTCCGAGGAGCAAAAGGTTCCTTTTGCCACCTTTATGTTGCGTGAAGAGGCAGATCACTGGTGGGAATCTGTAAAACGTATCCAGCCTGACGCACTCAAGATGTCTTGGGAGAAGTTCCAAGAGCTGTTCAACGATAAGTACTTTCCCGAAAGTATTCGTCACATGAAGGAGGTGGAGTTTATCAAGTTGGAACAAAACAATATGACCGTGTTGCAATACGAGGCTAAATTTGCGGAGTTATCCCGGTTTGTATCCCATTTGGTCGATAATGAGGAGCGAATGACGCGAATGTTTTTAAGAGGTTTGAAGCCAGAGATACGCCAATATCTTATTTCTCATAAACTGTGTTTGTATTCAGATGTTGTAAATAGGGCTCAGTTAGTGGAGCGCGATAACGAGTCAACGCAACCAAAAGAGAGCAGCCAACAAAATGATAATACCAGTGATAATAGTAATCAAAGCGGTGACAATAAGCATGGAGGGAATCAACATGCCAAAAATGGTAACCACTTCGGTGGTAATCATGGTCAAAATAATAAGAATGGACATTTCAAGAAGAGGAGATTCAACAATGATGGAAAGACGTCAGCATCAGCACCCGTTGTTAAGGAAGGAGAACGACCACCTATCATATGCTTCAAATACGGAGGGGAGGGACACTTCAGTCCAAACTGTACGCAGCAATCCAAAGCATGTTTCAATTGCGAAAGAGAAGGTCACCTAGCTCAATTTTGTTGTATGGTGAAGTCAAGTCCAGCTGGGATAGTGATGCCAAAGGATGTCCCAGACAAATTAAAACTGGTAGTTTAAGAGAGAGCATTTTTTTCGTAACGAGGAACCTGAATAAAATTATCACGGGTAAGTTAATCATAAACTTTTACGAAGTCTATACCGTGTTAGATACCGGTTCTACTCACTCTTTTATTTCACCTAGTTGTGTTCAATGTTTTAATTTAACTCCGGAGAAGTTAGGCTTTGATTTATCTGTTGAAACTCAGTTGGGAGAAACCTTCGTTACCTCCACTATTTATAAATCTTGATCAAATCAACACTTTCACGTTACGTGTCGATCTTGTCACTTTAAAAATACTTGCCTTTGATACGATTTTAGGAATCGATTGGTTAAGTACTCATCATGTTTTTCGTAAGGTTGTTAGCTTTCATATTCCTAACCAACCTGTTATGCGAATACAAGCAACCAAACCACTAAAGTCAATCACTGTCATATCAAGCCATAAGTAAAGAGCCCTGGTCCTTTCGTTGTTGACTTTCTTGTGTGAAATGCACCGAAGCCAGACTTTCTGTAGGCGACGTCGTGAATGACGATGTTAAGTTGATAGGTATCAATGTGACGTACTATCCAAGTCTTGGATAAGAGTCACAGTTTTGAATGATATTTCTATTGTTAATATATTTTATGACGTATTCTTGAAGACTTCTTAGCCTACCCTAGAGCGTGAAATTGAATTTTGCATTGACCCCAGTACAAAACCCATTTCTTAAACCCTCAAATATTTTCTTCACCTAAAACGAACGTAACATATGCCAAAGACGCTGGCTCGAGTTGTTGAAGATTACGATCATATCATTCAATACCATTGTGGAAAAGCGAACGTGGTAGCTGACGCGTTGAGTAGAAGATCGTATGCGTTTATAAGTGTGAATATACGAACCCCCGTGAAGATAACGAATATACGAGTAGAAACGACTTTAATTGATAAAGTTAAAGCCTCTCAAGCTACACACCTGGAGCTGATGAATGTGAAGAATTAAGAAGGTTCAAGAAGGCGTTATTCTAGAAGCAAGAATCGACGAAGAAAAGAAATCTCAACCCTCGATTTAATTGGCCCATTTAAAATCCTCGATAAAGTAGGAACTGTGGCTTATAGACTCGTTTTACCGCCAAGTATGTCGCGTGTTCATAACGTTTTGAACATATCGACGTTACGTAAATATGGGGATGACCCGAACCACATTATTAATTTAGAACCGGACGAGATAGCGGATGATTTAACGTATGAGGAGATACGTGTTAAAATCTTGGATAAGATGGATTATATTCGACACTCAAAGGTTATACCTCAAGGGTTAGAATTTGAAGTGAAGTCAAGGTATCCTCGCCTGTTCGGCATACCAGGTACGTACGTAAATTTTGAGGGTGAAATTTCATAAGGAGGGGAGATTGTGAGACCCCAGATTTTATGAATAAAGATTTAATTTTCTCGAAATAAATTTTTAAATATTATGGTGTGGATTTGATATAATGTTATAGTTGTGGGTAATATTTATAAATTTTGCAAAGTACGCAAGTTCTTATATAATATTCGATTGGTCGGGGAATATTCGTTTTAACAAGGAATATTCGTACAACGGCACAATCATTGGTGGACCCCCACAACGGAATTATTGTCGGATTGAGAAAACGACAAAAATACTTTATGAAAATAACGGTGAAAGTTTTACCGTTAACTGTTGAAACACCCGGTGTTAAAAGTACAATAATACGCGTGGTTGCATAGTAGCACATGGTATTGATTATTGATGCTTACGTGAGAAGTCACTCAGTTATACTCAATTATTGCTACAGTAATTGCTGCATCATATCTATCATATTATTGATTCAATTATTGTCACAATATCATCTGCATAAAATGTTTTTTTATTAAATCAATACTTGAGACGACAAAATTATTCATATTATAAATTTCAATATTTACAATATCTAGAAGTTCTGTCAAGGAGAGGCTTGGTCACCTAATTCCGTGCCAATAGGGAGAAATCCTTATTGGAAAGCCCCCTCTTTCCTGGGAACGATCTGGTTGATAAATATTGTGATTTATAATATTAATAATAAATGTTGTTCGGAATAGAATTTGGAGACTCGGACGTGATATTTGAGTCCGGAACGACGAAATTAGTAAAAATAGTCTATAAACACAAAATTTTCCGGGATTCACTATTTGGTCAAAAAGTCAACAGTTGACTTTTTCGGGAAAAGTCTAACTTCGAAATTTCAAAATTTATATTTTTGATAAAAAAAATAGTTTCATTCTGTTGGAATTGTTTGTGTTAGTGAAAATCGACATTTATTCCGATGATAATTGATGTCTAGGGGTTATATTGATAAATCGGGTAATTTATCGGATAAATGAGCAATTAATTGCTACTAATTCACATGTTTATATAACTATTTGTTCACATATGTGTACTATTGAATCACATTATTTACTATTAGGGGAGTTGGTGCAAGATTAATAATACTTGTATGACTAAATTAAAAATAGAGGTATAGATGGAGGTACTATACTGAAATTCGTATTTTTCACATGATTATACTATTGATTCACATTATTGAACTATTGATTCACATTATTTACTATTAGGGGAGTTGGTGCAAGATTGATAATACTTGCAGGACTAAATTATAAATGAAAGAAAAGTTGGAGGTATTGTACTGTAATTTTCGAGCCCCAAAACGTGTAATTATCGAAACTATATTTTCATATAAATAGAAGCTCATTCTTCCTTCATTTCTCAACAATTCACAAAAGCTTTAGAGCGATTATTATAGAGAAAAATTATAGAGAGAAAGAAGAAGAGAAATCTGCTACCTCACTATTTCAGTATCCAGTTTTTTTCAAGGTAGGGAATATTATTTGTTGTACCCGTAGGGAGTATTATTTATTTCTTATCTATGAAGAGAACTTATGTTATTTCATTCTTTATTATTCTGTTGGAATAACCTGTATACGCGGGCTACCCTATACTTGGTGAAATTATTCTGTTGGTCCATTTTTTATCATTCTGTTGGAACATCCTGTCTATGCGTTCTACGCCGGACCTAGTTCCGTATTTATTATTCTGTTGGAATATAATGTCTGTGCGTTTTACGTTGGACCTGATTCCGTCTTTATTATTCTGTTGGAATATCCTGTCTGTGAGTTCTACGCCGGACCTGATTCCGTCTTTATTATTCTGTTGGAATATCTTGTCTGTGCGTTTTACGCCGGACCTAATTCCGTCTTTATTATTCTGTTGGAATATCCTGTCTGTGCGTTTTACGCCGGACCTGATTCCGTTATTTATTATTCTGTTGGAATAACCTGCATGTGCGGTCTATCGCATGCCTGGTGATTTCTTTTGTTATTCCATTCCTTATTATACTCAGTTGGTTAAAGTTTTGACTTCAATACTCCATGAAATTAATGGAATATCCTTGGTATTTGTACTTTATCCAGTATCTTTTCATGGAAATAATCTTCTGAGCATTCTTGAATTTTACTCTACAAAGCAGTATCATGTTAACAATTTGGACGTTATTAGTTCCTGGATAAAATAATTCTTGAACTTGTTTTATTGAATTCCTATATCATTGTCATCATCCTCATTTTATATTTTGTTGAAAGTCATCTGTGGTCTATAGTGCATAGATGGACTTGGTATGATTATGACCAGGGATTATTCGGTGTAATCATGACCGTAATGTTACAAATGATGTGGTAAAAGTCCTCAATGGCTCGTAGTGCATTGATGGACAGTTGTTGGCATGATCATGACCGTTATTGAATACACAAATATTCTTGGCCCGTAGTGCATGGATAATTGTGGTCGTGATACTAAAGAATATCCTTGGCCGTAGTGCAGGGGTGATTTGATGATGTGAATTATTTATTAATCTGAGTCCCAGCGATAAAAGTGATGAAAAAACCTTTTAAATCATAAAAAGATAGTAGATTTTATTCTCTACTTGACTCTTTTAATGGATTACTTGTTCCACTGCAGTTAAACTTGATGGTTGTTATATTGTATCAGTTTAATACTGCTGAAGGCTAACGATAATATATTCTGCATTATCTTAGTCATAATATTTCCTACTGGGCTAGTTGAGCTCACCCTTTTACTTTCATTGTTCTCTTCAGGAAATGAGAACGTAGCTGGGACTAGTCGGGGAACGGAGTGACGGACCAGATGATAGCATTAGTAGTCCTCACTATTCAGTGAAATAGTGGAAAATAAATGTAATAATATTGAATTTGAGTTTGAATATTGTCTAGACGACAATATTTGTATTAAAAATCACAGCTTATGTTTTGTCGTACTTTACACGAAAGTTGTATAATTAAGTTGTATTTGAATTATGTACCATGTAACTGGCGACCCAAGATGGGTGACGTATACCTAATTTTTGGGGCATCACACACATTACCATGGATTTCGTTACCAGTCTTTCCAAAGTTTCTCAAGGCATAGATGCGATTTGGGTCATTGTTGATAGATTGACCAAGTCTACTCAATTCTTACCGATACGAGAAACTTATACACTTGAACGTCTTGCTCGTATGTACATAAACGAGGTTGTAAGATTGCATGTTATGCTAGTATCCATAGTTTCTGATCGAGACCCAACATTCACTTCAAGATTTTGGGTTAGTTTGCAAAAAGTTATGGGCACGGATTTACGATTTAGCTCGGCATATCATCCTCAGACGGACGGGCAGTCGGAGAGGACGATTCAAACTCTTTAAGATCTATTAAGACTCTGTGTCCTTGACTTCAAGGGAAGTTAGGACAAGTTCTTACCATTGGTGGAGTTTTCTTACAACAACAGTTATCAAGCAAGTATTGGCATGGCTCCATTCGAAGCGTTGTATAGAAGAAAGTGTCGTTCTCCAGTATGCTGGGATGAGGTGGGTGAAGCAACGTTGTTGGGACCGGAGTTGGTACGTATGACTACGGAAAAGATTCAAACGATCCGACAACGTATAAAAATCTCACAAGATCGACAAAAGAGTTATGCTGATCTTCATCGAAAGGACGTGGAATTCGATATAGGAGATCATATGTTGTTACGTGTTTCTCTATGGAAAGGAGTTACGAGATTTGGAAAGAGCGGAAAGCTCAATCCTTGATTCATCGGCCCATTTTTATTCCTTGATCGAGTAGGAACTGTGGCCTATAGTCTTGTTTTACCGCCAAGTATGTCTCGTGTTCATAACGTTTTTCACATATCCATGTTACGTAGATATGTGGAAGACCAGAACCACATTATTGAGTTAGAACTGGACGAAATAGCGGAAGATTTGACGTATGAAGAGGTTCCTGTTCAAATCTTGAATAAGAAGGAACATATTCTACGCTCCAAGGTTATACCTCAAGTCAAAGTTTTGTGGAGAAACCACGATGTTGAGGAAATGACATGGGAGTTACAATCTGAAATGAAATCAAGGTATCCTTAGCTCTTCGACATACCAGGTACGTACCCTAATTTCGAGGGCGAAATTTCATAAGAATGGGAGATTGTAAAACCCCAACTTTTTGAATAAAGATGGATTTTCTATAAATATTATTTTTGAATATTATGGAGTAAATTTGATATAATGTTATAGTTGTGGGTAATATTTATAAATTTTACAAAGTACGCAAGTTGTTATATAATATTCGATTGGTCGGGGAATATTCATTTTAACAGGGAATATTCGTACAACGGCACAATCATTGGTGGACCCTACAACGGAATTATTGTCGGATTGAGAAAACGACAAAAATACTTTATTGAAAATAACGGCGGAAGTTTTACCGTTAATACTGTTGAACTACTCGGTAGTAAAAGTACAGTAATACGTGTGGTTGCATAGTAGCACACGGTATTGATTATTGATGATTACGTGAGAAGTCATTCAGTTTTATTCAATTATTATCGATATTTTATATATTATTAAACCAATAATTTAGATGACAGAGTTATTAATATTATTATGGACCCTCATTTACCCGTTTTTCAAAATAATCGGTAGAAAGTTGTATATATATATATAATATTAGGTGGTGCCCATGGTGGGGCCCACGTTTGAAATTGAAGAAGGATGATGGTTGATATGTTGTCATGGTTGGTATATTTTGGTGGGAGAAAAAAAAAAGGGGGGGGTCAGGAGGGAGTTATCATTATTATTACACATATATATATAGAGATATGTTTATATATTATATGTTATATAATGTATGTATGTTATATTATATATATATACATACATAACCTTGTTGAAAAATTAAGGCAGAAGGAAAATTTAATCACGGGAGTGTATCCCGTGAAAATCTTGGCACATGCTATATATATATATATTTAATATATATATAATATATATAATATATATTTTATTTAAAAGTTTTTCATTTTATTAGATTATAAATAGAATATATTATATTTTATTTAAAAGATTTTGCTTTAATTATGGACCATCCGATTAAAGTAAATCAATCTGGACCGTTCATGAGTTAGTTACTATGCAATCTATTCTTCTATAAATAGAAGCTCATTCCTTCATTATTTTCTTACGAATTCACTGAAACTCTAGAGAGATAAACTATAGAGAGAAAGAAGAAAGTATTCTGCTACTTCACTACTTATATATCCAGTACTCTTCTTCTTAAGGTAGAGAATATTATTTGTTGTACTCGTAAGGGGTATTATTTCTTTTGTATTCATGAAGAGAACTTATGTTATTCCATTCTTTATTATTCTGTTGGAATAACCTGTATACGCGGGCTACCCTATACTTGGTGACATTCTTCTATTATTCCGTCTTTACTATTCTGTTGGAATATCATGTCTGTGCGTTTTACGCTGGACCTGATTCCGTCTTTATTATTCTGTTGGAATATCTTGTCTGTGTGTTTTACGCCGGACCTGGTTCCGTCTTTATTATTATTCTGTTGGAATATTCTGTCTGTGCGTTTTACGTCGGACCTGATTCCGTCCTTATTAGTATTCTGTAGGAATAACCTGTCTATGCGAAGTACTGCATGCATGGTGATTTCTGTTGTTATTTCATTCTTTATTATTCTGTTGGAACATCCTGTCGGTGCGAATTTCGCCTGACCTGGTTCCGTTATTTAGTATTCTATTAGAATAACATGTCTATGCGAAGTACCGCATACATGGTGATTTCTCTTGTTATTCCATTCTTTATTATACTCAGTTGGTTAAAGTTTTGACTTCTATACTCCATGAAATTAGTGGAATATCTTTGATAATTGCGCTTCATCCAGTATCTTTTCATGAAAATATTCTTCTGAGCATTCTTGAATTTTACTTTACAAAGCAGTATCATGTTGACAATTTGGACGTTATTGGTTCTTGGACAAATTAATTCTTGAACTTGTTTTATTGAATTCTTATATCATTGTCATCATCATCATATTTATATTTTTTGAAAGTCATCTGTGGCCTGTAGTGCATAGATGGACTTGGTATGATTATGACCAGGGATTATTCGGTGTAATCATGACCGTAATGTTACAAATGATTTGGTAAAAGTCCTCATTGGCCCGTAGTGCATTGATGGACAATTGTTAGCATGATCATGGTCATTAATGAATACACAAATATTCTTGGCCCGTAATGCATAGATAATTGTGGTCGTGATACTAAAGAATATCCTTGGCCGTAGTGCAGGGGTGATTCGATGATGTGGATTATTTATTAAGCTGAGTCCCAGCAATAAAAGTGATGAAAAACCTTTCAAATCATAAAAGATAGTAGATTTTATTCTCTACTTGACTCTTCTAATGGATTGCTTGTTCCGCTGCAGTTAAACTTGATGTTTGTTATATTGTATCAGTTTAACACTGTTTAAGGCTAATGATAATTTATTCTGCATTATCTTAGTCATAATATTTCTTAGTGGGCTAGTTGAGATCACCCTTTCTTTCATTGTTCTCATCAGGAAATTTGAATATAGCTGGGATGAGTCGGGGAATGGAGTGATGGACCAGATGATAGCATTAGTAGTCCTCACTATTCTGCGAAATAGTGTGATAATAATTGTAATGATGATTCCTTTTGAGTTTGTATACTCTCTAGTAGACAATATTTGTATTCAAACTCACAGTTTATGTTTTGTCGTATTGTACACGACAGTTGTATTATTAAGCTGTATTTGAATTCTGTACCATGTATCTGACGACTCAGAATAGGTGATATATACCTATTTTGGGGGCGTCACATGTATGTTCTTACTTTTTCATTCTTCATGTGATCGTGTCTATTATTTTAGTTATTGAATACTTAATCAAATGATTATCAAATTGTAGCATTAATGATTAATTTTAAACCATGTTAATTGAAGTGTAAAAAAAGAATAGTGGGATATACAATAGATGTTGAGAATGCTTAATTAGTAGCATAGTTGAGGATGATTCATGAAAATGACCATAGTATTTATAAGATAAAGTTACGATCATATTTGAATAATATTTATGGGGACAAATTCCTTCATTAGTCTTCACCAAACAACTAATGTCCAGATGAAGGTGAGACTAATGTGTGATGTCCCCACAATGGAACAAATTAAAGGGCACATTTTTTCGTGTGACTCCTATTTTATATTTCATGAAAAAAATTGTTAAATACACAACAGAAAATATTATTTTCACAACAAAAATATCATTATAGATTCTATAACGATGGTTTTCACCGTTGCTATACATCTACAACGACACTTTTATTGTGAAAATAACAAAGTGTTGTGGATTTAACAATTCCATTTTCATGAAATGTCCAAACAAAATTGAAAAAGAGTATATATGATCATGGGAAAATATGGGCCTATGAAAATGAATAAAAAGAAATGCTCCATATTTGTTTCAACTCTCCCGCTTGTCTCAGTGATTTAAGAAAGAAATTGGGTTCAACCGTAAATCCGAAGGTCTTGAGTTCAACTCTCACTCGAAGGAGCGCATATGTAAGTGTGTTTCGAAAATCTTGTTCAGAGTGAAAAGATTAATCCGACAGACTTCACGTATCAAAAAACTAACTAGATTAAAGAAGAAAAGAATAGAAAATTGTTAAATCCACAATACTTTTTGTTATTTTTACAATAAAAATGTCGTTGTAGATGTATAGTGACGGTGAAAACTGTAGCTATAATATCTATAGCGACACTTTTATTGTGAAAAAAATATTTTCTGTTGTGAATTTAACAGTTTTAATAAAGGATATTGTAGAGATTAAGACTCAATATAGGTTGGTTATGACTCCCAAGATCTAATAATATTTATATATTGACATTGCTCAAGGCAACTAACAGATATTAATGTTAGGTTCATCTAATATTTTCCTTTCACTTCTCACCCACTCACTCCATCCATTTCTTAATTTTGTGAGTAACATGTTTATCTTGTCTCTACTTATTTTTTTGAATATTATTCTACAATATAAGTGAAACAAAAATAGTCTATTTATTAATTTTTTTTGTACTTTAAAAATGATATTTTTTTAGTGATAATAGTGCAAAATGAGACGTTGTCCTTAAATTTACCATCATGATTTTATTAAAATAATAAGTTATTATTTTAAGGATGGATAAATATGAAATAACCACTTTATGCTGAATAGTTTTCAGCTTCAAAAGCAAAGATTTTCCTGTCCCTACGGTTGGCATAGACTCTTTCTTTATTATCCTCAAAGACTTGTGGTATCACAAGTTAATTCACGGTCCTTTGAAACTATTATATGATTAAACGAAAAATTTTAACAAAAATTATACTTCATAGAATTATAAATTTCAATTCCGAATCATAGCATGAATTTAAAGTATATAATTATTGGGACAATTATATAATTGCTGGAAATCGAAAGAAATAAGATTATCACGAATCCAACCAAGACATTAAAAAAAATTAACCAAATTTGCTTGATGTAGAGGCAAATTCATCCGAGCTCACTCCCCTTTGACGACGGACCCAACGACGGTTCGGTCATATAACCGTCGTCTATACTTTTTGTTATTATGTGATTATGTATGCATCCCTTACCCTCACCCCCACACCCACTCCCCCACCCCACCCCACCCCACCCGACCCGCCCATCCCCCAACCCCATTCCCCACCCGCCCACCCCCAATCCCACTCCCCACCCGCCTACCCACCCACCCCACCCCCACCCCCACCCCCACCCCCACCCCCACCCCCACCCACACCCACACCCACACCCACACCCACACCCACACCCAAAAAAATAATATAATGTGATTATGTATATCTCATAGCATTACTTAAGAACCTAAATTCCACCCCTTATATCCCTCTCTATCTATAGTATATATTAATTTTGTTTAAAAGTCAAAATATCTTAAAATGATTAATATAATTTTTAACCATAACCATATAGTTCCAACCCACATAACTCATATTAAAAATGGTTAATATGATTTTAGTTCTTAAATAGAACCATAACTATATTTTGAAAACCAAAATCAACTCATAACCATATTTTGCCAGACCTAGAGTCAATTAAGAAAGCCGCATAAGTGAATATATAACCAAAAAACTATGCCGCCATAAATTACAAGGAATACAAAGAATGAATTGTGCGTCGACACATTATTGTAGATATGGAGAGCATTTAATTTCCTCTTATTTCCATAGCTATTGGCTATTAAGAGAATTCCACTGATTTGTAATGCACAAAAGATTTAGGTTGTCAAGTGGCATGAAAAGCGACATCATTTTGAATGGAACTTACCGCTGACTGCATCATAGCTTGGGACATGTAGAACTGCCAAAACATTGTAAAAAAGAGGTTTACATTCGAAATGGAAGACCAATGAATTTACGATAGAAAATTAAATTCACGGAACTGGAAAATTACCATCTCCGTGGCACGCCATTGTAAGAGGAGAAGAAAGGAGCTTCTGTGAGATGGAAGCAATATCCTTTGCTGAAACTTCCTCAACAAACTTCAAAAAATGCTCCACGGGTTTCCTGCAAAACATAGCAATGACTATGCATGTCAATAAGATACAAACAAGATTAACTGCTAAATGATTACAAGATATGCAAGCTGTGCCAGTAAAATAGCAGCATTATCCTTCAAACGAAGGTTAATTCACCAAAATTTATCAAATGAAGAAAAGAAGAACCACATCTGTGTACCAGAGAACAAACCAATTTCTTAGAATTAAAGCCCATAGGTTACAACAAACTATGGCAAACAGAGAAATCAACAAAGAAAATTGAAGACAATAACACAAGATTTACGTGGAAAACCCAAATCGGGAAAAATCATGCCGAGATGCAGAAAATATTTACTTAATAGAATGTGAATAATACAATCGATGAAGAGAACTCTCGGATCAAAAAACCCCAATAAACCCAAATTGTACTCTCTAAAGGCGGATATAATAACCACACATATATGACTGGGCTAAAAACATAACAGACCCAAAATAACATAACAGGTTCATACCACGGGAACGATCAGCCTAGGCCCTCTCATCAACAATGTTTGCTAGTTCCTAGTGAATTTTGTTTATAGATTTGTGCTTATGATTTTAACAAAAATTCCAATTAACCCATTATTGTGACCAACTAGTTTTATAATAGTTTTAAATATATTTTTAATAGTTATCCGCCCAAGCCAACTTGAGCCCATTAACATTATCATAGGTTGGTACTTGGGCACAGGCCCGGCCTCTAGGCCTGCCCACCCAAACTGATAAATTTTGCGTGGGATTGGGAGGACTCTTAGGCCGGCCTAACCCGCCCAAACAACACCCCTACTTGCCATCAGCATCAACTACTTTCTGGGAGTCAGTCTCACAATGCATATCAAGCAAACAGCAATTCTCAAATTATATTATGCCAGAAGGCTTACTCAGATGAACAATCTAAATTTAGGCACAAGAAGCTGTTGAAAAATTGCATTAATGATTAAATTAACCAACAGAATTTGCACAGGCATATCACTGGTTCGGAAATATTATCCACATTTCACAACCAAAAATGATACCTCTCTCCATATGTCAAAATTTGTCTACCCATATCTTCTGATGCAACCATCTGCAAATCAGAACTCAAAGATAAACACATCGAATACATGAGCCTGCTGTGAAAAAAGCGGAACAAGTAATTAAGTCAACATAGTGATCATCAGATGCAAAAAACACAGGTTTCATACTCTGGATTCCAGATTCATCAGAATGGCAGCCTTTGTTGACTGTTTGGCTCGATCTAGCTGTACCTGGTCAACTGCAAGAGAGTGGGAAGACGAGAGGAGAAAGAAAATAAGTAAAGAGGGTAGTACAGGAGTCATGAATCAATAGTGAACTACTTAAATTAGCAACATCCACCCAACAAGAGTAATTATCCGTTTCAAATTCACAAAAAAAAACTTATGTTAATATGGACACCAAATGGAGAAATATACTACTACTTGATTTAAATTATAAGCTACGAACCTTCTGCAGGGGATGCAACAGCAATGAGTTCTTTAACTGCAATATCGATGGCTTGTGATACAAAGTCAGAGCCCTGAATCCACACACATGAGACTATTCAGATTTAGATGGCATGCCAATGAAGACAAACCAAGAAGACCCAACACTCTCACCAGGAAAAAGAGAGGACTTTAGAAAGATTTCAGTAAAATTTCCAATTTAGTTTCGTTGTTAACTTTTCAAGTTCAAAACCCTAGATTAATATATCCTTCTTAAAATTTTGACCAAAAAAAAAAATTGTGCAAAAAGTAATCATATCCAAGATTCTGAACAAGTTAGTTACATACGATTTCAAAAAAAAAAAATTCAATTTGAACCCCCTATCATACAATACATTATACACCTACAAAAACTTTTGCTTCAAATTTGGTACAACTATTAGCTCTCTTAGTCAGTTAGTTGAGTTATTTCAAAACTTTGAATAAATCGCTTCTGTCTTTACTATAAACATGGTGTACACTTTGGTTCAATAAAATGGTCATAAATATGCTAATGTTCTTTTTTAGCAAAACTAATGATTTCCACACTATACTTGACACGTTTTACCAATGTTCTAAAAAGCGCTAGGCGGGAGGCGGGCGGACGAGGGGGGCCTAGCGCCTAGGGGGCCTAGCGCCTAGGGGGCCTAGGCGGGGTCTGGGCGGGGCCTAGGCGGAATTTTTTATTTTAAGCCAATTTTAATATTTTATCTTACATTTATCCAAACAAAATAATAATATAAAGCAAAACAACCTATAATAAAGATAATAAAGGCCTTTTCTTAAAGTTCAAACACATATCCATATTGCTAATGTCAAAGTTCAAACACAAATATGCAATTGTTCAAAGTTTAAACATATTTTTAACGTATTAATTTTATTTATAAACAAAATTGATATTAATAATAAAATTTAAAATTTCAAGAATTTAATTCAATATTAAAACTTAAGAAACTAAACATAAATTTAAGAATTATAAAATTTAATTCAACTAAATATTACAAATGTATCATCATTTATATAATTTGAAGTTGGTACAAGTTCAAAAAATTACAACTATAATAAAATTATTCACTTTGACTTGATATTGTTCACTTCTTGTTGTGATTTGATATGTTACAATATGTATTATGAATATTGTAAATCATTAGAAAAATAAATATATCAAGATTTGGTTTGGGTAGTTATTAAAATAAAAAAAAATCTCTCTCGCCAGAATTCGCCTAATTTCTTAAAGGGATTATTTTGCTGCCTTGGTGAGGTGCCTGGGGGGCCTAGAGGCGCCAAGGGGGGCCTAGCACCTAGGCGGGGCGCCAAGGGGGGGCCTAGCGCCTAGGCGGGGCCTAGGCGGACCTAGGCGGGAATTTTTAGAACAGTGCGTTTTACTCATTACACCACTGAACTTTTAATTTTTGTAATTACCACATTAAACTAATTAAAATAGTCAAATTGCACTATTCTGTTGAATTAATTAAATGACCGTTAAATTGAGATGTATAATTTCATACGTGGCAGTAAGAAAAAAGGAGGAAAATAATTTTTTACTGAAGTGGCCAATCCCATGTGGATTTGCAGCAACATGAGAATTGAAAATACAAATAAACTGACTTTTTTTACTTTACCTTTTCTTTCTCTCTCTTTCTTCTTCATCTGGGTAGAATTTCAAGTGGGCCCAAATCCTTCATCTCACCATCTTCTACACTACAAAACTTAGGTTTATCACCTACTTTCTCATGAATTTTCATTCCAATAGTTTTATATGATGGGTGGATGATAGATGAAGAGTTCAGATAATTAAGTGATACCGGCGAACGCATATGATGGCGCCGTTGTATACTGCCGATAAAATCTTCCACATTCAGAGATGAACAAGTCTTGAAAGCCATGAAAATAGAGGAGGAATTTACTACTTCTTTCAATTGGTAATGATTGTAATTGTTTTCTCCTACTATGTACCTAACTTTAGCTTTTGAATTCTAAGAATAATTGAAACCTTAGTTAACTACTGGAGAGAAAAAATAAGAAAGTGCTAGGGTAGTGATGAAAGAAATGTATGATGCTAATTTGGGGAAAAATTAAGACTTCATCCCACCATCTTCAACTACTAAAAAATCTAGGACTAAAAGACAATTTGCACCTTAAACTTTACACACATGTTGACTTTTGCACCCTAAACCGAAAAAGGTGTCTAAGTACACCCCAAACTTTAATTAAACGTAACAGAAAGTACACTTTCTTCACTTAACCGGTCAAAAGTGACCGGCTAAGGCACACATGTGCATCTGAAAGGGTATTGATGTCTTTTCCACATCTTCTTCATAAGCTAATTCTCTCTCCTGTTTCTTCACCAAACTAATTTCTGGGGAAAGAGGGTTTGCATCTGAAGAATTTGTTAGACACCTTAAAATCACCACACTGAAAATCGCATTAAAATTGATATTGGATCTTTTTCAACTAACCATTACGCATACACTACCTCAAATACAGACCCCCTTGACCTGGTTCGCTCGCTCAATTCCCAAAGCTATGTCGGCCGATCAGATTTCATACCCCTCATACAACAATGGGCTTCCTAAATTAGTAATCTTTTTCTGAAAGCTTACGACTTTGATGGGCGATCTTCAGGAACCAAACCTCACCTTAACAAAACAAAGGCTGCCGGAGTCAAACCCAATTCCATCTCGGATTGGTGCTCAACGTTGGGCCATAGCTGAGAAAGAGACACACAAGATTATTTCTAAGTTTCAACCCATTGTTGTGTCTGACAAAAGAAGAGACATTATAGATTATATGCAGAGGTTGATTAGAAACTGTGTCGGTTGCGAGGTCAGAATTTTATTTTCGCTCACATTTTGTTATCATCTTTGCTTCAAGTTATATGTAGTTTAATTTCAAACTTCTCTGGTTATAATTCCGGATTTTCAAGTTATATTTTGCAAGAGGTTGTTGCTAAGTTGGGATTTGTGCAATGAAACCTAGTTTACCTTTTCGCTCCATATATATATATATATATATATATATATATATATATATATATATATACGGAAAAGATCTTAGGCTCACCCAACAAAAGCGCACCCCCAGCTCACCTATAAAACCCATTTCATTTTTTTTTCTCTCCTCACATTTCAGACATAACACAATCAAACTCTCTCCCTCTCGATTGATTGTGAGACCTTTTTTTGGCTAAACTTACAATATATATGGTTGACACATTTTTTAGCCATTGGGGATTTTCTTCTAGTTTTGGTTGACTGGAAATTGAGAACTTGTGCCCAGTTGTACAAACATGTTATGGTGATTTTGTGCACGGCTTAGATTTTTTTTTTTTTTGGAAGATCTGGTGTTCCATTTTACTGGTTATACTTGTGGTGATCATTGTATTTGTAGAAATCTATGTCATTATGCCTTGCTGGAATGTTTCATAGCATGAGGTGGATAAGTTTGTGTCTTAGAGTGACAAATAATTAAACGGTCTTATTTATATTAGGACAGGGTCCATATGTCGTGTTTAGTATTGATGAGAGATTCGAAGAGAATATCCGTCTGTGTTGGAGTGGTTGAAGAGAACCTTCCCTTGCAATCACATCAGAAGCCGTAACAAATTCTTCAGATGCAAACCCTCTTTCCCCAAAAATTGGTTTGGTTTGGTTTGGTGAAGAACAGGAGAGAGAATTAGCTGATGAAGAAGATGTGGAAAAGACTTCAATACCCTTTCAGATAAACATGTGTGCCTTAGCCGTTCACTTTTGACCGGTTAAGTGAAAAAAATATATTTTCTGTTACGTTTAATTAAAGTTTGGGGTGTACTTAGACACATTTTTCAGTTTGGAGTGCAAAAGTCAGGTGTAAAGTTTAGGGTGCAAATTGTCTTTTAGTCAAAATCTAGATCAATAATCTTCTTATTCTTTTTTGTTCTTCTATAATGATGCAGATCGATGGTGCCGCCGATGATGGCGGATTCCGGCGATGCATATTCAGTGATGACAATGAGGACGAATGTTTTTATAAAATGGGATACAATTTTAGGGCTTTCAATTTGATTTGAAAGAAGGGAAGAAGAGAGAGACGGAGGGAGGAAGAGAGAGAATAAATAAGATTTTTTTTTTCCTCACGTGTTACGGAGACTCCAAGTCAAGAACAACGAAGAGATTTTTTAAATTTATTATTTGGAATTTTTATTATGTTTAATATAAAAGTAGTTGATGTAATTTATGTATTTCATTTTTTAGTGGAGATTTAGGATGAGTGATTAGGAATTATAAATAAGGTATTTTAGTCGTTTAGTACTTTTATTATTTTCCAAGTAATATTACGATTTTGTGTCTCTTTAAATAGTGATGTAATCCCCACAAGTCATTTAAACTACATATTATTGATATATTGAAATTGATTATTGTATTCATACCGTTGAGGTATTTTATCCATCTTGGTGTTGATATGTGGAGTTGATACACTTGAGAGATCCTAGTGATTTAAACGTGGAGTATAAATCCTAATTTATATACTTCTCACTTATACCCTTTTATCATTTTAAATTAGCCCCTACACTTTTTGCATTTATATTTTATTTATTTATTTATTTTATAACCCATTGTCCCAAACACCCAATGTCTCTAGCCAGTAGCCACTAAAAAATTGCTTGCAGAAGTAAAGGAGTATATTTGGTTTCTCGACAGTGAAAGTAGTCGAATACACTACCTTAATACATGTGGTCATAAATATTAGATGGAATATGGTTGATGCACAAAATTACCTTGAAAAATTACAACGTCGATATCAAGATGAACAAAGAAAAGTTGAAGTAAGGAAACATTAACAAGTTAAAACAAAAGAACTTCAAAATGCTACACATGAAATTATTTCTATATGTCTCCTATAAAAGATAACATCTCTTTTATAAAAGATGACATCTCTTCTATAAAAGAAGGCTTATTGACTAGCTTGAACATATTCAAGCAGAGCGAGAGAAAGAAAAGATGTTCGAAATTTTTTGGCTATAGATAATAGCGACGTGTCCATGAAAATTCTTGAGATTCCAAATATTGAATTAGAGATTGTGTATGAGCAACAAATTGAGAAAAACTCTAAAGTTGCTTTTGACTTGTTTGTTATCGAAAAAATGACGATTCGAAAAGTTAATCCAATCTAAGTTGACATTGTTGACTTCGTTGTTTCAGAAAGCTTCTTTTTAGCATCTTTGAATACAAAGCGTCTTTCAAAAAAAAATGAGCGTTACTGTGTGATGATGTTGTCAAAGGTGTTCCAAAATGTTCTTCCGTTGCAGAGGAGTTTGTGGCTTATTCTATCATATTATAAAACTCAAGATCGAGTTTTCTCCAACAAGAGAATGATGGGAACTCCAAGTTAAGAACAAAGAAAAAAATATATATTTATTATTTGGAGTTTTATTATATTTAATATAAAATTAGTTGATGTGATTAATGTATTTTATTTATTAGTGGAGATTTAGGACATTAATTAACGATTAAAAATTATTAATAAGGGCATTTTAGTCGTTTACTACTTTTATTATTCCCCAATTAATATTAGGGTTTTGAGTCTCTTTAAATAGTGATGTAACCCCCACAAGTCATTTAAACTACATACTATTGATATTGAAATTAATTATTTTATTCATACCGTAGAGATATCCTACTGTAGAGGTATTTTATCCATCTTGGTGTTGATACGTGGAGTTGATACACTTGAGAGATCCTAGTGGTTTAACTTTGGAGTTTAAATCCTAGTTTATTTTTTATTAATTCTTCATCCTAAATTTGTCTTGCATCATGTGTCCTTTTAATTTTTCATGTCATTGTTGCTGATTGGTCACCTCATTTTCTATTTCATGTTCACTTTTTTTTGCTTCCACGTATGAAAAACCTTGAACCAATTTGACAGACATTAAATTAATTTAACAGAATGGTCCGATTTCACTATTTTAATTAGTTTGATGTGGTCATTACAAAAATTAAAAGTTCAACGGTGTAATAACTAAAATGCGTCAAGTATAGTGAGGAAATCATTAGTTTTGTCGTTCTTTCTTCTTTTAAATAACGGTAGAACCGTGAAATATGCCAACCACCGACCGAATGCACGTATGCGCACCAAATAAGCTCATAGTAAACTATGTTTGAGAGGTCTCAAAAGAGATCATTTCCTTTGTGGAGTATAAACCAATAATCTATGTCTTTTCTAACAATTATGACTTATCACAATACTCACTACCACTTGAATTAATTCCTTGTGGTTACGTTGAAAAGGTTTCTTTTTCTCCTCAAGAAACCCTTTGTTATGGACTTTAATTTCTAATTTCCTAGTTTATCAATATTGAACCAATTAAGATGTAAGTTTATCTTTATGCAACAACAGCAATATTTGCTGACTAGTTTTATCCTTGTATCTAGGTTTCAATATACAGCCAGTGTCTCTAAATCCAACCAGGCACATTTGAAAATATAGCATGTAGTAATAAGCCAATATAAGGAAGACCAGAATAAGGTTCTCCTAAATCTGAATTCTGAAACCATTAACATTTTCTGAAGGTATAAATCAATGTCTGATTATAAAATAATGTTAAGAGATAGAAACGAGCATGATTTTAACAGATGGAAGCACATAAATCACTATTTGAATAAAGTACAAATCGATAAATATCCAACAACACCACTTTTGGACATTGCTTAACAGGTGATTGACACTTCATTCTACACGTACATAATTAAATATAACAATTATTTGTATCGTGAGTGATGCAAGACAAGCCCGGCAAACTTGGTTGGACCAATACAAAAGTCTTTATAAGCACATGCCAAAAAGTCCAACAAGTAGATTATTCTATAATTTAGATTTATTTTAATTTAGTAATTATCATACTATAATCCTTCATGGTTTAGTAATTTAGTAGTTTACTTTTTATATGTAATCCTCACTTTGGAGACACAGATTGATTATAATAATTTTTGAGCAATATTGGTCATTTCTGTCTCTTCTCAATTTCTTCTCCAATCCTAAATAAATGAATCAACAGCTTCACTGCTGGATATGACTGACCTCAGCAAATAAGCTAAAAATTAACACAGAGAACTCTAACAGAATAGTATTTATGGTTAAAGAACATGAAAATGTAGACTTGATACTTAACATAACGCGAAGCACAACATGATTAATCAACTAACAAATCCACTAATTATATTATGCTTGTAGTTTGCAGGTATTGTTGTCAGAGATGACCGTAAAAGTATCCAAAAGAATTGACAATTTTCCAAGTAACTGAAGTTTCATAGTGGATGTCTTACCGTGGTAGCTTGAATTCCGAATAAGCCGGTATTATTATAAATGGTGTTGAAGGTAGAAAATGACTGAATTTGTGGGTACTCGTTCAAGACGCGAAGATCTGTCCAGCATATCAGCAAAAATTTATGAATGCAAAAGTTGAAAGCAAGAAGAATTTAATTGTAGAAAACTATCTGCACAAGGATATTGTATCAAAACAAGAAGGGAAGAATTGTTATCAGTAAATATCATGTAACATATGATAACGATGCTAAACAAGTAATTACAGATTCATCTGGTATGTCATATTCCAGGTAAGTGTGTAGACTGCTACTTTAATTTGTAATTCCAAAGATAAATAAGGATTCAATGGATATTAATGTTTATACATACATAGTCGTGAGTACATCCCTTTCCCTGGACCCCCAGCTGAGAAAGATCCACCACCTCCCATCAGCATCTACAAACGAATTAGATTAATCATTCCTCCCAAAATTGACATCTCATCAAGAAGCACAAGTAAACTAACGTCATGCAACAAGGAATTAAAGATAAGAAAACTATCTACATACTGAGAACAACTGTATAAACACATGCAAAATACTTCTATTTATATTTGGATACAACACCTGAAGAACTGTTAAAGTCATAGCTTCCTTCTCCTTAAGCCAGCCACCAGGAATTTCAAATGCAAGAGCAAAATTGGTTTGCTGCTCACAAATGAACATGACAAGAAATTTGCAACATAGTCAGATAAAAAAGTTTCAGTGTTTGAAGATTAACAATAGATAAATTCGCACAGGATATAGATGACCAACCCCTGAGCCAGCATGATAACGATAATCACCGCCGACGTACACTGATTGCGGTTCCCTAGGACGTGGCACACTAGGTAAATCAGAGAGAAGAGGTTCTGCATATTTTAACAGCTCCTCATGTTCAACACCTGACGCGGTAAGGACCATTCGAGGAGCAGTAAAATTTTCCTAAATTTTAAAACCCTTTCAGTGGCAGAAAAAGATCCAGAAAAGTAATAATAAATATTGAACTAAGAATCAAGCAGTGAAATAACAAAAGGAGATAGAAGAAAAGCAAAATGATCTATTCTTAGTTTATAAAACATTTCTTAAACTCACAGCAACAAATTGCTCCAGCACGGTACTATTCAATCTGTTTAGTGAAGATTCTAGGGCCATAAGAGGATTCCCCAATGCACCAGAATAACCAGCAGAATGAATTGCCTCCAAAAGCACAGCTTGCGGATTCTTGGATGCTTCAGTAATCTCATCTTTCACCTTCTCAAGCTGCAGAGGATTGCATATATTTTGAGAACATCGTCTGCAACAGAATAAACTATTCGCACATTGTAAAGGATGCCAGGAAGAGGGGGAAACACCTGCTCGTTCACCTCCCAGTCCAGGAAAACAGGGTTCCTGACCGAGTCAATAAGCAGCTCTACCATTTGAGGAACATAAGTCTTGAGAGCATCATAAGTATAACATGTTTGCTCCCGAGAAGAAACAGCTGCCGCATGGCCACCAATTGCTTCCACTTCCCGCACAATGCGCAAGTGGCTTCGATTAGCTGTGCTTTTAAAAGCCATACGTTCCAGAAGGTGTGTGGTCCCAAATGATTCTGGTGTTTCATAGATTGAGCCAGAGTCAACAAACAACCCAATTGACGCCACAGGGTACTGCAAAACCAATTTAATCGATATCAACTTTATTAATGGAAGAGAATCGTAACCTTCTTCAAATCAAAGATCATAACTAATAATTATGTGTACCGCAGATGTTTCCGATGCTATTTTGACACCGTTTTTGAGAGTTGTTATCCTGGTCTTTCCCTGTTCAACATAATCCGGTAGTGGAGGAAGGAGGGCAACATCCTTAAGAGGAAAGTCTAGCGGAGGAAAAGAGCTAGATCTTTCTCCAGTCAACCAGCCAAATAAACCTCCCGAGGATGATGACTTGGTGGCAACAGCACTAAAACTTGCAAACCTGGTCAGTGTCCTGTTGCTACCCTACTCACATATTAAAACATCAAACACGACCCACGGTCAAACTATTAAGCTACCCCTTCATAATAAATGGCAATGTGACAAAAATTGCTCTGCCAACAAACTTCAACATACATGAAGATTCTGAATGTTAACATAACTACACCAAAATGACTGCCAAAAAACTCCAAATAATGAAGCAAGTATCCAACTTTACAAGCACCTCATATTCCTAGGTCAATCTTATTCCCAAAAGCAAATCTTTGGACCATTTAAAATTTAAAAATGTTAAGCAGAACATTTACAAAGCTGCATTTCTTATGTACATATTCGTATGTATTAAAGAAAAACTATATCTTAGAATCAAAAAATACAAACTAGGTAGTGTCTTGAGCCAGGAAAAGCTTCCGTATTGTAGGAAAATAAAATTGGAACATTTTCTAGCAACCATTAAAAAAAAATTCAGTGCAAAAATACGAGCAGATCTCGAAACATTTAGGTTAAATAATTTAAGAATTACATATCATCACATTACCTGTATCAATTATCAATACTAAACTAGGTTCTCTCGTATCTATAAATTCATGTAAAAATACAAACACATATACAAATAGAAAATAAAGAAGAAGAAAAAAATTATATATATATATATATGCAATTGAAATTGTTACTGACCTTAAGAACCCTAAGTCGTGAAGCGGCAGTTCGGTACATGGTGATGGCGGTTGATCTCTAGCCGGAAAAGTTATATACCTTGTTGATTTTAGCTAGAAGAGTTCACAGAGGGGAGGACTGATGTGATTTTTGACGACGTTTTTGTCCATCGGTTTGGGCTAACCGCTAAAGTGTGTAGGAATTTCAGCGGCACGTGCGAATTTTCCGTCTACCAGGTTTGCATAAACCTGCTAGCAATCTAAACCGTCCATGGCTGAAGATCCAACGGAAACCAATCAATCTTGCTTTGACATTTTCGATTTTTTTTCTTTATTATAATATATATAATATATACACTAGCCTTTAATCCGTGCTTTTTGTGTCATTTTATAATTTTTTTGGGTAATTCAATAATCTTTATTTTTATGTATAAAATGATAAAATTTACAATCAATCAAAGGTTTATACAGTAATTGGACCTAAATTCAACCCAAGTAAAATATGAATCGAGTCAACAAAAAAATATAAAATACTTTAATTTATGGAATTTTCTTATAAAATGGGTTTCATATTTCAATCAATCAATTTTATGAATTTTTGTAAAATATCCAATAAAATTGTAATTCTATTTTACTTATTTCACTCTTATTGAATGTGATTATGATTAGATGCATAAAAACTCAAAAAACAATTAGACATGGGTATTCAATCAATACTAAAATATATGCATCTATCATCAATAATTACAAAAATTGGAAAAAAAAAATAATGCAACAAATAATAAAATTTAACATTAACAATTAATGAGTCAACTCGATTGTAATTATTAAACACAACATTTACTACTATTGAGTTAATTTGATTGATATTTTAATTAATTAAAAATTGAACTTAAGTCATGTCCGGACTCCCGAATCGGACCAAAATCCGGACTTTTTTTTTTGCTTTTTTTGCTTTTTTTTTAAAACAACTAAATATTTTTTTTAATATTTTTATGGAACTGGAATTTTTATATAATAAAGTATTTTGGATGTGATTTGAATACGTATAACAAAAAATGTCTGAACAGTATGTGCAGACTGTACATACATTTTTTTGGTATAGGTATTCAAATCACGCTCAAAACATTGTATTATGGAAAAATTTCAGTTGCATAAAATATTTTAAAAAAATTAGTTGTTTTAAAAAAAAGGGTCCGGATTTGATCAGGTCTGGGAGTCCGAACCTAATCCGTCCTGATATATATATATACTAGCTATAACCCGTGCCTGAAGGCACGGTGTAACGAAAAATTAAATTAAAATTTAAAAAATATTATATTATCTAAAGACACATATCACCACAACAATTAATACATACTCAATCATCAATACATATCCAACCACCAAAACATCGAGCTAGTCGGTACTAATTTCAAGAAATTTCGGCAAAAAATTTTTTAAAAATAAATATCCAGAAAATTCTAAACCTGTCTACAAAACTTACAATCATCATTACATATCCAAACCACAAAAAAAATTATCATTTCATACCCAAAATCATCATAACCATGTATAATTAGTTAACTTTACAAAATACGGAACACACAATCATCAACACATATCTAACCACCAAAACATCAAGCTAGTCGCTACTAATTTTAAAAAATTAGACAGAATTTCCTTTAAAAATAGATATCCAGACAAATATAAACATGTCTATAAAACTTACAATCATCCACGCATATCCAAACCACCAAAAAAATCATCATTCCATACCCAAAATAATCATAACCATGTATAATTAGTTAAATTTACAAAATACGGAACACAAAAAAATACATATATGAAGAAATTAATACATACTCAATCATCAACACATCCAACCACCAAAACATCAAGCTAGTCGCTACTAATTTCAAGAAATTTCGGCAGAGTTTCCTTTAAAAATAGATATCCAAAAAAATCTAAACATGTTTACAAAACTACAATCATCCATACATATCCAAACCACCATAAAAACCATCCTTCCATACCCAAAATCATCATAACCATGTATAATTAGCTAACTTTACAAAAGACGAAACACAAAGAATACATACATGCAGAAAATAGAGAAACAACATGTTGAGTATAAGACCCTTTACTTTACAGCTTACACCATGTATCCTTCAATATATACCTGAAAATATTTGAAATTTAAAAATTATCGAAATATGTGAGTCAAAATTAAACAATTATAAATCTGAAACATAATGAGAACACATATTTGTATGTAGGGGGAATGAGAGAGAGAGAGCTCTGTGTGTGTGGTAGAATGGATAGAGGGTTTGAAATTTGAATAAACTGGAATGAGAGAGCAGCTGACGTAAATTTGATGTGACATTTGTCTATTTTCTCTCTCCGCTCTATTTTATATTATAGATATATATATATATATATATTATTTCATAGCATAAGTTAGTTTGAGTACTATTCAAATTAACAGATCTTGGACCGTTCAATGAATTATTTAAAGGATAAGATCATTTGAGACTTGTGCCCGGTCACTAGTAAGACTTGATACCGGTGCAACCCCTTCGACCCGGCTAATTACCAAACTTACCTTAAATTCACACAAATATATGTTGTTGTTTATGGTTCTCTGCTATTATTCCTTGCTAACCCGTCGAGCTGCATGCATCTCTTAGGTCAGATGTGAACCGGTATAAGATTATGTTTCTCTGAGAAGCATGCAAAAGCTATAGATTTTAATTTTTACTGATAACTTCATAAATTTCGATGTCTGATTTAAGATTATATGCCTGAATTTTAAATAATATTCTACATAATAATTTATATTTTTGACTATACTGTAGCTTGAATTACAAATAATTGGTTGGTTTTAGATATAAAATCAGTATTTTAATTTTGCAGGATCACTTTTCCAGACAAAAGAAGATGGCTATCAACCTCAAAAATATAGGTTGGTGTTACAGGTTAACATTCTGGTATGCAACTTAAGGGAGATTGGAGATGGTCCAGATGGTTGGTCTAACCAAGTGATGCTCTTTGTTTTCTGGCAGATCCTACCTACATGATCCGGGCAATTCCTAGCAATGCGTCCGACAATGTGTATTGCAGACTTCTTGCTCAAAGCGCCGTTCATGGAGCAATGGCTGGTTACACAGGTTTTACAGTTGGGCCTGTCAAGGGCAGACACTCATACATTCCCTTTCAACATGTAAGTTAACACATATAAATTACACAAAATAAATTTTAAACATGCCCTATGGGATTTGGAATTCCAGTGGTCGATAACAGGAGTAATTGTTAAATTGCATATCTGCAGCGAATCATTCAGAGACGGAACAAGCTAGGTTGTGATAACAAATAGGATGTGGGCTAGGCTCCTATATTCTTCAACCAATCAACCAAGCTTTTTAACTGCCAAGGATGTTGCAGTATTAATAAAGCAAGGAGGAAGAGCCATCCACCCAGTTGTTGGATGACAGTCGGGTAGATAAGTTGGTCAATAAAGATATGGACATGAGCTGAGAGTGTGACGCTACCAAAATTAGGTATACATCATCTATCTTGAGTCGCCAGATACATAGTACAGAATTCAAATACAACTTAATAATACAACTGTCGTGTACAATACGACAAAACATAAACTGTGAGTTTGAATACAAATATTGTCTACTAGAGAGTATAGAAACTCAAAAGGAGTCCTCATTACAATTATTATCACACTATTTCACAGAATAGTGAGGACTACTAATGCACCATCTAGGACCATCACTCCATTCCCCGACTCGTTCCAGCTATATTCTCATTTTTGAAGAGAACAGTGAAAGAAAGGGTGAGCTCAACTAGCCCAGTAAGAAATATTATGACTAAGATAATGCAGAATAAATTATCATTAGACTTAAACAGTGTTAAACTAATATAATATAACAAACATTAAGTTTAACTGCAGCGGAACAAACAATCCATTAAAAGAGTCAAGTAGAGAATAAAATCTACTATCTTATATGATTTAAAAGGTTTTTCATCACTTTTATCGCTCAGACTCAGCTTAATAAATAATCCACATCATCGAATCATACATGCACTACAACCAAGGATATTCTTTAGTATCACGACCACAATTATTCATGCACTACGGGCCAAGAATATTTGTGTATTCATTAATGGTCATGATCATGCCAACAACTGTCCATCAATGCACTACGGGCCAGTGAGAACTTTTACCACATCATTTGTAACATTACGGTCATGATTACACCAAATAATTTCTGGTCATAATCATACCAAGTCCATCTATGCACTATAGGCTACAGATGACTTTCAAAAAATATAAATATGAGGATGATGACAATGATATAAGAATTCAATAAAACAAGTTCAAGAATTAATTTGTCCAATAACCAATAACGTCCAAATTGTCAACATGATACTGCTTTGTGGAGTAAAATTCAAGAATGCTCAGAAGAATATTTCCATGAAAAGATACTGGATGAAGAGCAATTATCAATGATATTCTACTAATTTCATGGAGTATAGAAGTCAAAACTTTAACCAACTAAGTATAATAAAGAATGAAATAACAAAAGAAATCACCATGCATGCGGTACTTCGCATAGACACGTTATTCCAACAGAATACTAAATAACGGAACCAGGTCAGGCAAAATTCGCACCGACAAGATGTTCCAACAGAATAATAAAGAATAGAATAACAATAGAAATCACCATGCATGCGGTACTTCGCATAGACAGGTTATTCCAACAGAATACTAATAAGGACAGAATCAGGTACGACGTAAAACGCACAAACATGATATTCCAACAGAATAATAATAAAGACGGAACCAGGTCCGGCGTAAAACGCACAGACAGGATATTCTAACAGAATAATAAAGACGGAATCAGGTCCGGCGTAAAATGCACAGACAGGATATTCCAACAGAATAGTAAAGACGGAATAATAGAAGAATGTCACCAAGTATAGGGTAGCCCGCGTATACAGGTTATTCCAACAGAATAATAAAGAATGGAATAACATAAGTTCTCTTCATGAATACAAAAGAATAACACCCCTTACGAGTACAACAAATAATATTTCCTACCTTAAGAAGAAGAGTACTGGATATATAAGTAGTGAAGTAACAGAATACTTTCTTCTTTTTCTCTATAGTTTATCTCTCTAGAGTTTCAGTGAATTCGTAAGAAAATAATGAAGGAATGAGCTTCTATTTATAGAAAAATGGATTGCATAGTAACTAACTCATGAACGGTCCAGATTGATTTACTTTAATCTGACGGTCCATATTTAAAGCAAAATCTTTTAAATAAAATGTAATATATTCTATTTATAATCTAATAAAACGAATAAATTTATAAAAGATTTTACTATGCAGACACTATGCAGACACTATGCATAATAAAAATATAATATATTCTAATTATTGTCTAATAAAACAGATAACTTTATAAAAGTATTCTGTTTTATATAAAAAGATTTTACTATACAAAACACTATGCAGACACTATGCAACACTATGCATAATAGAATATAATATATTCTATTTATAGAATAACTTTATAAAAGTATTTTGTTTTATATAAAAAGATTTTCTGTATTATTACATTAATAATACCAACAAAACTGAGTGACTTATCACGTAAGCATCAATAATTAATATCGTATGATACTATGCAACTACGCGTATTACTGTATTTTTAACACCGAGTGTTTCAACAGTTAACGGTAAAACTTCCGCCGTTATTTTCATAAAGTATTTTTGTCGTTTTCTCAATATGACAATAATTCCGTTGTGGGGTCCACCAATGATTTTGCCGTTGTACGAATATTCCCTGTTAAAACGAATATTCCCCGACCAATCGAATATTATATAACAACTTGCGTACTTTGCAAAATTTATAAATATTACCCACAACTATAACATTATATCAATTTCACTCCATAATATTCAAAAATAATATTTATAGAAAATTCATCTTTATTCAAAAAGTTGGGGTTTTACGCAGAGAGCCATTGTGATTGCTTTGGACTTGCACCGTCATTGCTTTGCAAGTAATTTCATCAACCCCTTTGCTTTTTTCTTAAAGTAGTTTTTCTTATTAAACGCCATGCAAGAAGGCCAATCATTAGGGAATCCTTGTATATATTGTAATCACAATGCTTTAATACTTGAAGTATAATTATATACAAAATAGTTTCTAAATTTAGAATACAAAAATCAAGTTGAGAGATATGTGAAACACTCCTTCCAGTCGTGGGAACTTCTTATCAGACAGCCGCAGGTCTCCCATCTTTCCTAGGGTCACTAACAGCAGTAAGGAGCCCATGCAATACATGTTCTTTTGCCCCTTTCCCATTTTTCCTCCCCATGGAAATCTTATTCCGAAGGTCTTGAACAACAAACTGGCAAACGGCTCCCCCTGATTTCGCCTCGAGTTCATGACCTCTGTCTTCCAAGAATTGCCTTTTCTCATAGGCAAGCTCAATATGTTCACCGTCCATGCAAGTCCAGTTTTCGTACAAAACCACATTTGGTATTAGCTGCACATAAAATCAGGCCTTCAATATCTCATTAAGTGAGATGAGATATATGTTATAGATCTAGATAAAGACCTTGTGGTAGACTCTTGGACTCTGAACAGCAGGTAAAGGATCCATCCCCAAGATAAAGTGGTTTAGAAAAACTTGGATCACTGCTGGAATTATGTATATACCCCCGCTACCTCCAATCACCCCAGCCAACTGATTATCCTGTAATTTGTAAATAATGCATAACAAGAATATATTATCTAAACAATGTATTATCAAATATACAAGCAAATAACATACTAAAAATGAAAAAAATAAATGTATCTCTGATCTTGGAACGGAGGGAGTACATCTCAAATATCATAGCCGTTTCCTTACCTTGAGAACAATGATTGGGGTCATGGAAGATAATGGTCTCTTATTTGGTTTGATGAAATTAGTAGGAGACGGAGGGAGATGATGAGGGGATATCTCGGTTGGAGTCGAAAAGTCGTCCATTTCATTGTTGAGCACAATGCCAGTGGAAGGTGACAACACCTTAGCTCCAAAGCTATAATTTATGGTGGTTGTCATTGATACAGCATTTCGGTCTGTATCTACAATGCAGAAATGGCTGGTACCATGGTCTCTCAACTGACTCCACCTGATAATGACTAGATTTGAGGGTTTAATTATCCCTGATTATACAGAGAAAATTGTAAAGCTTCTTTTGAAATATTTAGGTAATGAGATGAACCTGTGCAGATAATATTCTGGAGGGAATGTGGTATTGTCAAATATCCTTTGCTGAATTTTCTTAGCAAAAGATAGGGAAAGCATGTCGGATATAGTTCTGCTGATATTTACAAAGTTTGGATCGCCCAAGTTCATTCGGATAGCAAACATGTGTTTTAGTGCTTCGATTAGGCGATGCAGACCTAGATTTCCCTTTGCATCACTTGAACTCCCATAGCTGTCTAATACTTTTAGGACCTGGTTTTACATTTTCATATTAGCAAAGTTAAAATTTTAGTGTTGAATGAAGGATCAAAGAAAAGGGAAAATACCCACCAGAGAAATCCCAAGTGTTCCACTTGAAGGAGGAGGCATTCCTAAGATAGTGTAGCCCATGGTAGTCACAGCCACAGCCTCCGTAACATCCACTCTGTAGCTCCTCAAATCTCCCATTGTCAAAATTCCACCTGCTTGTCTAACATCCTTTACAAACTTCTCGCCAACCGCGCCATCATAAAAAGCTTGTGGCCCTTGTTCTGCTATTGCTTCTAAGCTGTGACCAAGTTCCAAATTGTAGCATATATCACCAGTTTTTAGCAGTATTCCGTCTGGTGCATAAACTTGTCGTAAACCAGGATCACTGGTGATCGAGTCCGAGTGTTCATCAATTGCATTACCAAGATACGGAGCAATCACGAACCCATCTCTTGCAAGTTTGATGGCAGGCTGAAATAATGATTTCCAAGGCAATCGCCCGTGTTTCAACCAAGCTTCATAAAGGCCAGCTATCTCACCCGGTACGCCTAATGACAGCGCTCCAACAGATTTGGTGTCAGGATTGTTGGCATACATATTCTGTTTGATGTCAAGTATAGCATTATGGAACTGGAAAGTAAAGGGGATCAAAAGAAATATGTACAAGTATCAGACAATCCTGCTATTTGCGGGAGCATCGTACATCGAGTAAAATACTAAAATATATTAAATAAATTTAACTCTGAACCCGCAGTGGTTCAAATGAGACCCAATTTGTCAAGCCAATAAAATGGTCATGGGTGCATTCGACCGTGGATCGGATACTCCACATTATCAAAAAAAAAAACTTAATTCTGTAACACCATATATATCAATAACTAATTATCAAGTGAGATTATGGGGAAAAATTGCAAATTGCTTATGAACTAATTAAGATACATAATTAACAATTGCCTTTGAATTTTCAGTATGAACCTGTGAAGAAGCTAAGGGAGCAGTTTCCCTCATGTCAAATGCCTGGGTTTGAGATGTTTTTGAAGATCGAACGACCATGAAACCTCCACCACCTATTCCGCTGGCCATCGGATTGACCACACCGAGGCATAAAGCGGTTGCCACCGCAGCATCAACTGCATGCCCACCACCCTGTCTAAGGATTGATGCGCCAATTTGAGAGCAGCGAGCATCATCAGCCGCGACAACTGCTTTTTCTGACTCGACAACTTCACCATTATTTCCAAGTTCTATCCTCTCATTAGTATAATGTATCTCACCTCTCACCATTCTGTAATCTAAGTGGCCTGTTAATGCGAGGCCGGCTACTGGAAAATGTAAAACAATATGGCTAGCATTAGAAACAACATAATTGAATCATGTATGTAAAAGACAAATGAACTAAACTTGGGAATGAGACAAATGAACTAAAGTATTTGGTGATTACTAATTATGTTTTAAATCTATTGAAAAGTCCTTGATCTAAGGCTTTAAATTTAAGAAACCAAGGCCTTGAGTTTATTTTAGTTGAATAAATCAATGATTATTAGTTCTGTAAATTTATTTTAGTTGAATAACCCAGGGCCGTTCCTGAGATTTGGTTTGGTGGCCTGGGGGCGAAAAATAAAAACGATACCCTTTTTCGAAATATTGTTTTCACAAAAAAGAACTACAAACTGTATCCAAAAAAGTACATTTTTGGAACTTAAAATAATTTGAGCAAAGCTATATTAGAGTTGACCATGTTGAGTCTTACAATTTTATTGGGCTTTAAAAATTATTTTTTTATACCTATATCATTATATTTTTATATATACTATATATATAAAAGATCAGGTGCCTAGGGACCCTCCCACTCGTGCTCAGGAACCGCCTTGGAATAACCTGAGAGTTTATGAAAGACTCAAAGACAGGGCAATTTGAATAAAACTGAGAGAAACAACATACATGTTAAGGCTATGAGTGCAAGGAGTAAGCACAGATCCCTGCCCCATCTCCTTCTACTGGAATTTTTCCTCCCATAACTCCATAGAAATGGAGCTTCAAGTCTCTTCTGCTCCATCTATCCTAACCAGTAAGATGAGAGGGAGAGAGCAAGTTTGGTAGTTTGTTTAGTTAGGAGACAGAGTATATAAATAAGCTGGGGACTTAATAGGAGGGAATGGCCAATTACGTTAAGAGGAGGTAGAGTACAAATAAAAAACTTGTCCCATGTCCCACTTTGACCCCTTAATTTTGAAAAAAGAATTATACAGTAAGTTGAATATTTCTCCTCCTTGACATTTCTGTATCCCCTTTTATTTTGGAAAAATATGATATTTTCATATATTTTTGATATTTTCACACCATCTTCTTAACTTAACTTTTGTATTTATTAATTATTGTTTTTTGAATACAATTAGATACAACATATTTAATACTTATTATAAGAAGAAAAAATAATTCTTAATACTATTATTAAGTTAAACTCAGCAGGAATATAATATTTAAATAAGCACTTAAATTAAAGTGAAAAAAATGGTATAAAAATTAAAGGAGACTGCCTACTCTCATATATAAGGAAATGGTTAGCATAAAATTTATTTTTAGGTAAGTTAGTTAATTGGTCAATAGAGTGTTGATACGCAGGCTAGACATATGTGTATCAGTATTCTATTGACCAATTAACCAACTTATCAAAAACATAAACTTCATGCTAACCAGATCCTAGCTTAACTAGGTTATATGTCATGACGATTGATTTTTGGTGAAGGAAGAAAAAGTAAACATATGTTTCGACTGGACTCTTAATTATGAATTTGGCCGGCAATATGAGTGATATTCCAATTAAGAAAACAAAAGAATCACGCATGTGTTATTTTGACTATGTTAATGGCCAAGATTCCAAATTAGATTACTTACCAAAAATAAAATTAAAAAAATGAATAAGATGGTTACAAGTATTGGTCAACCTAACTTATTTAAAAATAACTTATAAGTCGTTTTAAAATAAGTTACAAATACTTCTATTTTTTTTACTTAAAAATTAATTTATAAATAGAAAAATAAGTTATTGCCAAACAGATGAATAATGACAAATGACATAAAAGTTGGTTTGACCGACTTAGAAGTCACTGTCGAACAAACTCTAACGTTCTGTTTCTGAGTTTTGAACAGAAAAGAAAAGAATAGAAAACTTAAATTAGAACAGAAAAGAAAATAATAGAAAACTTGAAGTTTTCCTTTGTGTTGTTTCTGAGTTTTTAATAGAAAAGAATAGAAAATTTAAAATTGAGGACATGAGTTGTAATTTAAAATTTATTATATTAAAAATTGAGGATAATCTGGGAATTATAAAAATATTACTTATTCTGATTTCTTTTTCGTCCAAATCATGCCAATTTTGGACGAAAAACTTTGGCAGCAAATGTGACACCCCCAAAATTAGGTATACATCACCCATCTTGGGTCGTCAAAAATATGGTACAAAATTCAAATACAACTTACTAATACAACTGTCGTGTACAATACGACAAAACATAACTGTGAGTTTGAATACAATTATTGTCTACTAGATATTATTCAAACTCAAAAGGAGTCCTCATTACAATTATTAACACACTATTTCACAGAATAGTGAGGACTACTAATGCTATTCTCTGGACCGTCACTCCGTTCCCCGACTAGTCCCTGTTATGTTCTCATTTCCTGAAGAGAACAGTGAAAGAAAGGGTGAGCTCAACTAGCCCAGTAAGAAATATTATGACTAAGATAATGCAGAATAAATTATCGTTAGCCTTCAACAGTGTTAAACTGATAAAATATAACAACATCAAGTTTAACTGCAGCGGAACAAGCAATCCATTAAAAGAGTCAAGTAGAGAATAAAATCTACTATCTTTTTTAATTTAAAAGGTTTTTCATGACTTTTATCGCTGGTTCTCAGCTTAATAAATAATCCACATCATCGAATCACCCCTGCACTACGGCCAAGGATATTCTTTAGTATCACGACCACAAATTATCCATGCACTACAGCCAAGGACATTCGTGTATTCATTAATGGTCATGATCATGCCAACAACTGTCCATCAATGCACTACGGGCCAATGATAACTTTTACCACATCATTTGTAACATTACGGTCATGATTACACCGAATAATCCCTGGTCACAATCATACCAAGTCCATCTATGCACTATAGGCCACATATGACTTTCAACATAATATAAACATGAGGACGATGACAATGATATAAGAATTCAATAAAAACAAGTTCAAGAATTAATTTATCCAGAAACTAATAATGTCCAAATTGTCCACATGATATTGCTTTGTAGAGTAAAATTCGAGAATGATCAGAAGAATATTTTCATGAAAAGATACTGGATGAAGCGCAAATATCAAGGATGTTCTACTAATTTCATGGAGTATAGAAGTCAAAACTTTAACCAACTGAGTATAATAAAGAATGGAATAACAAAAGAAATCACCATGCATGAGGTACTTCGCATAGACAGGTTATGATAGACTCCACGGCACGCTTGCGTGAGGTGGTCGCCGCCCCGATCGTTTCTAGCACAGTTGTTGGATGAATTGCTTGCAACACCTTAACCCCTCGCCTATATGTAGACGGTAATCTTGGTACAATTGCTCGCGTTCGGAATTCTGCGTTGAATGGACACCAACGACACCTTGACCCCTCGCTTATATTGAAGCGGTAATCTTGGCACAATCGACGATTGATGCGGTAGAAGACGCCACACACAACTATGAATTGTTGTATGATAAGTCAAATTGAATCTCAAAGAAATAACTAAGAAAAATACTTAGGAATTCTTCAAAGAACCAAAAGTAGAGAATAACCTCACAAATATATTGAATAATAATAATGTATAATGTATATTGTTTACATAACTTGGACCTCTTTTTATACTACTCAAAACAATCCAAATCCTACTAGGAATTTATAAACTATAACCCTAATTTCTATAAGGAAATAGAAATCAAATTGGAAAAGAAATTCTAATTAAAAAGAAATCCTAATTAGAATAGAATTTAGATTTAATTCTAGATGGCAAGAGAATTCCATGCCGCATACGGATTGTGTAGAATGAATAATACTGATATTCCATTGCCAGCTTTCCTTGTACTGTTTGGACTTAAAATGCTCCAGCTGTTTGCTTGTTGACATAGAATACATGGCCCATAAAAATTACATGCAAATCTTTTGAAAGAAATATGGCCCACGTGAATCAAATAATCTTGCAGCCCACATGATTAAATAACCTCCTAGTCAATCTGTCATCAGGTTATTCCAACAGAATAATAATAACGGAACCAGGTCAGGCAAAATTTGCACTGACAGGATGTTCCAACAGAATAATAAAGACGGAACCAGGTCCGGTGTAAAACACACAGACAAGATGTTCCAACAGAATAATAATAAAGACGGAACCAGGTCCGGTGTAAAACACAGACAGGATATTCCAACAGAATAATAATAAAGACGGAACCAGGTCCGGTGTAAAACACACAGACAGGATATTCCAATAGAATAATAAAAGAATGTCACCAAGTATAGAGTAAACCGCGTATACAGATTATTCCAACAGAATAATAAGCAATAAAATAACAACAGTTCTCTTCATGAATAAGAAAGAATAACACCCCTTACATTAGTAGGAGATTGAATACTGCAGTAGTGTAGTAACAGAATACTCTTCTTCTTTCTCTCTTATTCTCTTTATACTTTTTCTCTCTATATCTTGAATAAATTCGTAAAAAATAATGAAGCACTAGGCCTCTATTTATAGAAGATTTCTAGCTTAGCACTTGAAATGTGAAAAGGCAAGTGGCTTGACGACTGGTGATGTGAAAAGAAAAGTGGTTTGACGCCTGTAATGTAAAACGACAATTTGTTCGACGCCTGTAATATGAAACGGCAAGTGGTTTGACGTCTGGTAAAGGTAGTTACTATTGACGAATGTAATTACTATTGACGAAGGTAATTACTATTGACGAAGGTAATTACTATTGACGAAGAGACTCTTAGATGATGACATATGGCCCCCCATAAAATAACCAAACTTACCACAAATGTCTCATAATAAACTCTTTATATACATCAAGGATTGAATAAATATTACCACAAATCATTTTATTTTTAATCAACACATATTAAATCTTTCAACAATTATTAATCATTTATAACTTGTCGTCTCAATTATTGATTTAATAATATAACATATTAAACAGATGATACTGTGACAATAATTGAATCAATAATATAAGAGATATGATGCAGCAATTACTGTAACAATAATTGAGTATAGCTGAGTGACTTTTCACGTAAGCATCAATAATCAATACCGTGTGATACTATGCAACCACGCGTATTACTGTACTTTTACTACCGAGTAGTACAACAGTTTTAATGGTAACACCTCCGCCGTTATTTTTATAAAGTATTTTTGTCGTTTTTTCAATCCGATAATAATTCCGTTGTGGGGTCCACCAATGATTGTGCCGTCGTACAAATATTCCCCGATAAAAAGAATATTTCCCGACCAAACGAATATTTTATACCAACTTGCTTACTTTGCAAAATTTATAAATATTATCCACAACTATAACATTATATCAAATTTAATCCATAATATTCAAAAATAATATTTATGGAAAATTCATCTTTATTTATAAAAGTTGGGGTCTTACAACCTCCTCTTCTTATGAAATTTCACCCTCAAAATTAGGGTACGTACTTGGTATGTCGAAGAGGTAAGGATACCTTGATTTCATTTCAGATTCTAACTCCCAAGTCATTTCCTCAACATCGTGGTTTCTCCACAAAACTTTGATTTGAGGTATAACCTTGGAGCGTATAATATGTTCCATCTTATCCAAGATTTGAACAGGAACATCTTCATACGTCAAATCTTCCGCTATTTCGTCCAGGTTCTAACTCAATAATTTGGTTCGGGTCTTTCACATATTTACGTAACATGGATATGTGAAAAACGTTATGAACATGAGACATACTTGGCGGTAAAGCGAGTCTATAGGCCACAGTTCTTACTCGATCGAGGATTAAAAATAGGCCGATGAATCGAGGATTGAGTTTTCCTCTCTTTCAAAATCTCATAACTCCTTTCCATGGAGCAACACGCAACAACACATGATCTTCTATATCGAATTCCACGTCATTTCGATGAAGATCAGCATAACTCTTTTTTCGATCTTGTGAGGTTTTTATATGTTTTCAGATCGTTTGAATCTTTTTCTTAGTCATACGTACCAACTCTGGTCCCAACAACGTTGCTTCATCCCACCTCATCCCAACATACTGGAGAACGACACTTTCTTCCATACAACGCTTCGAATGGAGCCATGCTAATACTTGCTTGATAACTGTTGTTGTAGGAAAACTCCACCAATGGTAAGAACTTGTCCCAACTTCCCTTGAAATCAAGGACACAGAGTCTAAATAGATCTTCAAGAGTTTGAATAGTCCTCTCCGACTGTCCGTCCGTCTGAGGATGATATGTCGAGCTAAATCGTAAGTCTGTGCCCATAACTTTTTGCAAACTAACCCAAAATCGTGAAGTGAATCTTGGGTCTCGATCAGAAACTATGGATACCGGCATACCATGAAGTCTTACAATCTCGTTTATGTACATACGAACAAGACGTTCAAGTGTATAAGTTTCTCGTATTGATAAGAAATGAGCAGACTTGGGCAATCTATCAATAATGACCCAAATCGCATCTATGCCTTGAGAAACCTTAGGAAGACCAGTAACAAAATCCATGGTAATGTGATCCCACTTCCATTCTGGAATTTCAAGTGGTTGCAATGGACCTTTTAGTACTTGATGCTCCGCTTTAACTCGTTGACAAGTTAGATACCTTGAGATAAACAACGTTATCTCTCTCTTCATATTGCTCCACCAAAATGTATGACGAATATCATGATACATTTTGGTACTCCCAGGATGGATTGCAAACGGTGTGTTGTGCGCCTCCATCATGATTTTATACTTTAAATCAGGGTCGTTAGGAACACAAAGTCTGGAGTTGACTCGAAGTATTCCTTCTTCATCGATTCTTGCATCTAGCATAGCACCTTCTTGCACTTTCTTCCTCATACGTATCAGCTCCAGGTCTGTAACTTGAGCAGATTTAACTTTATCGATTAAAGTTGGTTCTACTCGTATATTCGCCATCATCACATGGGTCCCTGTAGTCTTTAACTCTATCTCCATCCTTTGCAAGTCACACAAAATGGGCCTTTGCGTTGACAATATCGCACTCGTACTTGCATATGATCTTCTACTCAATGCGTCAGCTACCACGTTCATTTTTCCAAGATGGTATAATCATAATCTTTCAACAGTTCAATCCAACGTCGTTGTCGCATGTTGAGTTCCTTTTGAGTAAAGAAATATTTAAGGCTTTTATGATCCGTAAAGATCTCCACCTTCTCCCCATACAAGTAATGCCTCCAAATTTTAAGTGCAAAGACAACAGCTGCCAACTCTAGATCATGAGTAGGATAATTCCTCTCATATTCTTTGAGTTGTCTTGAGGCATAGGCTATGACTTTCCCATGTTGCATGAGAACACATCCCAACCCTTTGCCCGAAGCATCACTGTAGATGACAAATCCCTCCGAGCTAGATGGTATTGTCAGAACAGGTGCTGAAATGAGTCTCTTCTTGAGTTCTTGAAAACTCTTCTGACATTTTTCGTTCCAACCGAACTTTGTATCTTTTCGAGTCAGCTGAGTTAATGGAGTAGCAATTCGAGAAAATCCTTCCACGAATCTCCGATAATAACCAGCTAAGCCGAGAAAGCTACGTACTTCGGTCACTGATTTAGGTTGCTCCCAGCATTGAATTGCTTCAATCTTTGATGGGTCAACAGATATTCCATGACTTGATACTATGTGCCCAAGGAATGCTACTTCCTCAAGCCAGAATTTGCATTTCTTCAACTTGGCATAAATCTTGTATTCAAGAAGCTTTTGGAGTGTCTGCCTCAAGTGTTGCTCGTGATCTTCACGCCTTTTAGAATAGATAAGGATGTCATCAATAAAGACGACCACAAAGTTATCCAAATATTCCTTGAATACTCAGTTCATCATATCCATAAAGGCAGCAGAAGCATTAGTCAATCCAAAGGACATGACTAGGAATTCATAATGCCCGTACCGAGTTCTTAAAGCCGTCTTTGGAATATCATCAGTTCTAATCTTTAATTGATGATATCCGGAACGAAGATCAATCTTTGAAAAGAATTTGGCTCCTTGCAACTGGTCAAACAGGTCATCAATATGTGGTAATGGATACCTATTTTCGATGATGACATGATTCAACTCCCGATAATCAATACAAAGTCGCATACTCCCATCTTTCTTCTTCACGAATAGAACAGGAGCACCCCAAAGAGAAGTACTAGGACGAATAGAGCCAATGTCTAACAATTCCTGTAGTTGGGTCTTTAACTCTTGAAGTTCAATAGGAGCCATTCAATATGGGGCTTTGGAAATGGGTTTTGTACCGGGTTCAAGGTCGATACAAAATTTAATTTCACGCTCAGGGGGTAGGCCAGGAAGTTCTTCGGGGAATACGTCAGGAAATTTATTAACAATAGAAATATCATTCAAAACTGACGTATTTTTGTTTAAATCTGTGACATGAGCTAAGAAAGCTTGACATCTGTTTTTTAATAAACGAATAGCTTTATGGCTTTAGATGACTGTGATTGATTTTAATGGTTTGGTCGCTTAAATAAAAAAATAGCTTTATGGCTTGAGATGAGCGCAAGTAGGAGAAATAAAAGAATGTGTAGAACCGGTATCAAATAAAGTATAGATTTCGTTAGAGTTTATGATAAGCTTACCCATGATGACCTCATTCGGGTTTCTTGCTTTCTGGGAGGTCACAACAAACACTCTCCCTTGCACTACCGGTTTTGACTTTTCTAAGACGGCCTTTGGTGCCTCCATCTTAGCTGAATTTGTCTTCAGTGAATGACAAAATCGGGCTAAGTGATCTCCTCTTTCATAATTATAACATGCTTTGGACGACATCGTACAGTTTGACTGATGTGCCCCTCACCTCCGCATTTGAAACAAATGATAGGTGGTCGTTCTCCTTCCTTAATGACAGGTGCTGGTGTTGACGTCTTTCCATCATTGTTGAATCTCCTCTTCTTGAAATGTCCATTCTTATTATTTTAGCCCTGATTATCATCGAAGTGGTTACCATTTCTGGCCTGTTGATTCCCTCCACGCTTGTTGTCACCGCTTCGATGGCTGCTTTCGTTGGTATTATCATTTTACCGGCTGCTCTCTTATAGTTGCGTTGACTCGTTATCGCGCTCCACTAACTGAGCCCTATTTACAACATCTGAATATAAACACAGTTTATGAGAAATAAGATGTTGACGTATCTCCGGCTTTAAACCTCTTAAAAATATCCGTGTCATTCTATCTTCATTATCCACCAAGTGAGATGCAAACCGGAATAACTCTGCAAATTTAGCCTCGTATTGCGACACGGTCATATTTTTTTGTTCCAACTTGATAAAATCCACCTCCTTCATGTGAATAATACTTTCGGGAAAGTATTTGTCGTTGAACAGCTCTTGGAACTTCTCCCAAAACATCTTCAGTACGGTAGGTTGAGTACGTTTTACCGATTTCCACCAATAATCTGCCTCTTAGCGCAACATAAAGGCGGCAAAGGGAACCTTTTGCTCCTCAGAACATCCCAAGACATCAAATATCTTGGTGATTTGCTTTATCCATGCTTCCGCCATAAGTGGTTTTGGCTCTCCCTTAAACTCCGGTGGTCCCATCTTCTTGAATTGTTTAGCGGTGACCGCCCGAGAGTTTCCAGTGTTTTCACCTGCATTTTGGACAGGAGCCACTCTCGCCTACTGTTGCATGAATTGCATAAAGCCCCTGAACATTTGATCATTCATCATTTGGTCAGTGTTGTTGTTTGCATGAGGATTGTCGCCTTCCTGATGCACATTATCCTGATTATTGATATGTGGTGAATCAACGGTCGCCTGTGCTCCATTGCTATTCTCAACATTCTCGGATGTCATTTTCAGATACTGCCATAAAACAAAGGTTAATTGACATGTAACATATTATCCCTAAATTCTGACCGACCAATTAAATACCACATAAACTTAGGTAGGTCATACTAGCGAATAAATTCCCCGTCTCTCCCCTCCTAGTACTATTCTCACATCTTAGCCAGGGATCATATCCCTAAGCTCTGATACCAACTGTGACGCCCCCAAAATTAGGTATACATCACCCATCTTGGGTCATCAGATACATTGTACAAAATTCAAATACAACTTACTAATACAACTGTCGTGTATAATACGACAAAACATAACTGTGAGTTTGAATACAATTATTGTCTACTAGAGATTATTCAAACTCAAAAGGAGTCTTCATTATAATTATTAGCATGCTATTTCATAGAATAGTGAAGACTACTAATGTTATCCTTTAGACCGTCACTCCGTTCCCCGACTAGTCCCTGCTATGTTCTCATTTCCTGAAGAGAACAGTGAAAGAAAGGGTGAGCTCAACTAGCCTAGTAAGAAATATTATGACTAAGATAATGCAGAATAAATTATCGTTTGCCTTCAACAGTGTTAAACTGATAAAATATAACAACATCAAGTTTAACTGCAGCGGAACAAGCAATCCATTAAAAGAGTCAAGTAGAGAATAAAATCTACTATCTTTTATGATTTAAAAGGTTTTTCATGACTTTTATCGCTGGTTCTCAGCTTAATAAATAATCCACATCATCGAATCACCCCTGCACTACGGCCAAGGATATTCTTTAGTATCACGACCAAAAAATTTCCATGCACTACAGCCAAGGACATTCGTGTATTCATTAATGGTCATGATCATGCCAACAACTATCTATCAATGCACTACGTGCCAATGATAACTTTTACCACATCATTTATAACATTACGGTCATGATTACACCGAATAATTCCTGGTTATAATCATACCAAGTCCATCTATTCACTACAGGCCACAGATGACTTTCGACATAATATAAACATGAGGATGATGACAATGATATAAGAATTCAATAAAACAAGTTCAAGAATTAATTTATCCAGGAATTAATAATGTCCAAATTATCCACATGATACTGCTTTGTAGAGTAAAATTCAAGAATGATCAGAAGAATATTTCCATGAAAAGATACTGGATGAAGCACAAATATCAAGGATATTCTACTAATTTCATGGAGTATAGAAGTCAAAACTTTAACCAACTGAGTATAATAAAAATGGAATAACAAAAGAAATCACCATGCATGCGGTACTTCGCATAGACAGGTTATTCCAATAGAATAATAATAACGGAACCAGGTCAAGCAAAATTTGCACCGACATGATGTTCCAACAGAATAATAAAGACGGAACTAGGTCCGGTGTAAAACACACAGACAGGATGTTCCAACAGAATAATGATAAAGACGGAACCAGGTCCGGTGTAAAACACACAGACGGGATGTTCCAATAAAATAATAGAAGAATGTCACCAAGTATAGGGTAAACCGCGTATACAGGTTATTCCAACAGAATAATAAGCAATGGAATAACAACAGTTCTCTTCACGAATAAGAAAGAATAACACCCCTTACATTAGTAGGAGATTGAATATTGCAGTAGTGTAGTAACAAAATACTCTTCTTCTTTCTCTCTTATTCTCTCTATACTTTCTCTCTCTATATCTTGAATGAATTCGTGAAAAATAATGAAGCACTAGGTCTCTATTTATAGAAGATTTCTAGCTTAGCACTTGAAATGTGAAAAGGCAAGTGGCTTGACGACTGGTGATGTGAAAAGAAAAGTGGTTTGACGCCTGTAATGTAAAACGACAATTTGTTCGACGCCTGTAATATGAAACGGCAAGTGGTTTGACGTCTGGTAAAGGTAATTACTATTGACGAATGTAATTACTATTGATGAAGGTAATTACTATTGACGAAGGTAATTACTATTGACGGAGAGACTCTTAGATGATGACATATGGGCCCCCCATAAAATAACCAAACTTACCACAAACGTCTCATAATAGACTCTTTATATACATCAAGGATTGAATAAATATTACCATAAATCATTTTATTTTTAATTAACACATATTTAATCTTTCAAAAATTATTAATCATTTATAACTTGTCGTCTCAATTATTGATTTAATAATATAACATATTATACAGATGATATTGTGACAATAATTGAATCAATAATATAAGAGATATGATGCAGCAATTACTGTAGCAATAATTGAGTATAGCTGAGTAAATTTTCACGTAAGCATAAATAATCAATACCGTGTGCTACTATGCAACCACGCGTATTACTGTACTTTTACTACCGTGTAGTTCAACAGTTTTAACGGTAACACCTCCGCCGTTATTTTTATAAAGTATTTTTGTCGTTTTCTCAATCCGACAATAATTTCGTTGTGGGGTCCACCAATGATTGTGTCGTTGTACGAATATTCCCTGAGAAAAAGAATATTCCCCGACCAAACGAATATTTTATAACAAATTGCTTACTTTGCAAAATTTATAAATATTACCCACAACTATAACATTATATCAAATTTAGTCCATAATATTCAAAAATAATATTTATAGAAAATTCATCTTTATTTATAAAAGTTGGGGTCTTACAGCAAAAGTGGTCAAGTTTTCTATCCATTTATTTTCTTTTTCGTTTATTAAAAAACTCACAAACATAAGAATTGTAAAGAAAATTTAAATTTTTCGTCCGTTTCTTTTCTTTTCTGTCCATTTTAAAACTTAGAAACAGAACATAAGAGTCAAAAGTTTTCAAAGGAAAATAATATACATTGCTAATGTTTTTCAACTTTTTGATTCTCAGTAACATAGATAAGTATTAGTAATATCTTTTTTGTATAAATGTGTAATAAATAGGACTATCCTATAATTCATATCAATCTTATGTATCGATAAATTTCGTAATAAAAATTTAATATAAATTTATAGCAATATATAAAATAATTTTATTAAAATTGCGTCTCAAATGCACAAGTCATCATTATATTTGTACAATATCAAGGTAGATCATAATAGTTTTATTACATATCAATACAATGATAATATGTATATTTAACCTAATTTGAGAGACCTTGCATTAACTATAATATTAATATTGTCTATTTGCTTTTAAAACTAAGTCAATTTTTCAATATTAACCTTATTTACTTGCCTTTGAAAATCATAATTAGACTTTGAAATGTATTGAAAATCTAAAATAAAATCTTATTATTTTATGTATAATGTAGTATAAATTTATATTCTCAAAATATGAGTCTACTACTATAAAACATCTATTTATAAAATACAAATGCTTTTGCATTTTCCGCTCACTCAATAAATCATCTAGGCCGTCCAAAATTTGGGATAAATTCCATCGTCCATACAGTGTCGGAGATACGGGACACGACTAGTTTATATATATAACAGGCGGTAAGGTGATCCCAATTTGTGTCGACTCTTAATTAATTATTAGTCAATTTCATTATTTTATCGATTTAACGATAAAAATAAACCGATTTGGATTTGGCCATAAATTCAATTATGTTAAAATACAACAAGCTATTTTCGTTTGTAAGAGTCATAAGTTCAATTTAAAATTGTATGTATATCATTTAAAATCTAAAAAACATATAAACTAAATTTGTATTTAAGATATGTATATCATTTAACATTTGAACTCCAATAAAATAAATTAAAATTATTTGGGGGTCATGTACTACTTCTTAAACAATGTAAAAATTAATTTTATTTTAAATTAATTGATAATTATTGATTTTATGAAACATGTTGAATGAAGGTAATTGATAGTTAAATTGTATATTGAATCGTTGATAAATAAATGCATAACTTTTACTAACTACTCCCTCCTATTCAGATTAAATATTGTTTTAGAGAGTTTAATTTTATTCTATATAAGTGTCGTTTTAGAATCTCTATGCAATATTGCACTATTTTTTCTTAATTTACCCCTCTATTTAATATGCTTAGTAAATGCAATTGTGGAAAGAGAAATAATTAATTAGGAACAATTGTGGAGAATGGGAAGAGACAATTGTGAAGAGATAAATAATTAATTAGGGACACAAAAGATATTTTGTGTTATTTCTTAATAAGTGTGCTTAACTGTAAAATGACATTTAATCTGAATAGGAGGGAGTATTTCGTAAACTTGTCCGTGCTTACACAGGTGCGCTGCTCTGCTTGTAAAACATTTATATAATGAGGGAGGAGCCAAAGCCAATATCTATATTTAAAAATAAAATAAAATTATACTATGTTTTAGTTTGGTAAGGGTAAATATAAGGTGTATTTAATAAATAACAGATAATTGTAAATTTTAGAGTTGAGATACAAAGGTAGAAATTTATAATTTTTTACACTATTAATCCATATGATGAAAATATTTTTCACCCCACGTATGCCTAATTCAAGAATCATATGATGATATTTCATCAATATTATTAGAGGTGAGCATGGTGCGGTTTAAAGTTCAAACCGCACACGAAATCGTTTAGGTACAGTTTGACAAATTTAAAATCGTACATGAAAATATTTGTGATTGGTGCGGTGCGGTTTTGAATCGTGCGATACAGTTTTATTTGGTGTTGTTTCGGTTTCAAAACCAATTGAAATAATAAACTCGGAAATTTGGTTATAAGCTATATGGAGCTAACTTAGCAAAATATTCGATAAGTTCAATGTGGTGGCCATAACTCATGGATCTTTGATGAATCTAAGAATCTGCAAACGCATTATGCAGTGAACACAATCATGGAGCTAACTTAGCAAAATAGTTTCAGGCATCAACAATTATATGGTTGATTAATACTATGTTATCACATTTAATTTAGGAAATAGCAAGCCACTCTTGATTTGCAAACATAATTCATACTGCTGATTTTTCATTTAACCCTGTAATATTTGTCTTCTAAAATAAAATGAGGAGAATATGTTACAGTAAAGAAATTATATATACTTGTAGTAAAACTTAGAAAACATGATGATTATTTGATGCGATTTCGGTTATTTTCTTGCACTTTTGGCTAGTAACTAAATCGAAACTGTAAATTTAATTTTTCAACCCACCTAAAACTGTCACATACGTTGGAACCGTTAGTAACGGAGGTACTATAACTATAGAGTGGACAAAGTTGCCTATTACATATGGTAATTGGGTACTTTTGAAGAAACTTGTGCATTATATACTCAGTTCAAAAATCATTAAACTAAGGGGGGTGTATTTAATTAAGATTTTTAAAGATTTTAAAAGTTTAGTTGTATTTAATCAAGACATTTAAAGAGTTTATAAAAGTTTAGTGGTATTCAATTACAACTTTTTTAATATCTTTAAAAGTTAGGTGGTATTTAATTAAGATTTTTATAAAGTCTATAAAAGTATTTTGGTAGTCAAAAAGTCATAGATTTTAAAAAAAAATTATATCAAATGGTAGAGTTTGACAGACTTTAGAAGAAAATTATAACTATCAACCCATATCCAAAGCATTACATCATCTCTAAAGATTTCTAAAAACTTCCAAAAAAACACAAAGGTGGATAAAAGTAGTTATTAATTGGACTTTGTCTTTTATTGAGACAAATTAGTTATTTATTTTATATGGGCTAATAAATATTAATATGTGATGGATAAATAATTTGATAAAATTTGGGCTATAAAAATAATTGGATTTATTATAATAATAGAATTAACAAGATATATTAATAAGTAAACAAATAACTAGACCTAATCTGAATTGGTGAATTGGTAAGGGAAAAAGCAGCCGTTCGAAAGCTTTCAATAAAAATAGGGAAGAGATTTGTACAACAAAGATGAGATAAAATCATGAAACTCTCATATCAGTTGTAAAGATTATGTATATATAATATGTGAAAATAGAAAATATATGATGTGTATGTTGGGAAAATGCATATTATGATTTGATGTTTTAATGCATGTGTTCATGATTATTTGTAAGGTCCTTAAATAAATATGTGTACAAGGACTTAGTGATAGATCAAAGCTGTTAGGTTGATTTAAGCTTTCAACGTGTATCATTCTGTTAAAGAATGTATAGATAGAAATATCAAAACTGTTAGGTTGATCATAAGATGTAATAAATTAGACTTGAAGAAATTATTGTGCATCAATTTGATCAACATTGCAGAAGTCAAGGCAGAAAACGTAGAGCCTAAAGATCGTAGTGTGCCTGCCTTGAAGGAGACTCTTCAGATTTCGTAGATTGGTCCCAACGATTGCTGAGTTAACTCCACGATCGTAGTGTGCTGAAGGAAACATGAAGTTTATAAGTCAACGATCGTAGTGAGCTATCGGGAACGTAGAGTCAACAACACGAGCAAGAGAAGATCGTAGTATGCGAAGGATAAAGGGAAATCGTAGTGCTCTCAACTAATAGCATCGTAGTGTGCAAGGATATAAAAGACACTACGATCTAAATCGTAGAACACCACGATCCAAATCGTAAAGCATCATCTGTCTCATCTCAGAAAATGTCGAGCCTCATAATCTGAGTTTTCAACAAGTGAGAAATGGATCCCAGATGATGCAGTACTCATCAGTCCCAGATTGTATGAAATATCCTTAGTATGCAACAAAGAAGCATATTTAAGAAGCTAAGGATAGTACTATGGGTAAGAGGGACAAAACAACTTTTCAGGTGGTATGTGAGAAAGCAGTCTGCAGTGTCAGTGGGCCAGAATGCATAATTCAGAAGATATGTAGAAATGTCTCCATCACAATACAGAAAGTTCAGATGCATTTAATGCCAAAATGGATGGATCCAACGGATAGTTTTCAACATCACATATATACAGATCAGACAGATGAGAGAGCAGAAGCAAACATTAATTAAACAACGTGACAATCTCTCTCAAGTTCAACTCTACGATCTGAGATATTGCAAAGCTTACTCAGCTACCCAGTTCTTAACGAACCAGTGCTTACACTGCAACTGAGTAGCAACCATCAAGAACTCAACAACTATCAATCAACTGAAGAAGTATACCAAGTCTGCTGAACTTGAAGAGTTCGTAGTGAACTGTAAGAAAGCCAAGTCTGCTGGACTTGAAGAGTTCAAGAGTGAACTAGAGAAGTTCCTAAACTGTTGGTCTAGAAGGAATCTGTGTGATTCAGAAGATTGTAAAAGACATCCTTAGTGGATATCCTACTCGTTGAGTAGAAGAGTGGACTAGGAGCTTTGAGTGCTCTGAACCACTTAAAAACAACTGTGTCGTTTACATTCACGCTATAACTGCTATATCTGCTATAATTGCCTTACTCGCTCATAACTCTATTGCTTGGTAAAGAAGATTAAAACAAATACTAATTCCGCATAGTTTTAATCATTATTTAAGAACAAGTTAAAACGAAAAGATTTTCAAATATCTATTCAACCCCCCCCCCTTCTAGATAACTTGTGCCTACTAGGAACTAACAGTGTATATGTATATTTTTTTTTGTTTTCTGACATTTTAAATGAAGTAAATTACTGTTAATTATTGAGACATCCTTCATATTCGTCTTCAAGTGTCTTTGGTGTATCATAGTGAAATAATCTAACATGTGGTTGTATTCCTGCATGACATATATATATATATATATATATATGTTGGTGTATTATAGGAAAAACACACTGCTTTGATATATGTTAGGCGCATAAAAAAGGTCCACACAATCAAATAAAATTAGCAGCAGTTAAGATGCAAAATTGGGTTCACAGAATCACACAATCACACAATCACACAATCAACATATATATATATATATATATATATATATTAGTAAAGCAAATATAGTATTGAATTACCAATACTCCACCCTTACCATTTCAAGGAACAAATACGGAGGCTTCCTTGTCCACCAATGCTCAGAAAAAATGAAATATAATTGATTTTGAAAGGAATAATAGCTCCATTGAGACCACTACTCAAGTTAATATATTTGGAACAAGTTTTTAAAACTCAAGAGCAACAAGGAGAGAATGCTAATGAATGGAGGACTGGTATAGCTTCTGACATGTGGAGAGACGTCGATCATAATAATAACAATGGCCGGTAACAAGGGAAATAGTTTTGAAATTCTTAAAAATTTTGAATTATTTTGAGTTTATTTTGGTGATTACAAAGATGAGTGATTTTTGGTACCCAATTGTGATAAATTTTCTATAACTTGGTGGCAATTTACTCACATGTATGAAATTTTGCAACTTTTGATCGTACAAATTTTTATTATCATATTATTTTATGAAAAACAAAGTTTGGTATTTCTACTAAAAATCGTACGCATATGCATAAAGTATATATAGCTCAATGAAAAGTAAGCTTAATTTTTGTATTGTGTCTGTAGTTTCTAAAGTTTTATTGGTATCTGAGTATCCAAATGTATCATAAAATGAGTAGAATAATATGAACGTTTTTAACATATATAAAATTTCATGCCACAATAATATAATGAGATTTACTCTTGTTCATGAAAAAAGAGGGAGGGATTGTACACATAGGCTAATTAACAAATAATATAAGTTACAATATATATTAGAAGTATACAAAAATCCATCACAGTCTTGATAAAAATTTATAAAAGTTTGTTACTTATTTCATGGAATCTATAAAAGTTATTTTAAAAAAGTCTTTAAAGTATGTGAAAGTCATTAAAATCCCACAAATTCTACAAAAGTCTATCACTTAAAAATATTCTTTAAAAATCTTAATTGAATACATCCACCTAAAGTACTAGACTAACATAAATAATAAATAAAAATATAATAATTGTTAAAAATAATTAAACCTAAGTACTAGACTAACCTAAATGATAAATAAAAATACAATAATTGTTTAAAATTTTAGTACATCTCAAAATATAAATTAAATTCATTTTTCACTGATAATTTTTCTCGTGTTATTTTATACAAAATTTTTGAGACCCCAGATTTTATGAATAAAGATTTAATTTTCTCGAAATAAATTTTTTTTATATTATGATGTTGATTTGATGTAATGTTATAGTTGTGGGTAATATTTACAAATTTTGCAAAGTAAGCAAGTGATTGTATAATATTCGATTGGTCGGAGAATATTCTTTTTATCGGGAAATATCCGTACGACGATACAATCATTGGTGGACCCCACAACAGAATTATTATCGGATATAGAAAACTACAAAAATACTTTATAAAATTAACGGCGGAAGTTTTACCGTTAACTGTTGAAACACCCGGTGTTAAAAGTACAGTAATACGCGTGGTTGCACAGTAGCACACGGTATTGATTATTGATGCTTACGTGAGAAGTCACTCAATTATACTCAATTATTGCTACAATAATTGCTGCATCATATCTCTCATATTATTGATTCAATTATTGTTACAGTATCATCTGCATAATATGATATTTTGTTCAATCGGGTATTCGAGACACTTTTCGTGTCAGAGTACTATTCATTAGTTACTATTCACGAGTTACTATTTATAATTTACTATTCACAAGTTACTATTCATGAGTTACATTTCACGAGTTACTATTCATGAGTTACTATTCACGAGTTACTATTCATGAGTTACTATTCACGAGTTACTATTCATGAGTTACTATTCACCCGATTACTATTCACTCTAGTATTGTGTATTCGGGTATTTGGGTACAATATTATTAAATGGGGAGATGTGCTAATTTTTCAGACCGTTGGTTGAAGATATAATAGTAAGTCAATATGGACCGCTGGTGGAGTTATAATAGTAAATCAATATGGATCGATGGTTTAAAGTTTTAATAGTAAATCGGTATAGACCGTTGTTTTAAGTTTTAATAGTAAACCAATATGGACCGTCCGTTTAATAGTAAATCAATCTGGACCATTCACGAATTAGTTACTATTCATTCCATTTTCCTATAAATAGAAGTTCATTCCTTCATTATTTCTTACAAATTCACTGAAACTCTAAAGAGAGAATTACAAGAGAACCTATAAAAAAGTATTCTGCTACTTCCCTAATCTTATATTCAGTTTCTTTTACGGTAAGGGATGTTATTTGTTGTACTCATGAAGAGAACTTCTGTTATTCCATTATTTATTATTCTGTTGGAATAACCTGTATACACGGGCTACCCTATACATGGTGACATTCTTCTAATATTCCGTTCTTTATTATTCTATCGAAATATCCTGTCTGTGCATTTACGCTGGACCTGGTTCCATTATTTATTATCCTGTCGGAATATCCTGTCTGTACGTTTACGCTGGACCTGGTTCCATTCTTTTTTATTCTGTTGGAATATCATGTCTGTGCTTTTTACGTCGGGCCTGGTTCCGTTATTTATTATTCTGTTGGAATAACCTTCATGTGCGGTTTATCGCATGCATAGTGATTTCTTTTGTTATTCCATTCTTTATTATACTCAGTAGGTTAAAACTTTGACTTCTATACCCATGAAATTAGTGGAATATCTTTGATATTTACGCTTCATCCAGTATCTTTTCATGGAAATATTCTTCTGAGCATTCTTGAATTTTACTCTACAAAGCAGTATCATGTTGACAATTTGAACGTTATCAGTTCCTGGATAAATTAATTCTTGAACTTGTTTTATTGAATTCTTATATCATTGTCATTATCCTCATGTTTATATTATGTTGAAAGTCATCTGTGGCCTGTAGTGCATAGATGGACTTGGTATGATTATGACCAGGGATTATTCTGTATAATCATAACCGTAATGTTATAATGATGTGAAAAAAGTCCTCATTGGCCCGTAGTGCATTGATGGACAGTTTTTGGTATGATTATGGCTATGGATTCTCTTTGGCCGTAGTGCAAAGATGATTTATTTTATGGCATGATCAGGACCGTTGGTGAAAACATGATTATCTTAAGCCGTAGTGCATGGATAATTCACGGTCGTGATACTAAAGAATATCCTTGGCCGTAGTGCAGGGGTGATTCAATGGTGTGGATTATTTATTAAGCTGAGCCCCAGCGATAAAAGTGATGAAAAACCTTTTAAATCATAGAAGATAGTAGATTTTATTCTCTACTTGACTCTTTTAATGTATTGCTTGTTCCACTGCAGTTAAACTTGATATTTATTATATTTTATCAGTTTAACATTGTTGAAGGCTAACTATAAATTATTATGTATTATCTTAGTTATAATATTTCTTACTGGGCTAGTTGAGCTCACCCTTTCTTTCATTGTTCTCTTCAGGAAATGAGAACGTAGCTGGGACTAGTCGGGGAATAGAGTGATGATCCTAGATGGTGCATTAGTAGTCCTCACTATTCTGTGAAATAGTGTGATAATAATTGTAATGAGGACTCCTTTTGAGTTTGTATAATCTCTAGTAGACAATATTTGTATTCAAACTCACAGTTTATATTTTTTCGTATTGTACACGACAGTTGTATTATTAAGTTGTATTTGAATTCTGTACCATGTATCTGGCGACTCAAGATGGGTGATGTATACCTAATTTTGGTGGCGTCACAGTTGGTATCAAAGTTTAGGTATATGATCACTGGCTAAGATGTGAGAATAGAACTAGGAGGGGAGAGACGGGGAATTCCTTTGCTAGTATGACCTACCTAAGTTTTTTGTGGTGTTTAATTGGTCGGTCAGAATATAGGGATAATATGTTACATGTCAATTAACTTTTTGTTTTGTGGAAGTATCTGAAAATGACATCTGAGAATGTTGAGAATAGCAATGGAGCACAGGCGACCGTTGATTCACCACATATTAATAATCAGGATAATGTGCATCAGGAAGGCGACAATTCTCATGCAAACAACAACACTGATCAATTGACGAATGACGGTACGTTTAGGAGCTTTTTAGAATTCAATGGCAACCCACGGTTGGTCACCGCTAAGCAATTCAAGGAGCTGGGACCACCGAAGTTTTTGGGAAAGCCAGAACCACTTAAGGCGGAGACGTGGTTAAAGTAGATCACCAAGATATTTGATATCTTGGGATGCTCCAAGGAGCAAAAGGTTCCCTTTGCCACCTTTATGTTGCGTGAAGAGGCAGATCACTAGTGAAAATATGTAAAACGTACCCAACCTGACGCACTCAAGATGTCTTGGGAGAAGTTCCAAGAGCTGTTCAATGACAAGTACTTTCCCGAAAGCATTCGTCACATGAAGGAGGTGAAATTTATCAAGTTAGAGCAAAACAACATGACCGTGTTGCAGTACAAAGCCAAGTTTGTCGAGTTGTTCCGATTTGCGTCCCACTTGGTTGATAATGAAGAGAGAATGACGTGGATGTTTTTAAGAGGTTTGAAGCCGGAGATACGTCAATATCTTATTTCTCATAAACTGTGTCTGTATTCAGATGTTGCAAATAGGGCTCAGTTAGTGGAGCGCGATAACGAGTCAAAGCAACCAAAAGAGAGCAGGCAAAAAAATGATAATACCGGTGATAACATTCATCAAAGCGGTGACAATAAGCATGGAGGGATTCAACATGCCAGAAATGGTAACCACTTTGGTGGTAATCATGGTCAAAATAATAAGAATGGACATTTCAAGAAGAGGAGATTCAACAATGATGGAAAGACGTCAGCACCAGCACCCGTTGTTAAGGAAGGAGAACGACCACCTATCATATGCTTCAAATGCGGAGGGGAGGGACACATCAGTCCAAACTGCGCGATGCCATCCAAAGCATGCTATAATTGTGGAAAAGAAGGTCACTTAGAATGATTTTTTCATTCACCGAAAACAAGTTCAGCTAGGATAGAGGCACCAAAGGTTGTCCCAGGCAAGAAAAAGCCATTAGTTTAAGAAAGAGCGTTTTTTTTTCGTGACGAGGAACCTGAATAAAATTATCACGGTTATGTTAGTCATAAATTCTTGCTAAGTCTATACCGTGTTAGATACCGATTATACTCACTCTTTTATTGCACCTACTTGTGTTCAATGTTTGAAGTTAACTCCGGAGAAGTTAGACTTTGATATATATGTTTAAACTCAGTTGGGATAAACCTTCGTTACCTCCACTATTTATAAATCTTGTTCAAATCAACGCTTTCATGTTACCTGTCGATCTTATCTTTTTGAAAATACTTGCCTTTGATGTGATTTTTAGAAACGATTGGTTAACTACTCATCATGCTTTTTGTAAGGTTGTTAGCTTTCATACTCCTAACCAACCTGTTATTCGAATTTAAAGTAACCAAACCACTAAAGTCAATCATTGTTATATCAAGTCATAAATAAAGAGTCCCGATCCTTTCGTTGTTGACTTTCTTGTGTGGAATGCACCGAAGCCAGAATTTCTGTAGGCAACATCGTGAATGACGGTAACAAGTTGATAGGTATCAATGTGACGTGTTATCCAAGTCTTGGATGAGAGTCACACTTTTTAATGATATTTCTATTGTTAATAAATTTTCTGACGTATTCTTGAAAACTTCTTAGCCTACCCCTAGAGCGTGAAATCGAATTTTGTATTAACCCTAGTACAAAACCTATTTCTAAAACCCTCAAATATTTTCTTCACCTAAAACGAACGTGTAATGTGCCAAAGACGTTGGCTCGAGCTGTTGAAGATTACGATAGTACCATTCAATATCATCGTGGGAAAAATAAATGTGGTAGCTGACCCGTTGAGTAGAAGATCGTATGCGTTTACGAGTGTGATGTTGTTAACACAAAGACTCATTTCGTATAACTTATAAATGATGGAGATAGAGTTAAAGACTCTAGGGACCCACGTGAAGATAACAAATATACGATTAAAATAGACTTGAATCGATAAAGTTAAAGTTGTTCAAGCTACATACTCAGAGCTGATGAATGTGAAGAAAAAGGTTCAAGAGGGCGTTATTCTACAAGCAAGAATCGATGAAGAGAGGAAATCTCAACCCTCGATTTTATTGGCCCATTTGAAATCCTTGATCGAATAGGAACTGTGGCTTATAGACTCGTTTTACCGCCAAGTATGTCGTGTGTTCATAACATTTTTAACGTATTGATGTTACGTAAATATGTGGATGACCCGAACCACATTATTGATTTAGAACTGGACGAGATAACAGAAGATTTAACGTATAAGGAGATACGTGTTAAAATCTTGGATAAGAAAGATCGTATTCAACACTCAAAGGTTATACCTCAAGAATTAGAATCTAAAATGAAGTCAAGGTATCCTCACCACTTCGGCATACCAAGTACGTACGTAAATTTTGAGGGTGAAATTTCATAAGGAATGGAGATTGTGAGACCCCGGATTTTATGAATAAAGATTTAATTTTCTCGAAATAATTTTTTTTATATTATGGTGTTGATTTGATGTAATGTTATAGTTGTGGGTAATATTTATAAATTTTACAAAGTAAGCAAGTGGTTGTATAATATTCAATTGGTCGGGGAATATTCTTTTTGTCGGGGAATATTCGTACGACAGTACAATCATTGGTGGACCCCATAACAGAATTATTGTCGGATATAGAAAATGACAAAAATACTTTATAAAAATAACGGCGGAAGTTTTACCGTTAACTGTTGAAACACCCGGTGTTAAAAGTACAGTAATACGCGTGGTTGCACAGTAGCACACGGTATTGATTATTGATACTTACGTGAGAAGGCACTCAGTTATACTCAATTATTACTACAGTAATTGATGCATCATATCTCTCACATTATTTATTCAATTATTGTTACAGTATCATCTGCATAATATGATATATTATTCAATTGGGTATTTGGGACACTTTTTGTGTCAGAGTACTATTCATGAGTTACTATTCATGAGTTACTATTCACGAGTTACTACTCACGAGTTACTATTCACGAGTTACTATTCACGAGTTATTATTCATAAGTTACTATTCACCCGGTTACTATTCACTCTAGTATTGTGCATTCAGATATTTGGGTACAATATTATTCATGAAGAGATGTGCTAATTTTTCAGACCGTTGGTTGAAGATATAATAGTAAGTCAATATGGACCGCTGGTGGAGTTATAATAGTAAATCAATATGGATCGATGGTTTAAAGTTTTAATAGTAAATCAGTATGGACCGTTGTTTTAAGTTTTAATAGTAAACCAATATAGACTGTCCGTTTAATAGTAAATCAATCTGGACCGTTCATGAATTAGTTATTATTTATTATATTTTCCTATAAATAGAAGCTCATTCCTTCATTATTTCTTACAAATTCACTGAAACTCTAGAGAGAGAATTATAAGAGAACCTATAGAAAAGTATTTTGTAACTTCCCTACTCTTATATTCAGTTTCTTTTACGGTAAGGGATGTAATTTGTTGTACTCATGAAGAGAACTTCTGTTATTCCATTATTTATTATTCTATTGGAATAACATGTATACGCGGGTTACCCTATACATGGTGACATTCTTATAATATTCCGTTCTTTATTATTCTGTCGGAATATCCTGTCTGTGCGTTTACGCCGGCCCTGGTTCCATTATTTATTATTCTGTCGGAATATCCTGTCCGTGCGTTTACGCCGGACCTGGTTCCATTCTTTATTATTCTGTTGGAATATCTTGTCTGTGCGTTTTACGCCGAACCTGGTTCCGTTATTTATTATTCATATATCGCATGTGTAAGACCCCGAATTTTATGAAATAAAAGTTTTCAACTTTCCAATTTAGTAAATGGTTAAATTGATAAAAAGTTAAAGTTAAGGGTGATATATGAATTTTTTTTTTCAAAATAAGCAAGTAGTTATAAAATATTCATTGTTGTTGGGGAATATTCGTTTAGTCGTGGAATATTCTTTCTGTCGGGGAATATTCGTAAGGCGGCGCAACCATTTGTGGGCCCCATAACAGAATAACTGTTGGATAAAGAAAACGACAAGTTTGAGTTTTTATAAATAACAGCGTAGTTGTTACCGTTAACACTTTTGGAATACCCGGTGGTTAAAATACAGTAATACACGTCGTTGTACAGTAGCACACGGTATTGCACAATATTTTTTTCAATTATTGATTCTTACGTGAGAAGGCACTACTCAATAATTGTTACAGTAATTACTGTTCAATATTTTATTTTTATTAAATCAATAATTGTTGTGTTGATATTTTATATTATTGTTGTTCAATAATTGTCACTGCACAGTATCTCCATTATCAGATCAATAATTCATATTATTTGAATAATATTATTAGGTAACATTATTGGCAATGTCTAGAAAGTTCTGTCAAGGAGAGGTTTGGTCACCTAATTGCGCGCCAGTAAGGAGAAATCCTTATTGAAAGCCCCCTCTTTCCTGGTAACTGTCTGGTTGTCATAATTGTGATTCTATAATATTATTTGCGAATAATTAATTATTGATTTATATGATAAGGAAATATTTATTTGATGTGGATATAAATGATGGATTTATTTATGTGGTTATAAATGAAGGAATTAATGTTGAGGTATTTTATAAGTATTTTGTCGGATTTGAGGTATTAAAAGATCAAATCGGTGTTATTACAACTTTATTGTGTGAGTTATAATATTTAATCCGACCGTTGGATCGTTATAATTTTTGGATATGTTATACATATATAAGTTGAGTATATGTCCACAAATTTTGAACCGTTAAAAATGAGTGAATAATTTGTTATGAATTTTAAGAGGTGACTGATTCGGAAATTAGATTTATAAATAATTTTGGTGAAAAATTTTAGAAATGGGTGGGCCCCACTTTTGGTTGTTGGGAAAGATGGCTGATTTTTGGTGGGTGAAATAGTAGCAGGTAAAGCCATCAGGTAGCAGGTCAAGTCTGCTTCAGCGTGCTAATATTTTCCTATAAATAGAGGGCTAAGTTAAAATTAAAAATCACACCAGAAACATAAGTTTTCTCTCTTTTTCTCTCTAGATTATCGATTGTATTTTGTGAGTATTAGATACTTGGTGAGTTGTTATTCATCAGTGCAAGTTTTCTTCAGCGTCATATCCGATATCTAGTCAGAAGTGTTGCTCTTTTGAGGTAAGGGATAGTAAGAGATTTTAAGGGATTGTAAGGGATAGTAATGGATATTAAGGGATGTTATATTCTTCATAATGATGTTATTCTTTCAATATCATTATACTGACATATTGGTATGGATATTATTGTGGAATTTCTACCTTTTTGAGTCGGGGTTAGTATTTACGTATACGACATTATTCACGTATACGGCACTATTCATGTATATGGCACTATTTTCGTATATGATATCATTTACGTATATGGTACTATGTACAAATACGGAGTACTATTCACGAGTTACTATTTATGAGTTACTATTCATGAGTTACTATTCACGGGTACTATTCACGACAAAATTGGTTTCTTTTTCTGACCAAATTATCGTTGATTTATGAATCTTACTCTTGAAATTAAATATAGTTGGTGATCATATTGTTTTTATTATCATATATAACATTTTTATAATCCTGGTAAAGAAATTTCTCTTTGACTTGAGTGTAAAGATGGGTAGATTATTGGTATGATCATGACTATGGGTTCTCTTTGGCCAGTAGTGCAAAGATGAATTGTGACTAGTATGATCATGACCATTGAATTTACAATTGAATATTTTTAGCTTAAGTACAAAGGTGAATTGATCAACATGGTTATAATTATGGTTTATATAGATTTTGAAATGAATATATATTTCTTTGAGATATGAATATATGTGGTCTGTAGTGCAAATATGAACTGTTGATGAATATATTTGGTCTGTAATGCAAATATGAACTGTTGAGGAATATCTTTGGCCTGTAGTGCAAAGATGACTTGTTGATGAATATCTTTGGCCCGTAGTGCAAAGATAAATTTATTAGTTTGATTATGAACTGTGATTTGGTATAACCATGATCTTTGATGTTCAGGTGATGAAAATTTTCTTTGTCCTAGATGAGAAAAGGAATTTAGAACTACAATTACGATTATGAGTTATACATGTGATTGTGGACATGAATTGTTGATTGATGTTACAGGAATGAAACATTATTGGTGGACTTTTAACATGGAGAAGATAATAGATTTTATGGTCTATTTAACTCTTCTAATGGATTGCTCGTTCCGCTGCAACTATGGTTGAAAAGTTTTATCATCTACCATATGTTCTAAATCTTTGATTTATTACTGATGAAGGCTATTGATAATTTAATTATCTTTAGTCATGATATTCTTTACTGAGCTAGTTGTGCTCACCCTTTTGCTTCACAATTCCTTTCAGATAATAAAAGTGTAGCTGGGTCGAGCGGGGGATAACAGGGGAATAGAACGGTTGTCTATAGCTGTTGAGGTTCTCCCTAAATAGTATGAGAATAATTTTATTGAGACTTTAGATAAGTGTGTCGTATTATTTACGTCATTTGATATTTAATTTTGGTGAATCGAATATGGTGAGGTGAACTCAATTTTGGAAGGGTGTTTTGCCACTATCATACAAGATGTCTAATGACATACAAACTCGTGTTATCATAAGACAGGGTTGTGCACATCCACTTGCTGAGTATATCTACGAGCACTACCTATATAATCTTGGTGTTTGTTTGAAGTATAATTCTCAATTAGAGACAGTGGAGATAATGATATGTTAAGAGAAGACTCACCATTGGGAAAAATATGATAGTAATCTTCTCGTTTTTCTTTAAGGGTCTATTGGGTCAACCAAGGATAATTCTATGGCCATATGATATCTATTATAACCTAGAAGCATGGCCTCCCATGTACGAATGTTTCCTTGAGCACTTCCCAAAGATTCTAATTTCTAAAATAGTTTTTGACTATACCTTTATGTAAGGTGTCATGGTGACGTGCTATCCAAGGTTGGGATGAGAGTCACAGTTGATATATATTTGTAACTAAACTCACAGTATATGTGTTGTTGCATTTTGCATGACAATTGTTGTAATAAAATTGTAGTTGTTTTCTGTACCTTGTATTTGGTGACTCAGAATAAGTTGGATGGAATTAACCTATTTTGGGGGTTGTCACATCATACATGGTGATTTCTTTTGTTATTCCATTCTTTATTATACTCAGTAGGTTAAAACTTTGACTTCTATACCCATGAAATTTGTGGAATATCTTTGATATTTGCGCTTCATCCAGTATCTTTTCATGGAAATATTCTTCTGAGCATTCTTGAATTTTACTCTACAAAGCAGTATCATGTTGATAATTTAAATGTTATCAGTTCCTGGATAAATTAATTCTTGAACTTATTTTATTGAATTCTTATATCATTGTCATCATCCGCATGTTTATATTATGTTGAAAGTCATCTGTGGCCTGTAGTGCATAGATGGACTTGGTATGATTATGACCAGGGATTATTCGGTATAATCATAACCGTAATGTTATAAATGATGTGGAAAAAGTCATCATTGGCCCGTAGTGCATTGATGGACAGTTTTTGGTATGATTATGGCTATGGATTCTCTTTGGCCGTAGTGCAAAGATGAATTGTTTTATGGCATGATCAGGAGCGTTGATGAAAACATGATTATCTTAAGCCGTAGTGCATGGATAATTTGTGGTCGTGATACTAAAGAATATCATTGGTCGTAGTGCAGGGGTGATTCGATGGTGTGGCTTATTTATTAAGCTGAGTCCCAGTGATAAAAGTGATGAAAAACTTTTAAATCATAGAAGATAGTAGATTTCATTCTCTACTTGACTATTTTAATGGATTGCTTATTCCGCTGCAGTTAAACTTTATATTTATTATAAGACCCCGAATTTTATGAAATAAAAGTATTCAAATTTTCTTATAATTACAATTCAGTAAATGGTTAAATTGATAAAAAGTTAAAGTTAAGGGTGATATATGAGTTTTTTTCAAAAATACGCAAGTGGTTATAAAATATTCATTGTTGTCGGGGAATATTCGTTTAATCGTGGAATATTCTTTCTGTCGGGGAATATTCGTACGACGGCGCAACCATTTGTGGGCCCTATAACAAAATAACCGTCGAATGAAGAAAAAGACAAATTAAAGTTTTTATAAATAACGGCGTAGTGGTTACCGTTAACACTGTTAGAATACCCGGTGGGTAAAATAAAGTAATACGTGTTCGGTATTGCACAGTATTTTTGAATTATTGATTCTTACGTAAGAAGGCACTACTCAATAATTATTACAGTAATTACTGTTCAATATTTTATTTTATTGATTCAATAATTGCTGCGTTGATATTTATATTATTGTTGTCACTACATAGTATTTTTCATTATCAGATTAATAGTTCATATTATTTTAATAATATTACTAGATAACATTATTGACAATGTCTAGAAAGTTCTGTCTAAGGAGAGGTTTGGTAACCTAATTGCGCGCCAGTAAGGAGAAATCCTTATTGGAAAGCCCCCTCTTTCCTGGGAACGGCCTGGTTGTCATTATTGTGATTCTGTAATATTATTTATGAAAAATTAATTATTGATTTATATGATGAGGAAAATATTGATTTTATGTGGATATAGATAGAGAAATTTTTTAATGTAACAATTGTTGAAAATTAATATTTTATCTTTTTCTGATAAAATAATTCATTTTAATATATTATTATATTTTAATAATATAATAATGGTGATATTTTTACAATGAATGTGGGATATATGAGTATATGAGGAGGAAGAGTATTTTTGTTGCAATAAATACTAAAAACGTGTTAAACATGTTGGTGGACCCATTTCTTAACTGAAATTTGATTATAGCCTGTAAAATCGTCCGTTTATGGATTTCGATCAATTTTTTGTTTGGAATTTGGAAAAACTTTCTTCTGTAAAGTTATAGAGAATTGAATTTCCTATAAAAAAAAGGCGAGATTTGAATTTCCTGATAAAAGGGCTATTTTTGTATGAATTATTGAAGTTCCGAAATTTCGAAATAATTGATTTTTGGAAGTTTTAATTATTTTAATTAAGAAAAACATTTTTTTGATTTAGTTGACTATTGGTGGCTGATATTTGGATCTAATTTGGTGTGCGTATGATTTTAATATATATATATATATATATATATATATTAATACTATATTAAATTTTTTGCTTTGGTGTTCTAAGCATTTTCCTATAAATAGGGTGCTTAGGTTAGAATTAAAAATCACACCAGAAACTAAAGATTTCTCTCTCTATTATATGAAGCGTATTTTGTAAGTATTTTAGTACTTTGAGTATTGCTATACAGTGCAAGTTCTTTCATTATGCTGAAATATTAGTTTGAACTTTTTATCAAATTTAAAACTTTTTCATGTCGGGGTTACTATTCACGAGTTACCATTCATGAGTTACTATTCATGAGTTACTATTCACAAGTACTATTCACGAAGCGTGATGATGTTTTTTGTGAAATTTCTATCTTTTGGTGCCGGAGTTACTATTCACGTATACGACACTATTCACGTATACAACACTATTCACGAATACGACACTATTCACCGAAAAATGAAATTTCTTCTTTTTATCCAAAATATCTATTTTGGATACTAGCTTTGATTGTATCCATGTTTTGATCATTCTTGAATTTTACCCCACTCTGGTTATTTATGAAGTATTTTTGAATGGAAATTGGTTAAAGTACGAATCCTTAATATTTGTTCTTTTGCTTCATTGGATTCGTTTTTTTTTAAATATTTTTCATCATTCTCAGTCCTAAATGAGGATATAACTGAATATCTTTGGCCTGTAGTGCAAAGATGAATGATTTCTGATAAATATCTTTGGCCAGTTGTGCAAAGATGAACATGTGTTTAGATGAACATAATCAACTGATGAATATCTTTGGCCTGTAGTGCAAAGATGGTCTGTTGATGAATATCTTTGGCCCGTAGTGCAAAGATGGATTTATTAATATGATTATGAACAAGAACTGTAATTTGGTATAATCATGATCTTTGATGTTTCAGGTAAAGACAGGTGATAAAAGTTATCTTCGTCCTGAATGCGAAGAAGAATTTAGAATCACAATTATGATTATGAGTTATTCATGTGATTGTGGACCAGAACTGTTGATTGATGTTACAGGGATAAAACATTGTTGGTGGATTTTTAATAGGGAGAAGATAATAGATTTTATGGTCTATTTGACTCTTCTAATGGATTGTTCGTTCCGCTGCAACTATGGTTGAAAAGTTTTATCATCTACCATATGTTCTAAATTTCTGATTTATTACTGTTGAAGGCTATTGATAATTTATTTATCTTTAATCATGATATTCTTTACTGAGCTAGTTGTGCTCACCCTTTTGCTTCACAATTCCTTTCAGGTAATAAAAGTGTAGATGGGTCGAGCGGGGGAATAACAAGGGAATAGAACGGTGATCTATAGATGTTGAGGGTGAGGTGAATTTAACTTGGAAGGATGTTTTGCCACTATCATACAAGATGTCTAATGACATACAACCTCGTGTCATCATAAGACAGGGTTGTGCTCATCCACTTGCTGAGTATATTTACAAGCACTACCTATATAATCTTGGTGTTTGTTTGGAGTTTAATTCCCAATTAGAGACAATGGAGATTAAGATATGTCAAGAGAAGACTCACCATTGGGAAGAATATGATAGTAATCTTCTCGTTTTTCTTTGGGGTCTATTGGGTCAACCAAGGATAATTCTGTGGCCATATGATATCTACCATAACCTAGAAGCATGGCCTCCCATGCACGAAGGTTTCCTTGAGCACTTCCTATAGATTCTAATTTCTAAAATCGTTTTTGACTATACCTTTATGTAAGGTGTCATTGTGACGTGCTATCCAAGGTTGGGATGAGAGTCATAGTTGGTATATATTTGTATCAAAACTCACAGCATGTGTTGTTGTATTTTGCACGACAATTATATTAATAAAGTTGTAGTTGTTTTCTGTACCATGTTGTTGGCGACTCAGAATAGATTGGTTAGATTGGACCTATTTTGGGGGCGTTACATTTATTATATTTTATTAGTTTAACATTGTTGAAGGTTAACGATAAATTATTCTGCATTATCTTACTCATAATATTTCTTACTGGGCTAGTTGAGCTCACTCTTTCTTTCACTGTTCTCTTCAGAAAATGAGAACGTAGCTGGGACTAGTCGGGGAAAAGAGTGATGGTCCTAGATGGTGCATTAGTAGTCCTCACTATTCTGTGAAATAATGTGATAATAATTGTAATGAGGACTCCTTTTGAGTTTGTATAATCTCTAGTAGATAATATTTGTATTCAAACTCACAGTTTATGTTTTGCCGTATTGTACACGATAGTTGTATTATTAAGTTGTATTTGAATTCTGTACCATGTATCTGGCGACTCAAGATGGGTGATGTATACCTAATTTTGGGGGCGTCACAAAATTAAATAAAATTATGATAGAACCCTATTTATTATATATTTTTTCTAAAAAAATTATCACTAACTATTTAGAAGAGTTATAATATATATATATATAGTCTAGATCTTAAGCTTACCCAAGCTCACCCTCTTTAGCGACGGACCCGGCGACGGTTCAGTCTTACAACCGTCGTCTATACTTTTATTGACGGACAACATATAGTCCGTCGCTAAAGGGATGAGTTTGGGTGACTCAGAATAGGTTGGGTGACAACATATAGTCCGTCGCTCAAGATCAGTTATATATATATTTTTTAGAAAAAATATATAATAAATAGGGTTCTATCATAATTTTATTTAATTTTGTGACGCCCCCAAAATTAGGTATACATCACCCATCTTGAGTCGCCAGATAAATGGTACAGAATTCAAATACAACTTAATAATACAACTGTCGTGTACAATACGACAAAACATAAACTGTGAGTTTGAATACAAATATTGTCTACTAGAGATTATACAAACTCAAAAGGAGTCCTCATTACAATTATTATCACATTATTTCACAGAATAGTGAGGACTACTAATGCACCATCTAGGACCATCACTCTGTTCCCCGACTAGTCTCATCTACGTTCTCATTTCCTAAAGAGAACAGTGAAAGAAAGAGTGAGCTCAACTAGCCAGTAAGAAATATTATGACTAAGATAATGCAGAATAATTTATCGTTAGCCTTCAATAATGTTAAACTAATAAAATATAATAAATGTAACGCCCCGAAAATAAGTCCAATCCAACCAACCTATTCTAAGTCGCCAACAACATGGTACAGAAAATAACTACAACTTTATTATTACAATTGTCGTGCAAAATACAACAACACATATACTGTGAGTTTTGATACAAATATATACCAGCTGTGACTCTCATCCCAACCTTGGATAGCACGTCACAATGACACCTTACATAAAGGTATAGTCAAAAATGATTTTAGAAATTAGAATCTTTGGGAAGTGCTCAAGGAAACCTTCGTACATGGGAGGCCATGCTTCTAGGTTATGGTAGATATCATATGGCCACAGAATTATCCTTGGTTGACCCAATAGACCCCAAAGAAAAACGAGAAGATTACTATCATATTCTTCCCAATGGTGAGTCTTCTCTTGACATATCTTTATCTCCACTGTCTCTAATTGGGAATTAAACTCCAAACAAACACCAAGATTATATAGGTAGTGCTTGTAAATATACTCAGCAAGTGGATGAGCACAACCCTGTCTTATGATGACACGAGGTTGTATGTCATTAGACATCTTGTATGATAGTGGTAAAACACCCTTCCAAGTTAAATTCACCTCACCTTCAACATCTATAGATCACCGTTCTATTCCCTTGTTATTCCCCCGCTCGACCCATCTACACTTTTATTATCTGAAAGGAATTGTGAAGCAAAAGGGTGAGCACAACTAGCTCAGTAAAGAATATCATGATTAAAGATAAATAAATTATCAATAGCCTTTAACAGTAATAAATCAGAGATTTAGTACATATGGTAGATGATAAAACTTTTCAACCATAGTTGCAGCGGAACGAGCAATCCATTAGAAGAGTCAAATAGACCATAAAATCTATTATCTTCTCCTTATTAAAAATCCACCAACAATGTTTTATTCATGTAACATCAATCAACAGTTCTGGTCCACAATCATATGAATAACTCATAATCATAATTGTGATTCTAAATTCTTCTTCGCATTCAGGACGAAGATAACTTTTATCACCTGTCTTTACCTGAAACATCAAAGATCATGGTTATACCAAATCACAGTTCTTGTTCATAATCATACTAATAAATCCATCTTTGTACTACGGGCCAAAGATATTCATCAACAGACCATCTTTGCACTACAGGCCAAAGATATTCATCTGTTGGTTATGTTCATCTAAACACATGTTCATCTTTGCACTACTGACCAAAGATATTCATCAGAAATCATTCATCTTTGCACTACAGGCCAAAGATATTCAGTTATATCCTCATTTAGGACTGAGGATGATGAAAAATATTTTAAAGAAAACGAATCCAATGAAGCAAAAGAACAAATATTAAGGATTCGTAATTTAAACAATTTCCATTCAAAAATACTTCATAAATAACCAGAGTGGGATAAAATTCAAGAATGATCAAAACATGGATACAATCAAAGCTAGTATCCAAAATAGATATTTTAGATAAAAAGAAGAAATTTCATTTTTCGGTGAATAGTGCCGTATTCGTGAATAGTGTCGTATACGTGAATAGTGTCGTATACGTGAATAGTAACTCCGACACCAAAAGATAAAAATTTTACAAAAAATACCATCATGCTTCGTGAATAGTACTTGTGAATAGTAACTCATGAATAGTAACTCGTGAATAGTAACCCCGACATGAAAAAGTTCCAAATTTGATAAAAAGTTCAAACCATTATTTCAGCATAATGATATTGAAGAAATTATGCTATTTAAGGCGTTATGCTATTCAAAAATTATTCTCTTGATCCTTCCCGTATTTTTGTAAATATGCGGTGGCATGGTATTTACAAAAATACCACCGCGTCCCTCCAAAACTACGTCGTTTTGATAAAATTATGCTATTTAAGGCGTTATGCTATTTAAGAATTATGCTCTTGATCCTTCCCGTATATATATATATATATATATATATAATATATATATATATATATATATATATATATATCATTGAATTCGGATCAAGTCCGGGATCCCGGACTATATTAAAATACAGACCTTTTTTTTTGCTTTTTTTTGGAACAACTAAAAAAAAATTTATGAAATTAGAATTTTTACATAATACAGTATTTTGGACGTAATTTGGATGCCTATACCAAAATATTTCTGTACAGTCTGGGCAGACTGTACATACATTGGTTGGTATAGGTATTAAAAACACACCCAAAACACTATATTATGGAAAAATTTCAATTACATAATTTTTATTTTTTTTAGTTGGTCTACAAAAATAAATAAATAATAAAAAATTTTGGAATCCATTTTTGATCAGGTCCGGAAGTCCGGACATGATCCGTAGTGATATATCATTTATCAAAAAATATAAAGATTGGTTAAGCCGAGTGTCACGTGCAGCGCACGCTAGAGTGAGCTGAAGAGTGAGAAAAGAAAAGGCTGTTTGAGCAAACGGGCACAGCACATAATATATTTCCCGCCTCTCACATTTCCCGCTCCACCGAAACCCTAATCGCGAAAAAATGGGGACGAAGCACCTCTCCTCCGACCCGATCTCCGAGTCGAAGAAGCGAAGGCGCGTCGGATTCTCCAAAATAGGTGAGTGTTAAAGCATTTGTTTGCAGATTTAGCTTCCTTATTAACTTTTTCTTTCCCTTGATTGTTTCGGGGCAGATGCTGGAGTTGAACCGAATGACTGCATCAAAGTTTATCTAGGTATGAATTTGTACTAATTAAACACAGATATTTTTCGAATTTGTAGGGATTTTGTTGAAATTTGCTCACTGTACATGAAGCTGTCATTTTTATTAAAAGTGAAGTGTGTTCTTGTTTGTGCCTGTGTGTATGTAGTTCTATATATGGAAGCAGATGCAACCCAAGAACCTTCACCTGTCAATACAATCAAATCTGATATGTTTAGGATCTGTTTGGATAGCATTCTCAAATATTTATAAACTGTACCCATTTTCTAATGTTTCTAGGAAATTTGTTTGCACAATACTTTTTTTGTTTTTGAAGAAATTTGAAACTGCTATGTTGTTTTTAGAACAAAATAGGAGCGAATGGGTTCGAGAATGATTAGTTTACATATTCTCAAGTTTAATGAACCGGAGGTTATTATACTCTTAGATATAAACAAATAAGTTTTCTATGTTTCTCATAAATTTTTACCAAGAAATTTTTGTGAATATTTTTTGAAAATGGTAACTTGACATTTGCTCATTTTCAGAACTTTAAAAAACAAAAAATGAATAAGAAAATAGAAAAAATAGAAAACATATGTGATAAGCGAATAGGCCCTTGGAAACTAGTGTTCCATGATAAAACTGATAATTTTTTTAACTTTGAAGATTGACCATAAAGGGTGTTTTAATGAATTGAATGATCCTAGTTTTTTTAGACTCAAACTCATTCACCTAGTTGTAGGTTAGGATTGAACTGAATCAACTGACCTTCATGTAGAAGGTTGGTCACTAGTTCAGTTCTTTTTCTGTTAAATCTAAAGAATTTTCAATTTTGAATTACATCGAGCTTAGTGATGTAGCGTGGTCACGTTTGCCTCCATAAGTTTACTATGTATTGGGCTTGTTTTTTGAAACCAAACTCTGTTCTTGCTCTGAATATGAGCAACTGATGATAGAAATTTAGCATATCTTTTCTTTCATTTGATGTACTAAATTTTCATATTTCCTGTTAGCTGTATGCATATTAGTGTTACTTTTAGTTATATGCTGGGTCTTAACAAGTTGCACCTGTTTATAATTTATGATTTCTAGTTTCTAGCAAAGAGGAAGTGGATTCTCCAGACAGCTTCTGTATTGAACCCGTGGACTTATCGCGCTTCTTTGAAGAAGATGGGAAAATATATGGTTATCAAGGATTGAAGGCAAGACTTATTTATCTGGAAGAGTCGATCTTAAAATATTTAGCAAGTAGCATTGCTGGTTGAAATGTTCACCTCCCACGCCTTGATTCCCTGTGGACTTCATGTGTCTCTGGCTGGGATAAGGATTCCTTTCAAATTTGCTTGCATTGCAAAAAAACCTTTTTTCCCCATATAAAGCGATGTAATGAAAATATGAAATTATTGACCGTGGAAGATAGATGATCTTGCCAAAAATTTCTCTTGCAGTTCTATATCAAAAATCAAACTTTCTAAAGACATTGATGCCGCAATCCGCACAATCTTTCAGAAAATTTAATTTACAAAGGATATTCTAAGAAACGACTTTAGATACATTGATTGCGATTTTGAGTATCATGGTTAATTTAATTTCTTACTATGTGGTACTATTGATGTGATTAACAATTCTTTATTATAACAAGTATCTGTTTCTCATTAATAATGTAGGTCACCATATGGGTTAGCAGCATATCATTTCATGCGTATGCTGATATTTCTTTTGAGAAAAAATCTGATGTAAGTATTTGCTTCATATCTTAAAGCTACCACGATTCCGGAAGAGTTATTACTTGCTAATTCATACTAGTTTCCTTGATAAAATATGAAATTCAGTTCAATTACGTTTCGGCCTTTTGGTACTGTTTTATTAATTTTTTGTTTCTGAATTTAAAAAGGGTGGAAAAGGAATCACAGATCTAAAGGCTTCTCTTCAGGTAATTGTTGACCATCTGTGTTAAACCTACCTTCTATATATCTTCAATCCTCATGTGTGCATTGTGTGATATTCTGTAATTTGTGTCTTACAGAATATTTTTGCTGAAACTCTTATTGAGGAAAAAGATGACTTCCTCAAAACTTTTTCGACAGAGCGCCATTCTGTTAGGTTCATTGCTTTAACTCACCTTTAGCTTATCTTTCCGTAGATCCAATGTGAAGGGTATTTCTTACAGTCCACTTTTGATTTTCAGTTTAATCTTCCTCAAGTTGTATTAATTTTGCTTGTTTTCCCTTTCTTGTATGGTAATAGATCTATGGTCTCAAACGGAAAGGTATTGCAGCAAAAATCCTCTAATGGACTCAGCAATGATTCAAACAGTCATCCAAAAACAGAGGCCTCTAATGTGGAGGTGAATTCCACTATGTTTGCTTATTTTCACATTAAAAGGATCATGATGTTTTACTTGTCAAAAGAGAAGAAAATAGAACAGAGATCATGATGCTATTTAAACATCTTCCTGCATCACTTGTATATTGTCGCAAAAGAGTAACAGGTCTTCTCCCCTTAATTCTTTATTGATTCCCAAACAGGTCTTATTAGGCTTCTGTTAGTTTAAGTTATTAATCATTAGGAATAATCTTGGCATTATGAAGTACAAATCTTGTCGGGCTTCCCTTAAGTTGTCGCTGTTGGAAGCTATAGACCACATGTAGGGTTCAATATCCACGTAGGTGAGCTATGCCACTATTCATGTACAAGTGCAACAACTATTGTGATTCAGGCATATTATTGTCGATGTTTTCCCCTTACTCTTTCTCCACTTTTTGTTTTTTTTTTTTTTGGGGGGGGGGGGAGAGAATTACTGAACAGCCCAGGCAAGATATGATGGGACAGGCAGTGACCAAATTTTCTCCAGATATCTTACTTAGTTTACCATCTACCGTGCAATCTCTGTTGGATTTCATAGTTGAGTTGGCACAAAGTCTGAGGAGAAAAGTGTTCTTATATTTTCTTGTATAATTTTTAGAAGTATAGTATAGTCCATTCTAACTATTAGTTGTACTGGAATTCTAAAGGTAACAGTAAGTGTTTTTTTCTCTATGTATGTGCATTCATTTGTATAACTGTCTTTTATTGAGTGCCATTCTAAATAATTTTTCCTATTATTGAACCAGGTTATTCGGGTTGTTTGCACATCTATTGGGGAAGTCTATGTTCGCTTGGTTCCTCTTGTTATTCTCCTTGTAGATGGTAATTCTTCACCTAATTTGGCTTATAGAAGCATGGTAGGCTTTATTTGGTTGTGGAAATTTTAAAACAGTAGCTTCAGTTTTTAGCCAATCATATTTTTGAACCAGGTAGCAGTCCTATCGACATAAGCGATCCAAGATGGGAGATCTATCTTTTAGTTCAGAATAAAGTAGATGAGCAGGAGGACATTCAACATAGATTCCTTGGGTTTGCAGCTCTTTATCGGTTTTACCATTACACAGCAAGCGAACGCTTGAGACTTGGTCAGGTATGCTTTCTTTTACATAAGCAACTGGTTAGGCAGACTGAAGACGGCACATGTTTCTTTTTGGGTGATTATTAAATTCATCCTTGATATCATTGAATGGCATACGGTAATATGTCTGTTAGTTTTTCCTTGCATCTGCTGAGATTTGAATTCATTGCAGATATTGGTATTGCCTCCTTACCAGTGCAAGGGTTATGGGCGTTTCCTTCTAGATGTGCTCAACGATGTTGCTGTTTTGGAAAATGTTTATGACCTGACAGTTGAAGAGCCACTGGACTCCTTGCAACATGTGCGCACCTGTATTGATGTACAACGTTTACTGGTTTTTGATCCAATCAAGGATGCGCTAGCTTCAGTTGTCTTGCGTCTAAAGGAAGAAAATCTAGCAAAGAAAAGTCACGCTTGTCGAGTTGGGCCACCTCTAGATGTTGTTGAAGATGTCAGGAAGAGTTTAAAGATTAACAAGAAACAATTTCTACAGTGTTGGGAGGTTCTAATCTATCTCGGCCTCGATCCGATTGACAAGTACATGGAGAATTATAGAATCGTCATTTTAGACCGTATTAAGGCTGATGTTATAGGTAAAGACTCTGGGGATGCTGGGAAGCGGATTATTGATGTCCCGACCGAATATGAACCGGAAATGTCTTTTGTCATGTTCAAATCGCGGAACGAAGAATCTAATAGCATCGAGAGGGATGATGGTCAAACTAACCAAGAGGGGCAGCTGCAACAACTAGTTGATGAAAGAATAAAAGACATCAAGTTGATTGCACAGAAGGTATCTCGGCATCATCCATGAACACTTGGGAGCTGATGCCATATTCTGCGCAAATCTGTGCCGCAAAGATCAATAGTTAGGAGTCCTGGAAAGCTTCATTGGGGTTCGAGATTAGTGGAGGTTTGCCAACACACTAGTGATCTGTGTAAGCTATTCCTAGTATGAGCAACTGTGTTGTTTAGGCTATATATAATTATGAACTTGTTATAAAGACATTTGAACTGTTTATCTGCATTCTCTGGGGAAAAAGAAGTTTTTCATCTTGCATGTTAATTGTCTACTTTAAATTATGATGGAATAGTCATTTTGTGAAGTCCAGGAAATATATGTATCAGCTCTCTATAGGAGAAAAATCTAGGGTTCAATTAATGCTCCAGCATATATGTTTTGATAAATTATTGCTTGAAAATAATTCAACAATTTTTTTAATATTTTGATTAATAAAAAAGATTTTCAAGTAGCTAAACACTACTCCCTCCGTTACTTTTTAATTGATGTTTTGGGAATTGTCGCGGCAATTTGTTAAGGCCAAAAATGGCTTACGGGGTCGCCGGCTTAAAAAAAATATATTATGTGTTTAAAATTTATTGATAAAGATGAAATAGAAACAAGTTGGTAGTATTTAATGTGACACTCCTAAAATAGGTCTACACAACTCATTTTGAGTCGTCAAAATATATGGTGCAGAATTCGAATACAAACTTTCATATTTACAACTATTAAATTATCATGCAAAATACGACAACACATAAGCTGTGAGTTTGAATACAAATATTGCACTGTACATGATACGACAATATCCAAACTCAAATTAAGTCTTCATTACAGTTATTATCATACTATTTTACAACATAGTGAAGACTTCTATAGTAACTATCTTGAATTATTACTCCACTCCCTGACTAGTTACAGATACACTTTCATTTTCTAATAAGAACAATGGAACAAAAAAGATAAGGATGAACTCAACTAGCACAAATAAAGAATATTATGACTAAGATAATGAAAAAATAATTATCTTTACCATTCAACAATGATAAATCAGATATAATATAATGGACAACAAGTTTTAGATCAACAACTGCAGCAGAAATAACAATCCATTAAAAGAGTCAAGTAGAGCATGATGTCTACTATCTTCTATGATTTAAAAGTCCATCATCAATATTTTATCCTTGTAACAATCAATAATTGTTTCAAACCAACGAATTATCTATACACTATGAGCCAAATATATTTGTTTGTATCACCAGTGGTCATGATCATGTCAAACACCTGTCCATCTATGCATTACGGGACAAAAATGACTTTCACCACAAACATTTATCTGTAACATTAAAAGTCATGATTATACCAATACACAATTATTAGTCATAATCATACAAATCAACGGTCCATCTTTGCACCACGGACCAAAGATGACTTTCACCACAATATAAGCATAAAGATGATGACAATAATATAAAAAATGAATCAAGTGAGATCAATGACAAATATTAGATATTTATAATTTAATTTATTTCGAGTTCAATAATGTCCAAATTGTCAACATGATCACCAATTGTGAAGTAAAATTCAAAAATGATATTTAAGATTCAAATTTTAAAGATAATTTGGACAAAGAAAACAAACTAAATTCCGTCGTGAATAGTACTCCGACATGAATAGTACCCCGAATGAATAGTACCAAGATGAATAGATTAAAATTTAATATGAAAGTTCATACCGATATTCCACTGAAATGAAATTAGATTAAGTGCAAACTATTAAGGATATTCTACTAATTTCATGAATTTTCACCATTTAATAATAAGGTTATGAACACAAACAATATTTTCGTACCATATGAAAGAAAACAATATCATTTGACGAATACAAAAAAAATGATATCCAATAAGAGTATGAAACAATATACGAAACCAAACTGTTAAACCTGGCAAACGGGCCCAAAGCCCGCGGGCTGGCCCGGTCGGCTCGCCAAAAAAGCGGGCTTTGGGCCGTATTTTTTTGGCCCATAGAAATCTGGGCCTTTTTGGCCCGGCCCGTTGAAACCCGGCCCGTTGAAGCCCGGCCTGCGCCCTCCCGTTCACTTTTGGGCCCAAAAAATGTCAAAAAAATAGGCATAAAACACTCTCGCCCCGCGGGGCCGGCCCGTGAACCCGCGGGCTTTGGGCTTATATTTTATGGCCCGTCAAAATTCGGGCCGTTTTGGCCTGGCCCGTCAGAGGCCCAACCCGCGCCCGCCCGCTCGTTTGTTAGGTGTAGAAACTGTAAATGAATTTTCATCCGTCATGCGGTAATCCACGTAGACAGATCATTTTCACAACTTAATAAAGAATGAATACGAAGAGTTATTCACCAAGCATGCGATAATCTGCGTAGACAAGTTATATCCACATATTAATAAGTAATAGAATAACAACCCTTATGAGCATAAAGAAAATAACATCATTTATCTTAATACGAGAGTAGTTATTACTAGAATAATGGAGATTATATTGATGAAATCTTGCACTACACTCAAAGTATACTGACAAGAACTCTCTTTTTTTAACTCTTGATTATAACTTGATTTTGTAATTTGGTAAAGAATGTAAAACCCCAACTTTTTGAATAAAGATGATTTTTTTTTATAAATATTATTTTTGAATATTATGGAGTGAAATTGATATAATAGTTGTGGGTAATATTTATAAATTTTGTAAAGTACGCAAGTTGTTATATAATATTCGATTGGTCAGGGAATATTCATTTTAGCAGGGAATATTCGTACAACGGCGCAATCATTGATGGACCCCACAACAGAATTATTATCGGATTGAGAAAACGATAAAAATATTTTTATTAAAATAACGACGGAAGTTTTACCGTTAACTGTTGAAACACCTGGTGTTAAAAGTACAGTAATACGCGTGGTTGCATAGTAGCACACGGTATTGATTATTGATGCTTACGTGATAAGTCACTCAGTTTTGCTAGTATTATTAATGTAATAATACAGAAAATCTTTTATATAAAACAGAATACTTTTATAAAGTTATTCTATAAATAGAATATATTATATTCTATTATGCATAGTGTTGCGTAGTGTCTGCATAATATTTTGCATAGTAAAATCTTTTTATATAAAACATAATACTTTTATAAAGCTATCTATTTTATTAGACAATAATTAGAATATATTATATTTTATTATGCATAGTGTTTGCATCGTAAAATATTTTATAAAGTTATTCGTTTTATTAGATTATAAATAGAATATATATTATATTTTATTTAAAAGATTTTGCTTTAAATATGGACCGTCAGATTAAAGTAAATCAATCTGGATCGTTCATGAGTTAGTTACTATGCAGTCCATTTTCTATAAATAGAAGCTCATTCCTTCATTATTTTCTTACGAATTCACTGAAACTCTAGAGAGAGAAAATTATAGAGAGAAAGAAGAAAAGATTTCTGCTACTTAACTACTCTTATATTCATTTCTTTTACGGTAAGGGGTGTTATTCTTTCTTATTCATGAAGAGAACTGTTGTTATTCTATTGCTTATTATTCTATTGGAATAACCTGTATACGCGGTCTACCCTATACTTGGACCTATTTTGGGGGCGTTACATTTATTATATTTTATCAGTTTAACATTGTTAGAGACTAGTGATAATTTATTCTGCATTATCTTAGTCATAATATTTCTTACTGGGCTAGTTGAGCTCACCCTTTCTTTCACTGTTCTCTTCAGGAAATGAGAATATAGCTGGGACGAGTCGGGAAACGGAGTGATGGTCTAGAGGATAGCATTAGTAGTCCTCACTATTCTGTAAAATAGTGTGATAATAATTGTAATGAGGACTCCTTTTGAGTTTGTATAATCTCTAGTAGATAATATTTGTATTCAAACTCACAGTTTATGTTTTGTCGTATTGTACACGACAGTTGTATTAGTAAGTTGTATTTGAATTCTGTACCATGTATTTGGCGACCCAAGATGGGTGATGTATACCTAATTTTGGGGCGTCACAAAGAACTAATGAACTTAGTTATCTATTTTTAGGAAAATATAGTTTCGATAATTGCACGTTAGGGGCTAAACTTATTATAGTTTGGTACCTAATTTAATTACACTTTAGTACCTAATAAATTGTGCCTTAGTCCCTTAATCATCTTCCACCAAGTGACATCATCATGACATATGACATCATCTTTGTGTTTCTTTAAGGATGATGTCATGCTTACATCATGCTTGCATCATCTCTTCTGTTATTTGTTGATTCAAGTTCACATGGATTGATCGACTTATTACACTTCGGTACCCCTAAAGTTTTCCAAATTTGCATTATTCCCCCTTAACTTTTGTAATTCACTGATCTTTAATCAACAAAATCTTTAATCTTTTCAATAATTATTCACCACTAATATTATAACTCACAATATTAACAATCGGATCGTTCCTAGAAAAGAGGAAGTTTTGCGATAAGAATTTTTCCTTACTGGCGCGCAATTAAATAATCAAACCCATTTTCTCAACAGAACTTTTTCGACATTGTCAATAATGCAAATAATAATATAAATATTTGTGTCGTGTTAATTATTGATTTAAAAATATAAAATATTGTGCAGATGATATTGTGACAATAATTGAATATGAGATACTATGCAGCAACTATTGTGACAATTATTGAATGAAACTTAATGACTTCTTACTTAAGCATCAATAATCAGAGATATTGTGCAATACCGTGTGTTACTGTGCAGCAATACTTATTACTGTACTTTTATCATCGGGTATTTTTAATGATTCTACTTTTTTGTAGGAATGATCTTAATAGTATTAACTATTTATTAATATATTTTGATAATTATTAATAAAATTACTAAGAAAAAATAATTGGTGTATTGAATAGAATTAAAGAGAATTTGTAATAGAGGTGACCCAAATCCAAAAAAAATACAATAATCAAAGGAGTATTAATGTATTATCTTATGTGAAAATATGTTTACCAAATAGCCCTTACATGTGTGCTATATTACTATTTTACTCCTTTGATAAAAAAAAGTAGGGCAAAAGTTCAAAAATACCCCTGATGTTTACACGGATGTCCCACTTTCACCCTAAACTAATTTTTTTTTCAAAAGTACCCTTAACGCTTCAAATTTAAGGTCAATTGTGTTCCTCCCATTAAAAAAAATCCAACTAGATAGACGGACGTGCTAAGTGATTGACACGTGTCAAAAATATTTTTTTTTCTTTTCTCTTTCTTCTTTCTTCTTTCTTCTTTCTTCTTTCTCTTTTCTCTTCCATTCTTCTCCCTCTTTTCTCTCTCTCTCCTTTCTTTTTCCTCTGTTCTAAAATAACAAAACAGATCTGGGTACTATTAACGAATAGAGCAGTAAAAGACCAAGGCCAAGCAAAGTTGCAGTAGCCACAACAGCCTCTCCATAAACCTATAGAGAAATAAATGTTGGAAATGGGATTTGAATGAGAAAATTGAGTCGGGTCGTGGACTCGGGTCGGGTCGTGGTCGTGACGGGCGGGTTTGTGAAACTACGTCGTTTTGACGGCGGTTACATGCAAATTTTCCTATAAATAAATGGTGTGGGAAATCATTTAAAAAAAAACGAATTCTGGTTTCTCGTTCTGTCAGAAAATTTCCGTCCCGTTCCTTCCATTATTTCGTTCTGCAGTAAGAAATTCCCGTCCCGTTCCTTCCCTTTCTGCAATCCCGTTCTGCAGTAATTCCGTTCCGTTCTGCACTGCAAAATCCCGTTTTCTGCAATAAAATTATGCAGTAAGTTTTCTTATGTTTTCTTCATGCATCATTATTATTGATAGTAAAAGTTCGAGTACATAACATAGAATTTGCGTTCGATGAATTCTTAATTTTGTAATGCTACTAATTAAGAATTGAAATCCGTTTTATCTTGGGAAGCAGTTATTCTAGCATCTGTGGGAGAATAAATTTGCTTTAAGGAGACTTTGTGAATTCAAAGGACTCGGATTTATATTCATCATTTTACAAGTTATTTATGTTTTGCATAATTTATTATTATTATTATATTTATATGCATTATTAAATAATACTATATATTACAGATAACAATAAATATATTAACATTACTAAAATGAAGTCCACCATCCAAATATAACTAAATTACCCAAGATAGAACTTACAGAGGAATGAGCAGAAGGGAATCCTCCAGCCCGAAAAGCATAACTAAAATTGAGTTCAAATTTGTCTTCGTATAAAAGACTATATATACAAATAATCTTCAGCAGGACTATATATACACTCAATTGCGGGAATTCAAAAACAAAAAAATAAATAGAAAAACCTTGTTGTGGGTGATTTCAGCAATTGCGTCGATTCCAACACTGAGACAAACGAATGTAGAGAGAGACGAAGAAGAAGAAGAAGGTTGGTGTTTTCTTCTTTCAGAGAGTAGGGATATGTAATAATCTCCCAAACGGGAGAGCACTAAAAGACCCAAAATTTTTCTGAATCAGCAACAAAAACTATCAAGCAAAACAAAAACTTTTCAGTCTCATAATACACACCCAATATCAACAAGCAACTAACTGAATGAAGTGAAATTACCAACTCGTTTAACCCAAAATTTAAAGGTCCGACTCAGTTAGTCCAGCCAACTAGTTCTCTTATGCAAATTGGGAAGATTCCTAATTCTTTCTAGGCTTACAGTTCCTGAAAATTTAGCTACTGATCCTTTAAGATATGAAACGCAACTAATCACACCTTAAGATCCCAACCAGGTATAATATTTACTCGTGAAAGCAAAAGTTTTAATTTTTTACAAATCGAATTCTAGAATACGATCAATTGGGGGAAGTTAAGATTGAAAGAACGAAGAACCTCAAAACATAAATATTAAAAAAATATGATTAAGGTGAAATTACCAATTGTAACCAGACGCGAAGGTGGAGTAACGACGGTCAGTGAGCAAGGTTTGTGCCTAGATCTGTTTTGTTATTTTAGAACAGAGGAAGAAGAAAGGAGAGAGAAGAAAGGAAGAGAAAAGAGAGAAGAAAAAAAAAATATTTTTGGCACGTGTCAATCGCTTAGCACGTCCATCTATCTAGTTAGATTTTTTTAACTGGAGGGACACAATTGACCTTAAATTTGAAACATTAAGAGTATTTTTGAAAAAAAATTAATTTAAGTTGAAAGTGAAATATCCTTATAAACATCAGGGATATTTTCAAACTTTTGCCCAAAAAAATATATAGTTTAGGGTTTCTGTTGTCTCCCTCCCTTCCCTTCTCTCTCTCTCTCTCTCTCTCTCTCTCTCTCTCTCTATTTAGTCCAACTCTCCCGCATTTCGGCCCTTCTTCCCCAGCTTTGAAATCCTAGCAGGTCATCTCTATCCTCTCTCTAGGCATTTCAAAATAGATAAAGATTATAGATTTTCATTGCTTTTGTTTTAATTGATACTAAGGCGGATCTGATTTTATTTTTGATTTACTCATTCGAAATCAGGGCTACTAGAGTATTATCGAGCGAAAAATTTTGTTGCTGAAATGAACTGAAATTCGCGTGTATTTGTTTGTGCGTAGGTAGCTTTGAAGAGGGAGTGAAGGAACGAAAATGGTGGAGAAGACGAAAGGAAGAAAAGAAGAAGTGGTGACCAGGGAGTACACCATCAACCTCCACAAGCGCCTTCATGGATGGTAAAATCCCTTTCTGCTTAATTCAAATTGTATATAAATTCAGTATCAATTCCTTATTTTTATTTTATGGTTTGTAAAAGTACTATTGTTTGAATCAAATTCATGTTATACCATCTAAATAGGAAAATTAGCTTTATTTTAATTCCGGGTAGGTTATGAGCTGACTCTGTTACGATTGTCTTCCAGTTATCAGATGTTTGCAAAATTAGAATATGTTTATATACATGTGAGTTGACCGTTGTACGTGGTCTATGTTAAAAAAACGGTACTGAAATGTTTTTGGTATTGTTGATGCATCTGTTTAACATAATTTTAAAGCATGGGGTTGTCTATTGATAATGTGATCTTCCAATCTTAAATTTGATTAAGTCGGACAGTTATCTGGTTTACTGTTTTATGATTGTGGCACTTGTATGTTTTTTTCCTCTAATGACCATGAATTTGTCACGATGTGATTGGACTAACAGGCTTACCTCCCTCTCCACCTTTCCCCCAATATTCAAGTTGAACTAATTTTTAGCTTTGTGCTGTTAGTTTGTCAGTCTTTTTTCTTAAGCTGCTGTCTTAACTTTCTATTGAAAAATGTATATTGGAAGTAACTAATGAGAAGGTTGTCTTTGGGTGTGTGTGTGATCAGCAGAAACAATACACTTCAAAATGACTCTTTGTTTACTATGCTGCCTCTTGGTCCAATTTCATGCGCTGTTTCTCTCTCCAATGTTTGCTTCTAGATATGTTACAAATGTCCATATTTCGTCGACTTGTCCTATTGTAGAACTTTTTTTCAATCAATTCCGAGGGTTCTTTCAGGTTTTTCTTCAATTCATCTTACCGATGAGGTATTATATGTAATGTGGGTAGAATGAAGTTTGTTTGGGATAATTCTCCTCACTATTCATGGTGTTTCAAATATTCCATTTTTGATTTTATGAAATCCTTTGTGAAATCTTGTAAAAGCTGCTTAGCTAACACTATATGTTTTGTATCCATGCTGTCACAAAAGATAATATAGTTACTTCTTATAACTGCACATTGTAGTTTGCATGCTTACCATTGTCATTAAGAAAGCTGGATTAAAGTTATATTTTGTGGTTGTGGAATTTATCAGCACCTTCAAGAAGAAGGCTCCTAATGCCATAAAGGAAGTTAGGAAGTTTGCACAGAAGGCAATGGGAACAAAGGATGTCAGAGTGGATGTTAAGCTAAACAAGCAAGTCTGGAGTAGGGGGATTCAAAGTGTTCCAAGGCGGGTCAGAGTTCGCATTGCTCGCAAGCGCAATGATGATGAAGATGCGAAGGAAGAACTATACTCCCTTGTTACAGTTGCAGAGATCCCAGAAGGACTCAAGGGACTAGGCACACAGATCATTGAAGAAGATGATGAATGATTCACTGAATCCTGTCAATTTTATTTGCTATATTGCTATAGATTTGGCAGTCCCAGAGTGTACAATTGATACTATTTTTGTTGCCTAAGTATCATTTAACCATGTTGCAAATCTGCAAATTTTGAAGGATAACAATTATTTTTAGATTTGTTAAAGTAGCTTAGAATTTCAAGGAAGAAAATTTTCTTTTTTTTGATACTCAAGACATTTGTCAGGCAGCTGGTGCAGAATCTGACCCACGCTTCACGCTTGTAATTTTATGATACGTTTGGATTGAAGGAATGAAATGGAGAATGAAATGATTCCATTATATTTTACTTGAAATGAGTTATTTCATACACTTCTTCCCCTAATAATAAAATTCATAAATTTAATTTGGGAGGAATAAGAACTATTTCAATCGCAACAAAACATAAATTTGTTCATTCGATAGGAATGAATTATTTCATTTCCACCTTCATTATCTCAATTCAAACGTTACATTATTGTATAACATTTATGTATCATTATTGTATAACAAGGTGTAAACTAAGCATTTGCACATTACCTGGACAAACAAGGTGTATATATTCATCTACTATCAAACTGGATGATATATCAACTTGGAGATAGAGCTCAAAATTGGTAGCAAAACATATTGGACACGAAAGTAAAAAGCTTGGGCATTAAGAACAAAAACTGGTTTGGAATCTGTTTGCCAGGGTTAAAGCCAGAAAATAGTCCACGAGAGCGGTCTTTCTTACCACAGTATACAATAATTGTTAGCTCTCATAGTCAACCACTGGATGCCCCTTTCTGTGTGTCCCTTCTCATTTTCGAATAAAAAGTTTCAATATACAGTTCGGTCAAAGTACTACAAGCAGAAAAACTACAGTTGGGAGGGTTGTATGTGTTCTATCCATCTCGTGCTGAAGTAGATTTGAAAGACGTTTTCAGCTGGCCTTGTACGCATACATATAACCTCGAAGTTTTCTTACTTCTTCAGAGGATTCATTGAGTAGATGGTCCACATATAGGCAAAGTCCCGCACTGCTGCAATTTTGAAAGCATAATTGACTTCTTTAGTCAATAATTCTAGAGATTGAACGATGCAGAGGTTTAAACTTGGGGTTTTAGTGATGAAATTTGTTAGGGTTTGGTTTTAGCATCAAAAGTCAGGTTTAGAGCGCTTAAACAGTACATCTAATGAGCATCTGGGTAGGATAGAATGAGCAGTGTATATCAGAGGGGAAAAAATAGATGAAGAAGAGATGCCCTGCGATTCTTAACAAATTCTTCTCTGAGTTCACCATTAAAGAAAGTAACATATGCAGAAAATTATTACTTTATCAACTCTATTCTAACTGTATACAGTACTAGGTTATACAAATACAGACATCCTTTCCTACTAAGAAAAGAACTTTCAAATCCTATTATATAAAGACTTTAGAAAAGATATACTTAACTTCCAAATCAAAATGACTAAACAAACTAATAACCATAAAAAAGTTCATAATTATAAACTAATAGTAGGTCTCTGAGTGTGCTTAATTCAATTTTCTAAACTTCTTTAAATTTACTTTTCTTACAATGTTTTGTGAAATACATTTAAACAGTAGTAACTAGCGATAGAATGTACCTTAGTGAGCCAAAAGGTAGCCAGATAATATCCCACCTGAACTTCGGCAATCTACAAAACCAGAAGATGCAGGTTATCTTTTCAGCATATTGTAGATATCAGCTATAAAGATTAATGCATTGAAAGAATATATCTAGAATAAATTGCTTACCTCAGCATGTGATACAACCAAAAGACTGCCACCAGCACACCAGCAAAGCAAGAGTACCAAAGCCATCGCCTATGATATTTAGAGTTATGAAGCAACCCTCCTATGGCCATTGAGCAAACTAAAACTGCTGCCCAATCTGTCGAGTACTAAAGATTAGTGATGCGCCCAATCCAAAAATAGTTGCAATATACTCCATCCCAAAATGGGAGTCCACATCTTAAAATTCATGTATTTCAGAAAATCTGTCAATTTTAAACGTAACATCCTAAGGCTTAACACAATTCAAATGAGGTTGTTTGAATTGTTTTTGTACTATACAATTTAAAAACATTAAGGGGATATTTGGAACATTTTGTCACCTACTATATGTCTTTAAAAAGGTAATTTTTTTCTCAAGACATAAAAAAATAGAAATATGAACTCTCATTCAAGAGCTTTTATAGATAAAAGAATGAAATTTCAAAAGAGAAACATGCAGCAACTTCTGGAAACATAGCTTTTGCACTAAAATAGAACTATTATTGTCATATCATGAATAAGATATCACAATAAATGAAAATATTTTTTATTTTATTTCATTACTTGAAAAATGACATGCACTAAGAAATACCATTGTGAATTTTGACTATGATAAACAAAGGTAAATTTGAAAACAAACAAAAGAAATTTTATAACTTGGAATAGCATTCTTTTGCAAAGTATATGCAACGCCATAATCTATGTAATCTATTTTTGTAAGTACTATTTAATTTTTTAACAAAAAGGGACAACCAAAATCAATCAAGGGAGAGAGAGAACTATATACTAACGAGTTAAAGTGAAGCCTCTATAAGCTAAAAAATCACAAGTATTTTTCTGCCCCAAATGAAAGTAGTATAGTCTGGAAAGGATTGAGTGAACTATAAGAGGAAGAAATAATTAAAGGCTAAACTTTTTCAAAGTCCCATCATAACAGTATCATTTCAGATGTTCCTAATAATAAAATTTTCAGTTAATAATTGATCACATGTATAGATGTACAGAAAGTTGGTAGTTTTCACAAATAAATGAAACATATAGAGACAAGGAGAGAATGAACCTGCAGATATGATAATCCAAGAGTCAACCTCAGTCATGAAGTAAGCATGATAACGCTGTTCAACAAAGAGAAAGAAACAGAGTTCAGCCACCTTGTCATTCACGTTGAACTATGATCCAGCACAGAGTTCAGGTGCTACAGATCTTATTGTTTCTAATCAATTTTTTAAATTATTTATTTAGCGAAAAGAACCTGATTGCCGCCAAAATGGAATTGAAGAAATAGTGTGTAGTAATTTTGTATAGTAAGGGCATATATTTGCAATGGTGCTGGTATGTAGTCCACTTATAACTATGGTTTAAAACGTAAAAAGTAGAGTAAAATGCAAAGGTGTGGGGTCAGTTGACCCCACTGAAAAAAATTATTTTATAATATATAATAAATTTAGAAGAAATTTAAGTGTAATGAATAAACTGACCACACTAAAATTTTATAAATTTTTTAATATACGGGGTCAAATTGAATTTTTTTTTTAATTTTCTCAATTCTACATTACTTCTATTCCTTGATGTATGCATCTTCCTCTAATATTTTTAAAATAAATAATAATCTAATTTATATTATTTTTATAACATAAGAAATTTAAATATTATTAACAAATTTGTGATTAGAAAGGCGTATTAGGGGTCAATAAGGGGTGTATATATAAATATAAATATAAATATATATATATTATATATAATGTTATTACTTGTTATATTAATAATATTGTAACAAAATACACGTTTTATATATGCAACTGGGCAAAAAGCACAAAATTATCTAAAAAAATTGGCTCGGCAACCCCCGAACACCGGCCAAATTATTTATAGCATCACAAAAAATTGACTGGCTAAAAATCCTGGCTTCGCCACTGCTTCTGGTCTCAGAAAGTACAAGAAACCAACTGCGTGGCAGTAGGTGGGTGAGATGGGTGGGTTTAGATTTGGTAGGATCCTGCTGAAGCAATTGTGATTAATATGACTTCAGGGCCTTGGAACTGTTGGATTCATTTGTTGGCAGTTTTTCTATTTCATTGATAAATTGGTTTAATTGATTTGCCTTTAAACGGAGGTGTATTACTTGGGCTCATGGGTGTGACTGTGTGAGTACTCCTCCTTGTCCACTCATTCTAAAAATTTATTACCATAAGGTAATAGATTATGTAGTTCAGAATTTATTATTAAAATATGGAAAATGATAAGTACCAGTTCCCATGGAAATGAAGCCTGCTGATAGATTGAGAATATGAGAAAGCCCACAACACATAGGATTAAGGTCGCGAACACACCCTAAAAGTAAAGCACATCGAAAAACAAAATTCAAGTAAGAATTACTAAACTTTCTCTCTCAATTATATAAATGTGTGCATAATATTCCAATTCAAAGAAAATAGAAAGTGTTACGACTGGAATAGATAAATAAGCATATACCTTCCATAAAAGGGACTGTTGAGCTTGGCTCTTTTCCAACGATCGAACCAATTCCTCCTGTTCTGCATATTCAAAAAGGAAAGAAGCACCAAATGAAAACCCTATATATATATATAGAGAGAGAGAGAGGGAGAACCATGGAAGTCGATGGGATGGACATCGTCGCGAGTGGGAAGGGAGAACTTGTCGTCATCTTCATCATCACCTTCTTCTCCAGACTTCTTCCATTTTCTGGTCAGCTTCTTCATTACCCTCTTCTTTTTCTGTCTCCTCCTTCCTAAACTTTAAATCCCTTTTATCGATAGTTTAGTGATCTGATTAAAAAAAATTAAAAAGTCACGAATTTAATTGAATTAAAATAAAAAAAATTAATAATTTAATAATTAAATTAAAAAAAAATCAAAAATTCAATCAAAAAAAAAGTCAAATGTAATTTATGATAATAATTTATATTTAAACCTTCAGTTAATTAGGGAAAGGTTTCCCTATTGAGTTTTGATACTAATTAATTAAGTTTTAATAATAATATATTCAATCTTCAAAAGAAGAATTCGGAAAGAGTCGGATGCAATTTTTTTATAACAAAAAAAGAATTCCTACAACCCAATTCAACTACTTTCTAATATGAAAAGCAAAGTTTAAAATGTCATTAAAACAAATATAAAAATATCATAAAATACATATTTATATTTGGGCTATATGTTGCGACGATAAATTGTCGCTATAACCCAGAATAGCTATGACGACGGATGAAACCGTCGCTATAACCCAAAAAATTATCGCCATAGTATACTGTGTAATACACAGCTGTGTATATACATTTTTCCCTTCTTTATATTTGTTCTGACAATATAAATATTATTATGACATAATCAATTATCTAAAAAAGAGTTACATTTCTTGCTATAATTTTCCTATTTCTCTATGCATGAATCATGATAAACACCTGATTCAAGAAAAAACAAATTTCTGAAATTACATTTCGCTCAAATAATTCATATAAATACACATGATAATAGTGAAATAAGTAAATAAATAAGCAAAAATATAAATCTCTATGGTTATGTAATGTATCTCTTGGCTAGAAACAACATGATAATAATGCTAATGGCTATTACTAGCAGTAAAACCCTGTGTCACACATGTAGTTGTTGTGGATTGAATGTTCATAAATCAGCTCTTCCGGGGTATCTGGGGAATGGTATCACATCTCTGATATTGTCGAGCCCCGTCGCAAAGAGAATCATGCGCTCAAAGCCTAGACCAAACCCACTATGTTTTACACTCCCATAGCGTCGCAGGTCAAGGTACCACTCGTATGGATCCAGTGGCAGTCCCATCTCCAATATCCTGAAGTACGAGTCTCGTCAAATTTCCATATTTATTCATCAATTGTAATTTACTCATCAAAAATAAATAAAACCATCAAGTACCCTAATTAACAAACTGGTTAATGAAAAGAAATAGTACAATATAAAAACAGTGTTCTAAAAACCCCAAGGCGGCGTACCACCCTGCCAACAGCAACGACTTTATATTCGTATATACTATATAAATCATATAGTAGATGTAAAGACTTTATATTTTGCATGAAAAAATATCAAAATAAAAATCTTCTTCAATTACAAAATCGTTTCAAGTATTGTAGAGTTTTAAAACACCTTCATTAAATTGATGAGATTGAAGACTGATTCTGCCTAGGCGGAGATAGGCATCCAGCCAAATCAAGGATGTAGAGGACCTGCCTAGGTGGAGGCCTAAAAGATTTTTTAGAACTCTGATAAAGGTATATTTATTTTAACTATTATGAAATGAATCCAAATTAAGCAAAGAACTTCTCAAACCTTTCTTTGATGACTTCGTAACGCTCCTCTCTCTGGCTACCTCCAATTAATTCTCCCACCTAAAAGGAAGACAGCTGATTGTCAGTTTAAATGCCATCAAATTCTCCATGTATCATCTGTATGTTCCTCCTCTCAAAGTTAAAACTGGGATTTAGAGAGTGCTGCTTGTTAAAATAAAAGACTTATTGCATTTGAGCAATTAAAGTTCTGGCACTTTTCTAAGAGGAGACTGCCTACCTTTGGTACAAGTACATCCATAGCGGCTACGGTCTTGTTGTCAGGGTTGACCTTCATATAAAAGGCTTTAATGCCTTTTGGATAATTATACACAATAACAGGTGATTTATATTTCACCTCAGTCAAGTATCTACAAATGAAAGTAAATTATGAAGCAGTACATATGGGGATAATATATATGTATATATTATATATATGCAAGTGAGACATACCTTTCATGCTCAGATGCTAAATCTACACCCCATTCCACTTTATTCTCAAACTTCCTCTCTTTAGCAGCTTCCTCAAGAATGGACACTGCTTCCGTGTAAGAAACACGGACAAAGTCAGTTGAAGCAACCATTTTTAGCCGATCTATGGCACCTTTATCAAACTTCTCCACCATAAATTTCATATCATCAAAGCAATTGTCAAGTAACCATTGACATAAGAATTTCACAAATGCCTCTGCACACCTCATATCATCCTGAAAAAGAATTAGATTATTTAGATCTTTTTAGATAGTGTAATTCAATGGAACCGCAAAACATATACTAACTACCATAAGTACCGGAGTGTTGCAGTCCTAACAAATTGAACTAGCCACTCGTATTCACATAGGCTCATACACAAGGAATTTAGTGAGAGCTAATTGAATAATGTTCTGCCTACAATTTTCAATTGATGCCTTTACCACCCAACATCCAACTAATTGCTCCGTGGCCTGGTACTACTATGTGAAGTAGTTTGACATACAGATAACAAGGATGAGGGGGGGGGGATGGCTTCTTTTGATCACCACTCACAATGATATTGTACACCATAGTTGTCAAATCGTGAATCGTATCCCCATAGCATGTTTCATGTATCGTATCGTGTTGTGAATTGTATCCTACGATAAGGAAACAAAATGAAAAATGTGGTAATATATATTTAAACATATAAAACACACAGTTTATTGGACAATCAAACATATTAGCTTGACTATATATAAAGGTAGTCAAGTAAATATTATTATACACTAAAAATAAATTTTAAAGTTAGATAGTAGCCAAAATACTCTAAATTGATTTATTAGATATTATTTTAGTAATCTTTATAGAGTAACAAGAAAAAATAAATTCAAATTCACCTTCTATCCATAAAACAAAAGAGAATAATTCAAATTAACAAGTAGAGATTTATGTATCTGCTTACAGAAAGTGACGCGAGAAAAATAGAGCGACATTCTGAAGAAGATATAAAACTCTAAAAAGTGATTAAGGCTCATCAAGCCATATATAATATGTTTATACTAAAAACCCCTTCATTTGAAATGATAGAAAGCTTAAAAGTTTTGTTTTTACTCTTTTAGTTCTATATAAAAAAATTCCAAGTCGGTTGCTAACTTTAAAAAGTATCGTGCATTGTATCGTTTCGTAAGAAACGTATCGAATCGTAACTAAAACGTAAGTTATGGTGTCATTGTCGATTCACCCTGCGATACGCTTCGAATTGTCTATCGTATAGTAGGTACATATTGTAAGATTTTGACAACTATGTTGTACAGTGACAAAAGCATGCAATCTTGTATTTGCAAGTATCAAGCTCTCACGTGATAAAGAAAACAAGAGACTAGTAGTATTCCTGGTCAGTTCTCTAATATAAATATATAATTGATTCAATTTTCACACATCCAACTCATCCATAAATCATAGGCAAAAATTTATCACGAACTACCAATTTACACCCCTTCAGGTATCTTGTGAAAACTAAGACAATACATTTGATAATGTTATTTTCCGAAAGAAAATAATTAGCTGTCAGCGTGTTCAAATAATATGCATAACAACATCAATTTAGCCTTATCAAAAGCAAACTTCAATGTTCTGGCCCTCTAGGATTTTAGGAATATTTTTTTTGTAGAAAGTTATTAGTTTCACAATCAATTTCCTCCTTCAATACTTATTAAAAAGCAAGCGTAAAGGCATGATTAGTTCCACAAATCTCACTGCACTGACCATAATAGACTCCTTCTCTTTGGACCAAAATAGAGGTCCGACTTAACGCCCAAGTACATCATCACATTTGACACTTGAGGAAGGTCGAAACACCCCCTTCCGTTATAGATGTTCTCTCCCTTTTTGGATGCCCCAAAACTGTCTCCTTTCTATTTCCAATCATTCAACATGTAGCAAATAACATTACCAATTACCCATGGCCATCAAATTTCTGAAGTTCATTCATAAAGGGTCCCATCAACTCAAAAAAGTAAGCATATAAAGTTTGTTTAAATTACGCTTTTTTAAGGGAAAAATTACTCATAAAAGAAAGGCTAAAATGGAAATTTATATAATCTTTAGTACCATTCTCTTCTTTATCTCGAAATGAGTTGACGTACAATGAAATCACTAAAATGAGACAGAGGGAGTGTTTCTGAATATTTCTAAGAGAAACATACCTCGAGATCAGCAAATGCTATTTCTGGTTCCACCATCCAGAATTCTGCAAGATGCCTAGAGGTGTGAGAGTGTTCAGCTCGAAAAGTTGGTCCAAAAGTATACACACTACTAAGTGCACATGCAAAAGTCTCAACTTGTAGCTGACCGGAAACAGTCAAAAACGCTTGACGAGCAAAGAAATCTTGGGTATAATCTATCTTCCCATCTTTCTTAGGGATACCAGGTTTAAGCTTAGATCTTTCGTCTAGCTTGGAGAAACTCTCTTTAGCCTTAGTGAGCTCAGCAACAGCAGCAGTAATTTCTGCTTTACTTGCTTTAGCAGATTTTAGCTGAGCAACAACCACACCTTTATCCTGTGACAAGAAGATTAGCTGCTTTAATGTCAGCCTCTGACGGAGGAGGATTCTTAATCAGTTCTTTCTCCAATTTTTCTGCATCATTAATCAACGTAGTAACTTGAAACATCTCGCCAGCACCCTCACAATCGCTTGTGGTGATAATTGGAGTGTGCACATAAAGAAACCCGTGTTCTTGGAAGAATGTGTGGGTTGCATAAGCCAGTGCATTACGAATTCGAGCAATTGCAGAGATCTAAATCAAAACCCAGGAAAAAAAATGTCAGCAATGATGTCACCATAAACAACTAATGTCAAAGTCATATATTATTGGCAAGTAAAGAGCAATGCACCGAGGAACTATACTGTCATAGCACATAAAATAGTGCATAAAATGTTTTATGTCTGTCATGTGTCTAAATGATATAAGGGGGAGATGGGGAGAGATGAAGCATCTACGTTCACCAACAAGTTGAAATATGCATAACCAATTTAACTTGGTCCTATCATTAGCTTGCGCACATCTATCTATATAGTATTTATAATTGTACTATTACATAATATAGAACTAGTGTAATAATTCTCAATTTTCAGCTTGTATTTGATTGCGTTCAGGTTATTTTGGTCACATGCACAGTACATATACACAAGCTACCAATACACTGCCAAGTATACATACTGTTCAGCTTGATATCAGGTACTTTGGTCTAAAATTTTTGCAGAAAACATAAAGACAATATAAAGAATACCATATTCAGTCAATATAAATCTGCAGTTTTTTATCATACAATTGGAATGTGCAATTATGTATGGAAATTTATCATATGTATATAGAGAGACATATAGAATGTACAGTGTTGGTTCTCGGGCGAAGGTGGACGTAATCTCTGAGAAACTCAAGGGTAAGTCTAGTCTTGGGTAGTGGATACGTGGCGGGATCCACAGCACCAACATCAATAACCTTCTGAACCTTAAGCTCGATCCTCTGCTTGCTATTCCCTTCTGGCGGGACGTGGAGCTGGCCCTCCACGTGGACGCAAGTCCCGGTCGGCACAAACTGACCCAGTGGCGCAACTGTGGCGTATACAATCACCTGAAGGTTGGCCGGACAGGAGCCGTCATTGAGTTCCAGGAAAGCGAACTCGCCCTTGTTAGCCTCCCAGCCGGTCTTGACCCAGCCACCCACTTTGACCGTCTGGCCGGTGAGTCCAGCGCCGCCGTCGGGTCGGCTGAGGATGGTCTTGATCAGGACCCGTTGTGAAAACTGGGCTTTCTGGGCTGCGTCATTGATTGTAAGCTGATCAACCGCCGGCGGCGTTTGGTCTCCCATTTTGGGTGGCTCTGATAGTACAGAAAAAGAGATAGAAAGTGAGAATGAATTAGCAGCGTGTGAGCCCTTTGATTCGTTATTTAAACCCTAACGGGTTTGGCTGATCGAAACGAATCGGGTGCTGTCTCATTTTCTACTAATTTAGATTTTCAATTTTCGATCGTCTGAAAAATTCTCACTACTCACGAAGCATACGCCTTTCTTATCTTTACTTCAAGCATTCTCATTTTGAGGGAAGAGCTTTTCTTTTTAAGATAACATTTGTTACATATTGCACTAGCTAAATAGTTAGTTAGTTAGTTAGTTCCTCTTAAATAAATAAATAAAAACACAATCTTTTCTATCTCCTTACTTATCACCCATATAGCTTCCATTATTATTTACATGTTTTGCTTTGTTTTTTTGTTTATAAGTAGCGCAGGTTCGATTTGTACTCATTAGATTAAAAATTCGATTCGAGCTCGATTCAAAATATAAATAAGTCAAATATGAACAAATTTTAAAATTCGATAAATTACTCGAACCTTCTCAAATTATAATTTTCTATTAATACTCGGATCATATTTGTTCGAAAAGTTCAAACTGCTCGGGCTCAATTTAGAATCGTGCTCGACTCGATAGCTAAATGAACATTATTCTATACTTGATAAATTTTGTGAACAAAATATGAGCAAATAAATACTCTGTTCGTTTACACCCTTATTTATAGGTCATCTTTGTTGATTTGCCACATATACTCTTCAAATTTTATACTCTATAATTTTACTATCCGAACATGTATATGAAATATGTAATAACCAAAATTTGAATAATCGAATTATACTATTCCATTATTCGGTTAATAACTGAAATATGAACTTAATTTTATAAAATAGTTTGTTTAAAATAATATTTAATCACAATCTGCAATCATAATAATTCATAAACTAGTTTAATAATTTTAAATTAACAATACATAAGTGCGTAATCTATATATATGACAAAGTCTATCAAATTATAATTAAAAAGAATATTTTATTTTTGTAAGTTTCTAATTCGGTTAATTGGTTATCCGAATAGTCTAATTTGCATATCTGAAACTAAAATATAAAACAATTATTGTAAGACCCCAACTTATTATAAATAAAATCGAATTTCCTCTAATTATTATTGTGAATAATAAGGTATTAATTTAATATAATTATCTGATTATTGGTGAAATATGCAAATTTTGCAAAATAAGCAAGTGGTTATAAAATAATCATTGTTGTCGGGGAATATTCGTTTGGTCGTGAAATATTCTTGTTCTGGGAGAATATTCGTACGACGGTGTAGTCATTTGTGGGCCTCATAACAGAATAACTGTCGGATGAAGAAAACGACAAGTTTGAGTTGTTATAAATAATGGCGTAGTTGTTACCGTTAACACTGTTAGAATACCTGGTGGTTAAAATACAGTAATACGCGTGGATGCACAATATTGATGAATTATTGATCTTTACGTAAGAAGTCACTACTCAATAATTATTACAGTAATTACTGTTCAATATTTTATTTTATTGGTTCAATAATTACTGCGTTGATATTTTATATTATTGTTGTTTCAATAATTATCACTGTACAGTATTTCCCATTATCAGATCAATAATTCATATTATTTGAATAATATAATTAGATAGCATTATTGACAATGTCTAGAAAGTTCTGTCAATGATAGGTTTGGTCACCTAATTGCGCGCCAGCAAGGAGAAATTCTTATTGGAAAGCCCCCTCTTTCCTGGGAACGGTCTGGTTGTCATAAATGTGATTCTGTAATATTATTTGTGAATAATTAATTATTGATTCATATGATAAAAAAATATTTATTTTATGTGGATATAAATGTTGAGAGAAGGGTCAAAAATGCCCCCGATTTTTACCGCGATGTCTACCGAACACCCTATACTTTTTTTTGTCCACCAATACCTTTTACGTTACATTTTTTTGGATCGATCATACCCATGCCGTTAATAAATCTGCCAACTAGACTAACAGGTGTTAATATGACTGACACATGACAATATTTGCTGACATGTACAAAAATTCATTAAGACAAATAATTAAAAAATCCTTTTTTTATTAATTAATTATTTAGTTTATTTTTCTTTAAAACAAAATAAGTAATTAATAAACAAAATAAATATTTATATTTATTAACAACAAATAGGTCACAAAAATTCATTAACAACAAATAGGTTACAAAAATTCTTCCAATTGAATTAATTAATACAAATAACCCTAAATTAATTAATACAAAAATTGCAGTCAACTTCCTCTTGATAAATTCCTAGTCTGTAAAATCCTAACGCCACCAACCATTCCGCCACCATCGACCCACCACAACACCAACCACCAACCCCCACTCCGCCACCGTCGACCCGTTCGTACGACTCGGCCTCAAACACACAAACAGTCCGAACATGGAAAGTCACCCTCTGAGACATAAGCTTCTACCCTGGTCAGAATTATTTATGAAGACAAATTACAGCTTCTTATACAATGGTCTCTGTCGAGTACTGGTAATCAAAGGGGAGGAAAAAAAGAAACTTAAGAGAGCTGCATTCTTAAGTTTAACAGAGTCATGTGACTAAGCATGATGAGTAGATGCAAACATAAGATGGAATTTTGTAATTTATGTCTTCGCCTCTTGCTGAAATTGAGACCGACCTTGCTCTGCATCTGGACGCAATACCTTAACTGTTACTGGTGTATGATCAAGATAACACTTAAATACAGGGCCATAACCCCCTTTCCCAATCTGCCAAGATTCAGCAAAAAACTCTGTTGCCACTTCAATCTCATCTATTGTGTATCTCCTGTAACGAAAATCATTTTGGGGTAAATTACCTACATCCAGATCGAAAAACACACCGAGAAAAAAGGTACACCAGAAATCAAAAAAATCAATTACTAACAGATCTGGAATATCTAGTCCGCCGACGCCACCCTCATCATCTCCTCCGCCGATAACCTCACCAGTATCACTGCCAGCAGCTCCGGCTTAATCACCTACCACCCGCCGGTAACCTCAGATCTGGAATATCCTAACAGATCTGAAATATCTAGTCACTCAGATCTGGAATATCCTCACCTGCTACGGGTTGTGGTGGTGAACGATTTGGAGATGATCATGACAACACTAACAGATCTAGTCACTCAGCTTCTCTGAGATCTAGAAAAGCTTTAGTTGAAAACATAGCACCAGTTCATCTCGTTTATTAATTGAAAAGCTTCAACAGAAAAGTAACTAAAAGAGGAAGAAGACGATGACAGTGAAGAGAGAGAGATTCTATGTGTATATATGATTATTTATTAAATATACTAAATATACATATATGAAAATTTACTAAATATACTAAATATAAATATACTAAATTTTTTAATTTGATTTTTTTTAGTATTTAGACTTTCATGTGGTAGCCACATCATCAAATATGTCTAACTGTCAACTCCGTTATCTAGTTGGCACAGCTGTTAATGACAGCGGCACGAATGACCCAAAAATTATAACGTTAAGGATATTTTTGGATAAAAAAAAATATAGGGTGCTCGGTAGACATTGGAGAAAATGTCAGGGATATTTTTGGACCTTATGCCTATAAATGTTAGATATATTTATTGTGGTTAAAAATAAAGTAGTTAATGTTGAGGTATTTTATCAGTATTTTTGTCGGAATGGAGGTATTAAAAATTAAACCGGTGTTTTTGAGATATATTGTGTGAGTTATAATTTTTAATCCGATCGTTGGATCGTTGTGATTTTTGGATATGTTATACATATATAAGTTGAGTATATATCCACAAATTTTAAATCGTTAAAAATAAATGTATGATTTGTTATGAATTTTAAGAGGTGACTGATTCGGAAATTAGGTTTATAAATAATTTTGGTGAAAAATTCTAGAATTGAGTAGGCTCCACTTGTGGTTGATGAAGAAATGTGCTGAATTTTATTTCAAATGCAGTGGGTGGCAATAGTAGCAGGTAAAGCCATCAAGTTGCAGGTCACGTCTGTTTCGGCGTGCTAACACTTTCCTATAAATAGAGGGCTAAGTTAGAATTGAAAATCACACCGGAAACATAAGCTTTCTCTCTTTCTCTCTCTATATTATCGAGCGTATTTTGTGAATATTTAGGTACTTTGTGAGTTTATATTTTTCAGTACAAATTTCTGTCAGCACTATATCCGAAATTCAGTCGAAAGTACGGTTATTTTAAAGTAAGGGATGTTATTTTCTTCATAAATGATATTATTTCTTTCGATATCATTATTCCAAAATATTAGTTTGAACTTTTTATCAAATTTAGAGATTTTTTATGTCGGGGTTACTATTCACGTATACGACACTATTCACGTATATGGCATTATTCACGAATACGGCACTATTCACTGAAAAATAAAATTTTCTTTTTTTGTCCAGAATGTCTATTATGGTTACTATCTTTGATTGTATCCATGTTTTGATCTTTATTTTTGAATTCTGTTATAAAATTGGTTATTATGGGGTATTATTGATCTTGGATAAACTGTTATATGAATCCCTACTATTTATCCTTCTGTCTCACTGGATTCGTTTTCTTTAAAATATTTTTCTTCATCCTCAGTCCTAAATGATGATATTACTGAATATCTTTGGTCTGTAATGTAAAGATGAATGATTAATTGATGAATATCTTTGACCCGTAGTGCAAAGATGAACATGTGTTGAGATGAACATGACCAACTGGTGATACAAATGAATATCTTTGGTTTGTAGTGCAAAGATGAATATTGATTAAAGATGTATATTGATTGTTGTTACAGGGATAAAATATTGATAATGGACTTTCAAATCTTAGAAGATAGTAGAACTCATTCTCTACTTGACACTTTTAATGGATTGCTGTTTCCGCTGCAGAATATTGATCTAAAACTTGTTGTTTATTATATTCTATCAGATTTTTTCCTGTTGAGAACTAATGATAATTTGTTGTATATTATCTTAGTCATAATATTCTTTACTGGACTAGTTGAGCCCACCCTTTTTTTTGTTCCATTTTTCTTCTCAGGAGGTGAGAACATAGCAGGATTTAGTCAGGGTATGGAGTGATGGTTCTAGAATGATGTTTTAGCAGTCCTCACTATTTTTGTAAAATAGTGTTTGAATAATTATAATGAGGACTTATTTGAGTGTGTATATTGTCTAGAAGACAATATTTGTATTTAAACTCACAGTATGTGTTGTCGTATTTTGCACGATAATTGTATTATTGAAGTTGTAGTTTGATTTATGTACCATATATTTGGCGACTCAGAATGGATGTTGTATACCTATTTTGGGGGCGTCACAATTATAACCGAATATACCCAAATAACCAAAATATTTGAGTTAAGAAAATCAATTCTATTTTTTTCATTTTTTTCTCAGTCCTACTCCTATATATGAAATACCCCCATTTCTCTAAGGATGAATTACATATTCTATTATATTTTTAAAAATAATTACAACAATAGTGCCCTCATAAAATTTTTAGACAACTAATACACTTCCATATTTATTTACAATCTTAGTGCATTTAGGATTCCTTAATTTAGGAAATTAATATTCAATTAGGTTTCCTTAATTTATGGATTAGTTATACCCATGATTTCTTCTTCTCTCTCCTCATCTATAACAACGACAGTTAGTCATCACCCTTCTTCTTTATTCAACGTATGAATCCATGATCATGGGTGATACAGTTAAGGTTGACTGGGAAACGTACAATGCTTGGTAATGATGAATTTGGAGCGTTGTTTAACAATGGCAGAAATCAAAAAAACAAGTGGGCATGAAATTTATTGGAGTGAGTAATTTATTTTTTTAATCTCCTGGTCCTGGTTGGGAAAAACTCATCTCATGTTTGTCGGCCATAAATCCAAAGAAAAACCAGGCATTATGATGTAAGTACTACTGCTACTAGTAAATTGGTACTAACCATAGTATAATTTAATTATATGAAGATGGAGAAGAGAGAAAGAGGAGAAAATAGAGTCTTAAAACGGTGCAATGGACTCGACAAATATGAAGGACTGGGGATGAGTGTGGAGACTAAGGAGAAGGGAAGAACGTTACCATCGCTCTATTTCTGACGTTACCATCACTCTATTTCTGCAGTTTTTTCATAATACAGTTGGTAGCCAAACCTTCATACTAAGGTAACCAATTCTATTTTATTAAGTTTTCAAATTATTTTTTATGTAATACAATTGGTAGCCAAACCTTCATACAGTTGGTAGCCAAACTTTCAGACGAATGTAACTAATTCATACTGCAGGTGTGAAGATAAATTGGTTATCTTGGTATAAAAGTTTGGTTACCAATTCAGTTTTAATAAGTTACCAATTTTGTTTAAATGTGATGGAGTTGGTAGCCAACTATTCATACAAAGGTAACCATTTTATTATTTACGAGTAACAAAATAGTTATAAATTTTTTTTTTGAACATTAATAGTTACATTTATTTATTTTTAACTTTTTGTAGGATGAATCTCTTCTTATTCTCATTGGCGTTTTGAACAACGGAGATTCGCGGCGGTGTAGCGGCGAGCATGTGAGGTGTAGCGGCGGACTATTATTTCAAAGTGTATGTGAGAGAGATGAAGATTTGAATTTGAATATTTAAATTTGAATTTATTATTTTGAATTTGAATTTGTTGTTGTTGTTAGATCCAAATATTTGAATTTGAATTATTAAGTATGACAATTATTTGTCCTTGATTTTAGGTTTCCTTATTAATGTGAATTGTACTATTTTTGTAATATGTACAATCTTTTCGTAAATATTTGGTTGATGCATTTTTCTTGCAATTACTTTCTATTTGTTGTATACTTATGTAAAGAACCCTAAATATAATTAATTATTAAGAATCTCTAAATTACAGAAACGGCCCAAAAGAATAGAATACTAAATTTCCGAAAAGGCCGTTTAACGGCAATGGCCAATGAGGTATGTTTGAAGCTTGGGATATTACACAAACGGCCCAAAAGAATAGAATACTCCCTCCGTCCCAAATTAATTGCTCAGTTTTGATTTTTTAAAGTCAAATTGACTATTTTTAGAATTAATAATTAAGCATATATAAATATATTTCTAAAATTATAAAAATTGAAATTAGTAATAAATTGTATATACTTTCTTTTGGTTATAATCTCTTCACCTATATTTTAGCAAAAGTAGTAAAAAGATTAGTTTTAAAAATGGTCAATTTGACTTTAAAAAGTCAAAACTGAGCAATTAATTTGGGACGGAGGGAGTACTATTTTGGGCCAAGTCTTCAAATCTAAAATTCGGGTAGGAACAACAAAGGATTTGCAGTAGAATGAATGACAAAATGAAATGATTTTAAATTATTTTAAGCGTATATATATACAGAGCCGTTCTCCAACGGACAGGTCCGTTAACGAATCTGTCTTCAGCGACAGAAAGGGACATACATGTCCATCGCTAAAGTCCATAACATAGTCCGTTAACGGAATATATAAATATATATACAGAGCCGGTCCAGTCTGGATGTCCGGATTTTGTTAAAATACAAACTCTTTTTTTTTGCTTCTTTTTTTTAAAACAACTAAAAAATAAGTTTAATATTTTATGGAACTGAAATTTTTTCATAATACTGAGTTTTGGGTGATTTGGATATATATAACAAAACAGATCTGTATTTTTAGTTGTTTTAAAAAAAAATAAAAAAATAAAATAAAATCCGTATTTTAGTACCGTGCAGACGTCCGGACTGAATCCGGACTCTCTCTCTATATATATACACGTGGCGCACTAAAAAAGTAAATCCAAAAACCCACCCTGCTTAATAACATAGGAGAGAAAATATTTAACACTCGTAAAATGAAAACTAGTTAGAGTTGTACGATGTATTTTGATAAATTTACGCTGAATTATAATTATGAAATTTAGCATAAGAATTATACAAGCGCCCAATTATTATATATTCACGTAACTACATATAAGTGAAATGGACTTGATATATATTATTTTCCAAATAGTTAAACTATTATCATATGATAGTCCAAGAATTTCTTAGCTGTTTAACAATGATAAATTGTTTTCCTTTTCTGGTAAGTGCTAAACAAAAAATGCCAGCGATTATGCAACGGCCTAATCTTGTTTTTAAAATTCAAAAGAATTTCAAGAGGAGAATATTCCGACCAATCATTTTTTATACACGTGGAAAGTAGGTACAAGTAGTAAGGCGGCCCACGTCCCAGCACCCCAGCTCAACAATGCCTGTACTTAACGTGCCGCCATAATCACCCGTACACGTCTCCACTATCAACGGCTAAGATGCACTAGAATCTGACCCAAATTGTTAATCCAGGTGGCCGTTACTTTCCATAAACCCCTTTCTAAACCCGAATCCAAGGTATATATATATATATACATATGACATAAATTCAAGTATAAGCCATTGTTTTGTTTGTGGGCTTCATCCACAAGGTTAAAACCAGAAAAAAGAGTTTGAATTTTTATTTTTCTGAAGCTTTTAGGGGGTTTTTGAGCTATTTGGGTTTTTGTAGTAATGGAGATGTTGAGAGTTTCTTTTGTGATTGCACTTTTATTGGCCCTATCCCTGCTCCTGCTCCTGCTCCTGCAAGTGATGGTATACTCTCTCTCTCTCTCTCTCTATATATGTGTGTGTTTGCACAGCTGTCTTCTTAAATGTAAACACTATACGATGTTCACTCAGCTGTGTTTCTAAATGTGTACAGTCTACACGAGCGTAGAGTAGTCACTCTACGATCTGAAAATTCACTCTACGTTTTTACGATAATAATGTGATTACTCTACTATCAGTAAGTAACTATTCAATTGTGGCATGTGCACCTCCATTTTTTTCTATATAAAATGAATTTTAATTTTCAGATTCTACTTTTGTTGGTGTGGGTATTTGTAGCAGAATCAAGAATGTGTGATTGGAGTAAAAGGGGATTTTTATTTTTATTTTTATTTTTTGTGTTTTTGGGTGAATAATTTTGTGTTTGTATATTGTAGGAGCAGCAATAGACCAAGGAATTGCATATGTGCTGATGCTGCTAGCTTTGGCGCTTACCTATATCATTCATTGATTGTGGGGTTTTTTCAAGATTAGCTCAAACTCAATTGATTGCCTTCTTCTTGTTTGTTTCACAATTATTTGATTCAAAATCTATTCTTTTTTCTTGGATTTATTCTTTGGTCTTGTTCTCTTTATCTTGATCTTTGTGTGGTTTGGACTAAGATGATGTTTGATAAAATTGAGTAATTAAGATATGATTAATACATCTTAATAAATTAGATCATCTAAATAAAATAACATCTAAAAACATAAAACCTCTTAATGGCACTATTTTGTAGTTTTAACCCTCCGAGTTATTTGAAATTTTTATTTGAATGATTTTAAAATTTGAAATTGGAGTACAATATTTATTGAGGTTATTTTTGTCCATAAATTTTAAATAAACTATTAAGAGACGGCTCTTAATAGTTAATATTTGAGTTTCTGTCTTAACGATTAAGAAACATTAAGAGGCAAAAAAAATTATCAAACAAAATTTACTTCTGACCGAATCAGAGACAAGTGAATTAAGAGACATATACACAAATAAACAAACACCGCCAAAGTCTAAATTTAAAAACAAACAAGACACTTGGATTCTATTTATTTGTAAGATTATAATCTCGAAATTATAATACCTAATCAGATATGATATTAAATAAACTCCCATATTAAATAAACTCTCATATTAAGACATTTTATAATCTCTGAACTAATAGTCCCAACTCTAAATTTAAAAACAAACAAAACACTTAAAATTAACAATCCTAATCCAAATATAATCTTTACATACAAACATATCCTTGAGATTAATAGTCCTATCAAACATAGCCTAGAAGAATTCAAGTTTGCTTGATTATTAAAACAGAAGGTTACTGCAATATTTTAGCAAGTTATGCATACCAAATATGGAGTTGGGAAAAATAGCAAATTCTCCAAGAAAAATCCAAAAAATTAAACTAGCTATTTCTGTAGAAAAAACACATGGGGTTTTTACCATTCTACAAGGATTTCCCAGGTTTTGAGTTGTAATTTGTTTGGCCTAGAAATAGAAGTTATTTTGCAAAGATATTATTTCTACACAACACAACACATTTACATATATCTTTAAAAAGAATATTTATTACATATAGTAGTATCTGAAAGTGACATTAAAATTAGTAAAGAAAAGAAACTTACTTATCAAATACCAAAGGGCAGAATACAATCTTAATGGAACATTCTGCAGTTTCAGTTACCCCTATATGTACATAGCTTATTGCTTAGCTAGCAAATGCACCTAGAAACCTGAATGTGTTAAAGGAATCAACAGTCCTCTCCAGGGTAAGTACAACCAGTCTCTATAATAATCTATATAACCTGCAAAACTGAGCATATAAATATGTCAAATCTCACAGAAATAAGCGTGATTAGCTTCTGAAACACCTTGATATCACACTGAATATTTAACTGATGTCAAAAAATTCTGGGCGAAAAGGAAAATGTCTAAGACCCCAGTGATCAAAACACCACCGTGATCATTAATAGATTTTATTAGCCAAACTGACAAGAAATGGACTGCTTACGGCTTTAAGAAGAAAAAAGGGACTTGCTCAAAGTGCCATTTCAGCCTGTAATGCTTCCAGTTCCTCTTCTTCAGCTGTGCGTTTCTGAGGGGCATGGCGAGCTGGTTGGCTGGCTGCCGGGAAATGTACTGGAGCCAAAGGGGCTGTAGTTGTAGGCTGAAGAAGCTCTTCCTCCAACTCAGTACCTTCCAGCTCTTCAAGTTCTGCTTCCAATTCATCCTACAATGGTAGAAAATCTTGAGAGACCAACATATTTTTCTTACCGAAAGATACTTGGGAACCAGATAAGAAGATATCATAATTGGATCTACGTGGGGCTTCGAAACAATCAAAAGATTAGAAATACTAGACCTCGTCGAAATCAGCTGCTGCACCAATGGGAGTAGCCAAAGCCTCCTGTATTTGTTTCATGTTTTCCGTCTGCTCATTTATTGCATCCATTGTCCTGTCTACATCGTCAACATTCCTGAAAGATAATACGTTGTTGGGAACTTGTGACTCATAATATAGAAGCCACTGGAAAAGGCTAATGCGGAGCGTAGCGATGCACTAGCCCATTAGGGTTGCACCGAAGGTCGCGGGGGGGGGCGAAACTCCCGCGGTATGGTACAGAGCTTCTGCCTTGGTAGCGCGGGGCGCGCTGGGTCAAGCGTGTGAGTAGCACGGGGCGCGCCGGCGCTGGAGAATCTACTGAGCAGCACAGGGCCGCGCTGTTCGGCGGACACAATTTTCTGGGTTGTTAATTGAAAAGGGTATTATGGGAAATTGACCATAATGATGAAGTAGGGTTGGAATAGGTATATATACTATCTATTGTAAAGTCATATGTAACCAAAGAATCATCAATAAACAACAAGCCGCCTTGTGGAGTACCCAAATTGGGGAACCACAGTAAATCTCTTGTGTTCTTAATTCTCTATTGTTTGTGTGCGTGTGTGTGATCCTATATTCTAACAAAATGGTATCAAAGCCCATGGTTCGATAGGCCCAAGTAACAACTCCAAGGTGCGAGGGGAGTGCGAGGGTAAAATTCAAAAGTGTAGATGGGTTAATAAGTATGGTAGAGCCTCAACCTAATAAGTTAACCTTTTAGATAAGGAGGTGGTCCAACATACTTATTGGGTCCGTCTACACGTGTGTGCTGCTAGGTGATGAATGGATGTGGGATGGATCGTACAATTCCGCTACAATGAATCCCACATTGGATAAATTCAAGAGTGTAAATGGGTTAATAAGTATGTTAGAGCCTAAACCTAATAGGTTAACTTTTAGGTAAGGAGGTGGTCCAACATACTTATTGGGCCCGTCTATCTACACAGGTGTGCACTGCTAGGTGATGAATTGATGTGGGATGGATCGTAAAATTCCAACATACGTCATTATCAACCAAACAAAATAATGCAAGATTTCAAGCTAAAATCTAGATTTCTCCTATACTTGGGAACTTCTTTGCTTCACGAAAACTAAAACACAAAACATCCAAAATACAAGTACCGCTGAATGAAGTCAAGATATTCAAACTATTACTCACGTTGCTTTCTGCACTGCCTTCATTGCTGCTGCTCCAGTTCTTAATGCATCAACAGTTTCTGTCGTAGCTTTTGCACCTTCTAACATTATCATCTACAACATCAACACATTCTGTCATATGAAACCCACCAGCATTCATTAAGCAAATATAGCCAATGTAACCTGATCGTGGATGCGCAATTGGAAATTGCCAAGCTGCTCAATTTGCTGCTCCAACAGTCTTTTCCTCTTCAAACACTGTATAGCCGCTGCATGGTACCAGTCGACGTTTAATAAACGTTTCAGACAGAACTAGACACACCTTAATCGTCAAGACATGAGACAATAAGAAGCTTGAACTATGATCTGAAGAAAAACCTTGATACACCCTTCAGGCTAAGCTACTTATGGAGATTATCAATAAATCTTAAAATATAAAGATATTTGTAATTTAAAAGAAAAATTATCTTAGTTTATAAGTTAGACTTCATAACCACTAACATATATATTAGCATGTCTACAAGCTAAAATGGGAAGGAGTTGTGGGTGCAATACCAGAAGTTCTCAACTTTAGCGTCCTTGAGGGTATATAATTACATATATCCTAAGTTTGATTCATAACAGATTCATATTCATGAAGCCAAAGGTATGTGTGGTCACTGAAATGGTTCTTCATTAACTCCAAAAAGGAAAAATGGTACCGAGTCAAGACGAGTAAAGGTAGATGGGACTGAAAGAAATAAGCGGAATTCTAGGTCAGTAACCCTGCATCATCAATTTCAGAATGGTATGTTTTCTACATATGTCCTCCGCCTTCATGCACACTTGATAGTTGATTTGATGCATATGGAGTTCGATTCACAGCAATGGGTGCAAAGTATGGATGAAGATTAATGATATTTTGTTAGCACCCAAAAGAAAGTGGTACCTAAGAAAAATTGACTGAAGGAAGAGCAGCACCAGACTGTCAGCATTTCTTGCAATAAATTAATAGAGTAAATTGCGATTACAATTCAAAAAAGTGATTGGCCAAAATATTCTATAAGAGGAACTGTTGAGATTGAAACATCCATTAGATAACTCTAGTATAGAGGGGCATTCGGAGATAGACTTGATAGAAGGTTGTTCGGACTATTTGAAGTTGATACCATAAACCATGTTTTGATATTATCTAGAACCATATTCTCCGATAAACCACAAATTCTAATAAAAATTGTATCTTTCTTTACTCTTAATGCACAATTAACTTTGCTCTACCCAAGCCCCTAGCATTACTGTAAATGATGTTCACATCTCACGTCCTCACTGGTACAATATTTTTCTCCGGAGCACATGGCACACCAAATTGCTGATTATGTTTTATTTCCTACTGGAGCCATTTGGCCCATTTCTATAATCTCACACAAGTCGCCAGTGCATTCTCAAGGATATGCTGCATATGAAGCCAGTAAGATCTACATGTCACACTAAGGTTGTTCAAAATGCTTGCCAAAATTCTCAAAGGATATGTTGCACGTGCATGGTGCACCCAATAAGATTTAAATGTTACAATAAGTTGGTTTAACATAAAACCAGAAATGTATAAGAAATGTTGACAATTGTGCTAGTCCATATTTACGCCAAATAGATATTAAAGCAGCAAATTTACAAAATTCATATCTCGCTGTTTCATAAGCTGTAAGGCCACAGAATATGGCCATTTGAAGAAGATTATGCATGCAGGTTAGGAGCATACCCCTCTTGTTCTTTGCTTTGGTAAATTCCTTGGCCTTCTGAACTTCCACATAAGCTTTCTTTGAAACCACATTCTCCTTTTTCTCTAGCATTTCAAGTGTCTGCTTACGGAAACAATCAAAATTTAACGATGGCGTAAAATGGGCAAATTTAATAGAACAAACTACACTGCAGTATAATGCCTATCACTAAACTACTAAAACCAATGAAGATATGATACAGAAGTAAAGTGGATCGGTGATATATGGACAAGTTACTAAGTAGATGTAGGAGAAAGAGTAAATCGTACTTAGATGTACAACTTCAATACAAAAATGCAATATCTTTTCCCATGGCAGTTTGGAATTATCAAAGTAAATGTTAATGATGAATCAATATTAGCAAGCAGAATTTTTATACAGGAAAGATCTCTCCTACTGTTTTGTTCTGGCTTATGCTTTTTGTGATAGGTTAGAGTATACATTTGTCCTTTGTCAAGAAGCTGAACTATATTCGAAGATATGATTACCACAGAGAACTGTCTGTGTTTGTATCACACGTTCAATCCAAACAACCCCCCCCCCCCCCCCACAAAAAAAAGAAAAAGAAAAAAAGAAGTAAAATAGGAAAATTGAAGAACCAAAATGAGGAATGGACTGGGTAATTCTTTCTATATATTCATTAAATCATTTTACTATAATATTAACAGGGAGCAAGTGTCAATTCACTTCCTTCATATGGAAAAAAGAAATCACAAATGAACTTGTCAATGAAAACCAGCACCAAAGAATTTAGAAGAGGGCAATAACACCCCCTTCGAGTCCAAGTTAAGACCACACATAATGGTTCCAAGCCATTCAAAATCGTATCATTTCTATTTGCTGGAGGGGAGGAAAAATCATATTTGTGCAAGGAAGTGTAGTGAAGACCAATGAATATAATATACTACTAGATCAAAAATCAGTACTTAAACAGGTACAGCTACTTTTTCTCATGTCAAAAGAAAGAAGTAGAAAAAAAAGTACTACCTAATAAAACATTGAAGAATCAAGTCATCACTTGTTACTAGTAAAAGTGATTTTAAAAGGCAAATTCATGAAAGACTTCAGAAGCAATAAAAGATAACCAATAAGTACTACCTCATTTAACTTCTCTAAAGTTGAAAGAGCATTTGCCTCTTGCTTGGGTTTACCCAAAATCTAGGTAAACATGATTTAATCCTTAACAAGTAAAACCCTCGATCCTCTAAAAATCAACAACAACAGCAAAAAAAAAATCAGACTTGTATAGATAAAAAAAGATGAATTTTCTCCCCTTTAAATAAAGTAAAATTATACACGTACCTTGCGATTCTGATGTTAAGGCAGAATCAATTGATTGACTGATTGATCAGACAAACGATGAATTGGGTTTATTTTTTTAAGTTTGGCGGTTTTGATTAGGAAGAGATGGATAGCGACCTGTTTAGATTGCTGTGTATTCGGTTAAATGAGTTATGCGGAATTTCTACGACGTCGTGTATGTGACTCGGAAATCGGAATGCAATTTGGATAAGGCTTAAATATGAATTAGTACCCTAAACTGTAGGTCATATTTTATCCACCTTTTAATTTTGTCAATTAGATGATTAAACTATTAATTTTTTCTAATTGCAAAAAATTGAACATGTCACGTCAGAAATTACTGACGTGACAACTTGTGTGGGGCCTTAGAAAACTGGTGTGGCAAAAAAAAGAGTTTTTTAATCATAAAATAAACAAATCTGATTTGGTGTGGGGGTAAAATAGTCAAACAATAAATTATATAACATAATTAATTAATACAAAATAAACAATATTATGATTAAAAAACTCTTTTTTTGACACAGCAGCTTCATAAGGCCCCACACAAGTTGCCACGCCAGCAATTTATGACGTGGTATGTTCAATTTTTTGCAATTAAAAAAATTTAATAGTTTAATCATTTAATTGACAAAATTGAAAGGTGGATCACCAAAATAGAATATGACATATAATTTAGAGTACTAATTCATATTTAAGCTTTTGGATAACATAAACACAACAATACCCCAAAGTCTTTTATAATAACTTTATGTGGATAATATATATATATATAGGGTCTCCATCCACAGCAACCGGTTGTTGAGGAGCAACCCATTTTTGACCAGCCGGTACAGCTTGTTACGGCTTATAAAAAATAAAAATAAAAATTCTAAGGCCGGTACAAGCTGTACCGGCTGGCCAAAAAGAGGTTGCTCCCAACAACCGGTTGCTGTGGATGAACCCCATATATATATATATATATATATATATATATATATATATTATTTCTTCATATCATCCATATGTGCTTTATTTTTAGTTTAGTACTTATAATTTGGATCAGTTCAAACTTCAATTTTTTTCCTAGTGTTCTTCCCTAAAGTTCTTGTCAATTCTCTTTCATGCTGTAAAATGAACTAAATAGTTTGGGTTCGATTTGTACTCGCTCAACTAAAAGTTTAATTTGAACTCGACTCAAAATATAAATATGAACAAATTTTGAATTTCGATAAATTACTCGAACCTCTTCAAATTGTAATTTTCTATTAATACTCAGATCATATTTTCTCAAAAAAATTTGTTCGGACTCGATTTGAGATCGTGCTCGACTCGATAGCTAAACGAGTCTCAATCAATAAATTTTGTGAACTAAATCTGAACAACTCAATACTCGGCTCGACTCAACTCATTTCATTTTACACCCTTAATTCTCTTAAAATCCTTAAATGTGATCCGTACTCTAAAGATAAGCTACCAAATTCTTGAGTTTTATCAAATGGATTTGTTTGATTTTCAGTTTATGCATATTTGTTCCAACACCCACTTTATCAGATTCTTTTTTAAAGGAAGGGTTGAGTGAAATCCCTCTAATTTCCTCAATTTGGCCAGAAGAACAGACCTTGTAAATTGAACTTGATAAAATGGGCTAACCCTATAAGCACCCATTTGCTGCAACTAGTCTTGTTGGCTTCATTGGGAGTGGAAACCCACCTTTTGTTGCTATCAGAATTCAGAGTAGACATCAAGACATGGATGCTTTAGCTATGCAATGTGCTCAGCTTGTTCTTTTCATGATCGCTCTTAAACCTCGAGTATTTTCCAGTATTAGCATAAATCACACCCAAATTTCTAAATTACATCCAAAAATCAAATCTAACGCCCGTTCAATTGGCGTTGAAACTTTGAAAATTATTAGATTAACTTAAACAAATTATTTTTTAAAAAATAAATTTATTTTTGTAAAAGGGGAAAAATTGAATTGGCTTTGGTTGGAAAAACTCTTAAATCCCACTGTTAATATGTTTAGTTTAGATTTATGCTATATTTAAAGACATTTGTAGGAACACTATCGGAGGAGAAAATGGAGGTAAATCACAAGGAAAGACACTATTGGACTTGACTTATAACCTAAACCAGCTGAAAGGAAGAGAAATTGGAGGTAAATCATAAAGACAATAGAGAAAACAAATTGAACTGAAAATATATAAATTCATCTTAATAACACAACCTAGAGTGCCTTCTTTGCCTACAAAACCAAACATCATATGCCATTTTGAATTCTCGAGCTTCTTCTTACTTCTCGGATGAGTTCGGTCCCCTCTTCTTTCCAAAGCCAACAACTGCAACCAATCACAAACAAAATCAGTACAGAATTCGTAAAGGAAATGCAAAGAACTTTCATTCAAGATATAATCAAAGGGAAATGGTAATCGTGCTAGCCAATTGAGCTCCAATACTGTGTAGAATTTACACTTGAGTGAAGCAACATACCAATATAAAATAACTGAAGATTAGGATTAATTAGGGACCCCATTACAATACCCTAGGGTTCTAGCTATCAAAACTAGTAGTCCCTCCATTCCAAAATTTAAATTGGAGATGCATTTCTAAAAAGATGATGACTTTTAAGGATAATGGTATGTTAACTACTATTAGTTATAGTAGCTAACTTATAGTAGCTAATAGTTTGGGAGTGATGGTGTGTACAAGAAATGATAGTAAACCAGTGGCAAATTATGAAACATCATATCCTTTCATTTTATAGTCTTAAAATAGAAATATATCTCTAATTTTAGAACCCAAAATACACGTTTTACCCAATCCATAATAGCAATCAGATTAGCATCAAACAAAGAGAAGGAAAATACAATTCCAATTCGTCTAATCAAATCAGAAATCATCAAACAAAACAAACTGGTGTACCAGTAATGCAACAAATCCAATTGACAGATCCAAGCATCAAAACATATTACACACAAGCATGTATATATATATCGTAAAAATGTAAAATGAGAGTTGAGAGAAAATTACCGGCGGTGACAAAACGGCGGTTGTATTGCATCCTCTTGTGCGCACGGCCACGGGGCTTCTTCTTCTTGTCCTGCTTGGAAACCTTGGGAGTTTGCCCTCTCACTTTACCGGCACGAGCCAAGGATCCGTGCACCTTTCCTGTATAAGTTTTTCTCGATCAAATTAGGAGCTTTGAAAATTGAAATTGGATTCCGTTTGAGATCTCAAGATTGAGTTTTTACAGCTTACCCATGATTGAATTTGAGTTTTCTTGAGCTCCTTCGACTGCTGGCTGGCTTTGAGCGATAGAGAGCGGAAGATGAAGATTCTGATCTTCTAGAGTTAGGGTTTTGTGGAGGTTGAGTTATTATATAGTGGGTCAGCTGTTGCAGGACCTTACGGTGTTGCTAAATTATGACCAAATGTTGGGCTTAGAGTCGATCGGTCCTTTAGGTTTAATTGGATGAGAACCCTTTTAGGGTTCTGAGGAGGCCCAAACTGAATCAAGGCTACTTTAGAGAAAGGGTTCTTTATATATGTAAGACCCCAAATAATTAATAAATGAAATTTAATTTTCTCTAATTATTATTTTGAATAATAAGGGTTGATTTGATTAATGTGGATAGTTATGGATAAAATATGCAAATATTTCAAAATAAGCAAGTGATTATAAAATATTTATTGTTGTCGGGGAATATTCGTTTGATCGTGGAATATTCGTACTGTTGGGGAATATTCGTACGACGGCGCAGCCATGTGTGAATCCCATAACGGAAAGCGATTGGATGAAGAAAACGACAAATATAAGTTGTTTAAAAATAACGGCGTAGTTATTACCGTTAATACTGTTAAAATACTCGGTGGTTAAAATACAGTAACACACGGTATTGGACCAATTATTGATTCTTAAGTAAGAAAGCACTACTCAATAATGGTTACAGTAATTACTGTTCAGTATTTTATTTTATTGATTTAATAATTGTTGCGTTATATTTTATATTGCTGTTGTTTCAATAATTGTCATTACACAGTGTTTTTTATTATCGAAGCAATAATTCATATTATCTGAATAATATTATTAGATAACATTATTGACAATGTCTAGAAAGTTCTGTCTAAGGAGAGGTTTGGTCACCTAATTGCGCGCCAGTAAGGAGAAATTCTTATTGGAAAGTCCCCTCTTTCCTAGGAACTGCCTGGTTGTTAATATTGATATTCTGCAATATTATCTGTGAATAATTAATTATTGATTCATATGATGAGGAAAATATTGATTTTATGTGGATATAGATGGAGAAAATTTTTAATGTGACAATTGTTGAAAATTAATATTTTATCTTTTTCTGATAAAATAATTCATTTAAATATATTATTTTAATAATATATTAACGGTGATATTTTTATAATGAATGTGGAATATGTGAGTATATGAAGAGGAAGAGTATTTTTATGGCATTAAATATTTAACACATATTTTGTGTGTTGGTGGACACAATTATTGACCGAAATTTGATTATAGCATTTAAAATCGTCCGTTTGTGGATTTTGGTCAATTTCTGTTTGGAATTTGGAAAAACTTCCTTCTGCAAAGTTGTAGATAATGGAATTTCCTGTGGGAAGTTGCAAGTTTCGAATTTTTCTGATAAAGAGCTATTTATTATGAATTATTGAAGTTCTGAAGCTCCGAAATAATTAATTTTTGAAGTTTTAAATATTTTTTTACAAATTTTTTTTTTTGCATGTGTGAGGCATGTGTTCAATTGCTGAAATTTCAGATTCAAGGTGTGCGTGAAGATTATATATATATATATATATATATATATATATTAATATTTTAATAAATTTTCTACTTTGGTGTTCTAAGCATTTTTCTATAAATAGGGTGCTTAGGTTAGAATTGAAAATCACACCAGAAACTGAAGTTTTCTCTCTATATTATCTAGCGTATTCTTGTGAATATTTTGAGTATACTTTGAGTATTGCTATACAGTGCAAGTTCAAGTCATAGCCTATATCCGGTGTTTCAACTAGAAGTACTGTCTTTCGAGGTAAGGGATATTATTTTTTTAAAAATGATATTATTTCTTCTAATATCATTATGCCGAAGTATTGATATGAACTTTTAATCAAATTTGGAACTTTTTGTGTCGGAATTACTATTTACGTATACGCCACTATTCACGTATACGACACTATTCACGAATACGACACTTTTCATCGAAAAATGAAAATTTTTCCTTTTCGTCTAAAATATCTATTGTGGATACTAGCTTTGATTGTATCCATGTTTTGATCATTCTTGAATTTTACACCACTATGATTATTTTTGAGGTATATTTAGACATGATTAAAACAAAGTACAAATTCTTAATCCTTAATCCTTGTCATTTTATTTCACTGGATTCGTTTCTTTAAAAATATTTTTCATCATCCTCAGTCTTAAATGATGATATTATTTAATATCTTTGGCCTGTAGTGCAAAGATGAATGATTTCTGATGAATATCTTTGGCCCGTAGTACAAAGATGAACAGGTGTTTAGATGGACATGACCAACTGATGAATATCTTTGGCATGTAGTGCAAAGATGAATATTTGATTCCAGATATATATTGATTGATGTTACAGGGATAAAAGATAGACGATGAACTTTTAAATTTATACATAGAAGATAGTAGTTTGCATTCTCTACTTAACTTTTCTAATGAATTATTATTTCCGCTGCAAATATTGATTTAAAACTTGTTGTCTATTGTATTCTATTAGATTTTTCTCTGTTGAAGACTAACGATAATTTGTTGTATATTATCTTAGTCATAATATTCTTTACTGGGATAGTTGAGCTCGCCCTTTTTTTTTGTTCCATTTTTCTTCTCAGGAGGCAAGAATGTATCGAGTACGAGTCGGGGTATGGAATGATGGTTATAGAGAGAGTTATTTAGTAGTCCTCACCATTTTTGTAAAATAATGTATCAATAAATATGTTGAGGATTTATTTGGGTATAGATATTGTCTAGAAGATAATATTTGTATTCAAACTAACAGTTTTAATATTGTAATAATAAAGTTGTAGTTGTTTCTGTACCATGTATTGACAACTTAGAATGGGTGATGTATACTTATTTTGGGGGCGTCACAGTTGGTATCAGAGCTTAGGGATATGATCTCTGGCGGAGATCGGAGAATAGAACTAGGAGGGGAGAGACGAGTAAATCCTTCGCTAGTGTGTCCTACCTAAGCTTATTTGTTAGTTGGTAAGTATATAAGAATATTATGTGATATATTGATTTCCTTAATTAACCCTTGTTTTATGACAGTATTTGAGAATGTCGACTGAGAATATTAACAGTGGAAATGAGACTGCGGAGACGCCTGTACTCACCAACGAGGAGAACGTGCAACACGCTGGCAATATTTCTCCTGTGAACAACACCATTGAGCAGATGATGAACGAGGGGATATTTAGAAGCTTTTTGCAGTTCATGAAAAATCAGACGAGGGAGACTCGTGTTCAAAATACAGAAGGAAATGATAGCAATTCACGGGTTGTCACAGCCAAGCAGTTCAAAGAGTTGGAACCACCAGAATTTAAGGGAAAACAAGATCCGATCATGGCGGAAACATGGGTCAAGCAAATTACCAAGATATTTGATGTCTTGGGATGCACGGAGGAACAGAAGGTTCCATTCGCCACCTTTATGTTCCGTGGCGAGGCAGACTACTGGTGGGAGTCTGTGAAGCGTACCCATCTAGCCGCACTCAGCATGTCTTGGGAGACGTTTCAGAAACTATTTAATGACAAATACTTTCCTGAAAATGTTCGTCATATGAAGGAAGTGGAGTTCATCAGATTAGAACAAAACAACATAACGGTGTCTCAGTACGAGGCAAAGTTCGCGGAGTTATCCAGGTTTGCACCTCATTTGGTGGAGAATGAGGAACGTATGACGCGGATGTTTTTGAGAGGTTTGAAACCCGTCATATGACAATATCTCATTTCTCATAAATTTTCTCTCTATTCAAATTTTGTAAACAGGGCTCAATTATTAGAGCGAGATAACGAGTACGGTCAACCGAGGGACCACAATCAGGATCATACCGGAGATAGCAGTCAACAGGATAACGATAACCAGCAAAGAAAGAAAAAGATGGACAAAAATGGTAACCACTCTGGTGGTAGCCATGGCCATGAAAAAAAAGAAGCGAGTTGGGGGGAGATTTTAAAAAGAGGAGATTTAACAACGACCATGTGAAGACGACAGTGTCGGTAGCAACTGGTTCTAAGGGAGGAGAATGACCACAGGTCATATGCTATAAATGCGGGAAAGAGGGACATATCAGTCCAAACTGCTCACAACAGTTCAAGGTATGCTATTATTGTGGAAAGGAATGACATATCGCTCGAGATTGTACGGTAGCGAAACCTAGTTCAGCGGGGATGGTGACTCAAAAGACTGTCCCAGAAAAGTCAAAGTCAACGGTTCCTGGAAGAGCGTTTGTTGTGACTGGTCAAAATGCGAGGAACCCAAACGAGGTGATCACTGGTAAGCTATTTATAAATTCTTGTGAACTTTATACCTTACTTGATACCGGTGCTACCCATTCATTTATCTCTCCTACTTGTGCTCAACGTTTAAACTTGACTCCGGAGAAATTAGACTTTGACCTATCTGTGAAAACTCCGTTAGGAGAAACTTTCATCACATCCATTGTTTATAAATATTGTTTGATTCAAGTTGGCACCATCACCTTACCTGTTGACCTTATCTCTTTAAAGATACTTGCTTTTGATGTGATTTTAGGGATTGATTGGTTAATTACTCATCATGCCAAAATTGATTATTTTCGTAAGGTTGTTAGTTTTCATATTCCTAACCAACCTGTTGTACGAATTCAAGCAACTAAACCATTAAAATCAATCACTGTCATATCTAATCATAAAGCTATTCGTTTATTGAAAAACGGATGTCAAGCTTTCTTAGCCCATGTTATGGATTTGAATAAAGACACGTCAAATTTGAATAATATTCCTATTGTTATTGACTTTCCTGACGTATTTCCTGAAGAACTTCCCGGTCTACCCCCAGAACGTGAAGTTGAATTCTGTATTGATCTTGAACCTGGTACAAAGCCTATTTCTAAAACCCCATATCGAATGGCTCCTATTGAACTTCAGGAGTTAAAGGTCAAACTACATGAGTTGTTGGACATTGGTTTTATTCGTCCTAGTACATCTCCTTGGGGTGCTCCTGTTTTATTCGTAAAGAAGAAAGACGGTAGTATGCGACTTTGTATTGACTATCGGGAATTGAAATATGTCACCTTCAAGAATAGGTATCTTCTACCTCGTATTGATGACTTGTTTGACCAATTGCAAGGAGCACAATTCTTTTCAAAAATCGATCTTCGTTCTGGATATCATCAGCTGAAGATTAGAACTGAGGATATTCTAAAGACTGCCTTCAGAACTCGATACGGGCATTGTGAATTCTTAGTTATGTCTTTCGTATTGACTAATGCTCCTGCGGCTTTCATAGATATGATGAACCGAGTATTCAAGTAATATTTGGATCAGTTCGTTGCTGTTTTTATTGATGACATCCTCATATATTCCAAAAGTCGTGAAGATCATGAGCACCATTTGAAGCTGGTACTCCAAAGGCTTCTTGAAAATAAACTATATGCCAAATTGAAGAAATGCGAGTTCTGGCTTGAGGAAGTAGCATTCCTTGGGCACGTGGTGTCAAAACATGGAGTATCTGTTGATCCGGCGAATATTGAAGCAATACAAAGTTGGGAGCAACCGAAGTCGGTGACTGAAGTACGTAGCTTTTTGGGCTTAGCTGGTTATTATCGGAGATTCGTGGAAGGGTTTTCTCGAATCGCTACTCCATTAACACAGCTAACTCGGAAGGATACAAAATTCGTTTGGAGCGAAGAATGCGAGAAGAGTTTTCAAGAGCTCAAGAGTAGACTCATTTCAGCACCTGTTCTAACAATAACATCAGGTACGGATGGATTTGTTATCTACAGCGATGCTTCAGGCAAAGGGTTAGGATGTGTTCTCATGCAACGTGGGAAAGTCATAGCCTATGCCTCGCGACAACTTAAAGAGTATGAGAGGAATTATCCTACTCATGATCTAGAGTTGGCAGCAGTCATTTTCGCGCTAAAGATCTGGAGGCACTATCTATATGGAGAGAAAGTGGAGATATATTCAGACCATAAAAGCCTTAAATATTTCTTCACTCAAAAAGAACTCAATATGCGGCAGCGACGTTGGCTCGAGCTATTGAAAGACTACGACCACACTATTTAATGCCATCCTAGAAAAACGAACGTGGTAGCTGACGCGTTGAGTAGAAGATCATATGCAGGAACGAGTGCGATGATGTCAAGTATACGTATAGAGCCAACTTTAATAGAAAAAGTTAAGGTTGCTCAAGCCACCGACCCAGAGCTGATGCGTATGAAGAAGAAGGTACAAGAAGGAGCTATTCCGGAAGCGAGAATTGATGAAGAAGGAATACTTCGAGTCCACTCTAGACTTTGTGTTCCTAATGACCCTGATTTGAAGTACAAGATTATGATGGAGGCACACAATACACCATTTGCAATCCATCCTGGAAGTACTAAAATATATCGTGATCTTCGACATACATTTTGGTGGAATAATATGAATAGAGAGATTGCAAAGTTTATCTCGATGGGTTTAACTTGTCAACGTGTAAAGGCGAAGCATCTAGTGCCTAAGGGTCCGTTGCAACCACTTGAGATTCCGAAATGGAAGTGGGAACACATTACCATGGATTTCGTTATGGGTCTTCCTACGGTTTCTCAAGGCATCAATGCCATTTGGGTTATTGTTGATAGATTAACCAAATCTGCTCATTTCTTGCCGATACGGGAGACTTATTCCCTTGAACGTCTTTCTAGTATATATGTAAATGAGATTGTGAGGTTGCATGGCATGCCAGTATCCATAGTTTTGGATCGTGACACAAGATTCACTTCAAGATTTTGGGTTAGCTTGCAAAAAGCTATGGGCACGGATTTACTATTCAGTTCGGCATACCATCCTCAAACGGACGAACAATCAGAGAGGACTATTCAAACTCTTGAAGATTTATTAAGACTCTGTGTCCTAGACTTCAAGGGAAGTTGGGATAAGTATTTACCATTGGTGGAATTCTCCTACAACAACAGTTATCTGGCAAGTATAGGTGTGGCTCCATTTGAAGCCTTATATGGACGAAAGTGTCGCTCTCCAATATGTTGGGATGAGGTGGGTGAAGCAACATTGTTGGGACCCGAGTTAGTACGTATGACTACCGAAAAGATCAAAATGATTCGACAACGTATACAAACGACACAAGATCGACAAAAGTGTTATGCGGATCTTCATCGAAAGGACGTAGAATTTAGTATAGGGGATCATGTATTGTTGCGAGTTGCTCCATGGAAGAGAGTTACAAGATTTGGGAAGAGAGGAAAGCTCAATACATGATTTATTGGTCCATTTCAAATTCTTGACCGAGTAGGAAATGTAGCCTATAGACTCGCGTTACCTCCGAGTATGTCTCGTGTTCATAATGTGTTTCACATATTTGTACTTCGTAAATTTGTAAAAGACCCGAACCATGTTATAGAGTTAGAACCAGACGAGATAGCCGAAGACTTAACGTACGAAGAGGTACCTATCAAAATCTTGGATAGGAAGGAGCATGTCCTACGTACAAAGGTCATACCACAAGTTAAAGTTTTGTGGAGGAATCATGTTATAGAGGAAATGACCTGGGAATTAGAAACGAAAATGAAAGCGAGGTATCCTCATCTTTTCGAAACACTAGGTACGTACGTCAATTTCGAGGACGAAATTTCATAAGAATGGGAGGTTGTAAGACCCCAAATAATTAATAAATGAAATTTAATTTCCTCTAATTATTATTTTGAATAGTAAGGGTTGATTTGATTAATGTGGATAGTTATGGATAAAATATGCAAATATTTCAAAATAAGCAAGTGGTTATAAAATATTTATTGTTGTCGGGGAATATTCGTTTGGTCGTGGAATATTCGTACATGTTGGGAAATATTCGTATGACGGCGCAGCCATGTGTGGACCCCATAACAGAAAATGATTGGATGAAGAAAACAACAAATATAAGTTGTTTAAAAATAACGGCGTAGTTATTACCGTTAATACTGTTAAAATACTCGGTGGTTAAAACACAGTAGCACACGGTATTGGACCAATTATTGATTCTTACGTAAGAAGGCACTACTCAATAATGGTTACAGTAATTATTGTTCAGTATTTTATTTTATTGATTTAATAATTGCTGCGTTGATATTTTATATTGCTATTGTTTCAATAATTATCATTACACAGTATTTTCCATTATCGAAGCAATAATTCATATTATCTGAATAATATTATTAGATAACATTATTGGCAATGTCTAAAAATTTCGGTCTAAGGAGAGGTTTGGTCACCTAATTGCGCGTCAATAAGGAGAAATTTTTATTGGAAAGCCCCCTCTTTCCTAGGAACTGCCTGGTTGTCAATATTGAGATTCTGAAATATTATTTGTGAATAATTAATTATTGATTCATATGATGAGGAAAATATTGATTTTATGTGGATATAGATAGAGAAAATTTTTAATGTGACAATTTTTGAAAATTAATATTTTATCTTTTTCTGATAAAATAATTTATTTAAATATATTATTTTAATAATATATTAACGGTGATATTTTTATAATGAATGTTGAATATGTGAGTATATGAGGAGGAAGAGTATTTTTGTGGCATTAAATGTTTAACACATATTTTGTGTGTTGGTGGACACAATTATTGACCGAAATTTGATTATAGCCTGTAAAATCGTCCGTTTGTGGATTTCGGTCAATTTCTGTTTAGAATTTGGAAAAACTTCCTTCTGCAAAGTTGTAGATAATGGAATTTCCTATGGAAAGTTGCGAGTTTAGAATTTTTCTGATAAAAAAGCTATTTATTATGAATTATTGAAGTTCTGAAGCTCCGAAATAATTAATTTTTGAAGTTTTAAATATTTTTTTACAAAAAAACGTTTTTTGCATGTGTGAGGCATGTGTTCAATTGCTGAAATTTCAGATTCAAGGTGTGCGTGAAGATTATATATATATATATATATATATTAATATTTTAATAAATTTTTTACTTTGGTGTTATAAGCATTTTCCTATAAATAGGGTGCTTAGGTTAGAATTGAAAATCACACCAAAAACTGAAGTTTTCTCTCTCTATATTATCGAGCGTATTCTTGTGAGTATTTTGAGTATACTTTGAGTATTGCTATACGGTGCAAGTTCAAGTCATAGCCTATATCCGGTGTTTCAACTAGAAGTACTGTCTTTCGAGGTAAAGGATATTATTTTTAAAAAAATGATATTATTTCTTCTAATATCATTATGCCGAAGTATTGATCTGAACTTTTAATCAAATTTGGAACTTTTTGTGTCGGAATTACTATTCACGTATATGGCACTATTCACGTATACGACACTATTCACGAATACGACACTATTCATCAAAAAATGAAAATTTTTCTTTTTCGTCTAAAATATCTATTGTGGATACTAGCTTTGATTGTATCCATGTTTTGATCATTCTTGAATTTTACACCACTATGATTATTTTTGAGGTATATTTAGACATGGTTAAAACAAAGTACGAATCCTTAATCCTTAATCCTTGTCATTTTGTTTCACTGGATTCGTTTCTTTAAAAATATTTTTCATCATCCTCAGTCTTAAATGATGATATTATTGAATATCTTTGGCCTGTAGTGCAAAGATGAATGATTTCTGATGAATATCTTTGGCCCGTAGTACAAAGATGAACAGGTGTTTAGATGGACATGACCAACTGATGAATATCTTTGGCATGTAGTGCAAAGATGAATATTTGATTCCAGATATATATTGATTGATGTTACAGGGATAAAAGATAGACGATGAACTTTTAAATTTATACATAGAAGATAGTAGTTTGCATTCTCTACTTAACTTTTCTAATGAATTATTATTTCCGCTGCAAATATTGATTTAAAACTTGTTGTCTATTGTATTCTATTAGATTTTTCTCTGTTGAAGACTAACGATAATTTGTTGTATATTATCTTAGTCATAATATTCTTTACTGGGATAGTTGAGCTCGCCCTTTTTTTTGTTCCATTTTTCTTCTCAGGAGGCAAGAATGTATCGAGTACGAGTCGGGGTATGGAATGATGGTTATAGAGAGAGTTATTTAGTAGTCCTCACCATTTTTGTAAAATAATGTATCAATAAATATGTTGAGGATTTATTTGGGTATAGATATTGTCTAGAAGATAATATTTGTATTCAAACTAACAGTTTTAATATTGTAATAATAAAGTTGTAGTTGTTTCTGTACCATGTATTGACAACTTAGAATGGGTGATGTATACTTATTTTGGGGGCGTCACAGTTGGTATCAGAGCTTAGGGATATGATCTCTGGCGGAGATCGGAGAATAGAACTAGGAGGGGAGAGACGAGTAAATCCTTCGCTAGTGTGTCCTACCTAAGCTTATTTGTTAGTTGGTAAGTATATAAGAATATTATGTGATATATTGATTTCCTTAATTAACCCTTGTTTTATGACAGTATTTGAGAATGTCGACTGAGAATATTAACAGTGGAAATGAGACTGCGGAGACGCCTGTACTCACCAACGAGGAGAACGTGCAACATGCTGGCAATATTTCTCCTGTGAACAACACCATTGAGCAGATGATGAACGAGGGGATATTTAGAAGCTTTTTGCAGTTCATGAAAAATCAGACGAGGGAGACTCGTGTTCAAAATACAGAAGGAAATGATAGCAATTCACGGGTTGTCACAGCCAAGCAGTTCAAAGAGTTGGAACCACCAGAATTTAAGGGAAAACAAGATCCGATCATGGCGGAAACATGGGTCAAGCAAATTACCAAGATATTTGATGTCTTGGGATGCACGGAGGAACAGAAGGTTCCATTCGCCACCTTTATGTTCCGTGGCGAGGCAGACTACTGGTGGGAGTCTGTGAAGCGTACCCATCTAGCCGCACTCAGCATGTCTTGGGAGACGTTTCAGAAACTATTTAATGACAAATACTTTCCTGAAAATGTTCGTCATATGAAGGAAGTGGAGTTCATCAGATTAGAACAAAACAACATAACGGTGTCTCAGTACGAGGCAAAGTTCGCGGAGTTATCCAGGTTTGCACCTCATTTGGTGGAGAATGAGGAACGTATGACGCGGATGTTTTTGAGAGGTTTGAAACCCGGCATATGATAATATCTCATTTCTCATAAATTTTCTCTCTATTCAAATTTTGTAAACAGGGCTCAATTATTAGAGCGAGATAACGAGTACGGTCAACCGAGGGACCACAATCAGGATCATACCGGAGATAGCAGTCAACAGAATAACGATAACCAGCAAAGAAAGAAAAAGATGGACAAAAATGGTAACCACTCTGGTGGTAGCCATGGCCATGAAAAAAAAGAAGCGAGTTGGGGGGAGATTTTAAAAAGAGGAGATTTAACAACGACCATGTGAAGACGACAGTGTCGGTAGCAACTGGTTCTAAGGGAGGAGAATGACCACATGTCATATGCTATAAATGCGGGAAAGAGGGACATATCAGTCCAAACTGCTCACAACAGTCCAAACTGTAGTGCAAAGATGAATGATTTCTGATGAATATCTTTGGCCCGTAGTGCAAAGATGAACAAGTGTTTAGATGAACATGACCAACTGATGAATATCTTTGGCATGTAGTGCAAAGATGAATATTTGATTCCAGATATATATTGATTGATGTTACAGGGATAAAAGATTGACGATGAACTTTTAAATTCATACATAGAAGATAGTAGTTTGCATTCTCTACTTAACTCTTCTAATGAATTATTATTTCCGCTGCAAATATTGATTTAAAACTTGTTGTCTATTGTATTCTATTAGATTTTTCTCTGTTGAAGACTAACGATAATTTGTTATATATTATCTTAGTCATAATATTCTTTACTGGGCTAGTTGAGCTCACCCTTTTCTTTTTTGTTCCATTTTTTTTCTCAGGAGGCGAAAATGTAGCGAGTACGAGTCGGGGTATGGAATGATGGTTATAGAGAGAGTTGTTTAGTAGTCCTCACCATTTTTGTAAAATAATGTATCAATAAATATGTTGAGGATTTATTTGGGTATAGATATTGTCTAGAAGATAATATTTGTATTCAAACTCACAGTTTTACTATTGTAATAATAAAGTTGTAGTTGTTTCTGTACCATGTATTGACAACTCAGAATGGGTGATGTATACCTATTTTGGGGGCGTCACAACATAAGTATACAATAAATAGAAAATAATTACAAGAAAAGTGCATCAACCAAATATTTACGAAAAGATTGTACATATTACAAAAATAGTACAATTCACATTAATAAGGAAACCTAAAATTAAGGACAAATAACTGCCATACTTAATAATTCAAATTCAAATATTTGGATCTAACAACAACAACAAATTCAAATTCAAAATAATAATTCAAATTTAAATATTCAAATTCAAATCTTCATCTCCCTCACATACACTTTGAAATAATAGTCCGTCGCTACACCTCACATACTCGCCGCTACACCGCCGCGAATCTCCGTTGTCCAAAACGCCAATGAGAATAAGAAGAGATTCGCCTTACAAAAATTTAAAAATAAATAAATGTAACTATTAATGTTCAGAAATTTTTTTTATAACTATTTTGTTACTCGTAAATAATAAAATGATTACCTTTGTATGAATGGTTGGCTACCAACTCATCACATTTAAACGAAATTGGTAACTTAATAAAACTGAATTGGTAACCAAACTTTTATACCATGATAACCAATTTATCTTCACACATGCAGTATGAATTATTTACCTTCGTCTGAAAGTTTGGCTACCAACTGTATAAAGGTTTGGCTACCAACTGTATTACATGCAAAATAATTTTGAAACTTGATAAAACAGAATTGGTTACCTTAGTATGAAGGTTTGGCTACCAACTGTATTATGAAAAAACTGCAGAAACAGAGCGATGGTAACGTTCTTCCCTTCTCCTTAGTCTCCACACTCATCTCCGGTCCTTCATATTTGCCGAGTCCATTGCACCATTTTAAGACTCCATTTTCTTCTCTTTCTCTCTTCTCCATCTTCATATAATTAAATTATAATATGGTTAGTACCAATTTACTAGTAGCAGTAGTACTTACATCATAATGCCTGGTTTTTCTTTGGATTTATGGTCGACAAACATGAGATGAGTTGTTCCCAACCAGGACTAGGAGATTAAAAAAAATTACTCACTCCAATAAATTTCATGCCCACTTTTTTTTTCCGATTTCTGCCAGTGTTAAACAACGCTCCAAATTCATCATCACCAAGCATTGTACGATTCCCAGTCAACCTTAACTGTATCACCCATGATCACGGATTCATACGTTGAATAAAGAAGAAGGGTGATGACTAACTGTCGTTGTCATAGATGAGGAGAGAGAAGAAGTCATGGATATAACTAATCTATAAATTAAGGAAACCTAATTGAATATTAATTCCCTAAATTAAGGAATCCTAAATGCACTAAGATTGTAAATAAATATGGAAGTGTATTAGTTGTCTAAAAATTTTATGAGGGCACTATTGTTGTAATTATTTTTAAAAATATAATAGAATATGTAATTGGATTAATTACATATATTATTAAATTTTTAAAAATAATTACAAAAATAAGACACCTATAAAATAATTACAAAAATATTACATTTTTTTAATTTTATTTACAATATTACTATAATTATGTGTCCTTAATTAAAGGGATGAATAATATTAATGGGGCATGTTTTTTAAAATGCGTGATAACCTCCGTGTATTGTCTGTTTATGACTCTTCGTTTTCGTATACTACACTTTACACGCTGAAACCCTTTTTTCTATCTCCTTTCGTGTTTCAGCATTCTCCATTGATCGTTATCGAAGTTAGCAATTTCGTTCTCGTCAGCATCATTTCTACTTGTTTTTGTAATTACTCAGTGTTCATTGAAACCTCTTATCTCTTTCATTCGTGTTTCAGTATTCTACATTGTTTGTTATCGAAGTTCATAGCCATTTTGTTTTCGTTCTGTGTTCGTCACCATCGTTGTTATCTGTTTTAGTGATTACACAGTGTTCCAGTTGGTTTATTATTTTTCGGTATCGATTCTGGTTGTGTATATTTTCAGGTCAGTTATTTTGAAATAATTTAACGTATTATATATATTAATGTAGTTTATCAGTCGAATGTAGTATTGATTGTTGTGTGGGTTTGTGTTATTTTTTATGTTATGTATAGAATGGTTGATACAAAGAAGAAGGATGGTAAGAGGAAGAGAATATCGGAGCGTGAGTCTGTCAAGGACGTGAAGAAGTTTGCTGTGTATATGAAGGGGAAGGAAAAGGATGTATGTCGAAAATTGAGTAAGAATGAAAATAGGCTGGTGATACACAGTGATATCAAGCATTCTCAAGTGCAGTTAGATTCTGAGCTTGACATTCCTGTAGTTAAGGCCAAAGGTCAAGTGCTTATCCAGAATATAATTCCAACACAGAGAAATTTAAAGGTGTGTTATTTTTAATTTTCTTATGGTTACCATTTTATAATTATTTGGTTACTTATTAGTATGTATTTGGGTACTGTAAACTTTTAATGAGTTGGTTACTTATTAGTATGTATTTGGTTACTGTGATATTATATTACTGTGTTACTTTTATGGGTTGGTTACTTATTAGTATGTATTTGGTTACTGTGAATTTTTATTAATATGTATTTGGTTACTGTAAAATAATAATTATTTGGTTACTTATTTTTATGTATTTGGTTACTGTAAACTTTTAATGTTTTGGTTACTTATTAGTATGTTTGTGGTTACTGTGATTTTATAGTTTGGTTACTGTTATATCAGATTTTGGTTACTGTCATATTACAGTTTGGTTACTATTTTGTATTTTATATGCTTAATATGTTTTTGCCTAGTATACATGTTTTAATAAATTGAGTTTAGTGTGTAGGTTGTTTATGTATTGGTTATACTGGTTACGAATAACTGTTCAATTCTGGTTTTGTGTATTTACAGTTATGGGATTTTTACTATGAGGAATGCAACAGAAAATTCACTGGAAAAGTAATATATTGGTGTGACATGGAAGTCCCCATAATTATTGCCAAGAAATTGAATGAAAGTCAACTGTTTTGGAAATTTTTTGGAGTTTGGTGAGCATCAAATGTATTCACAGATTATTCACCATGCTCTTGTAAGGGAGGTTCACCAAAGGGATGATGGTGAGATGTGGTTTTTGTTTGGGGAGAAAAGGGTTAGGTTTGGGCTGCCTGAGTTTTGTCTGATTTCTGGGTTGAGATGGCAAGGCAATGATGATATAAGTGCATATAAAGGTATGCAAAATCTGATTATTGAAAAATATTTTGGGGCAGAAGTTGTTACTCGTAGTAGTATAGGTAGGATATTCCGGAAGGCAGTTTTTGATGATGATAATGAGGCTATTAGGATGTCATTGATTTTTTTGGTGTTTAATTTTATTCTTTCAACAGTTTCTGAAAATTTTGTTGATGTTGCAATGGTAAATTTTATATGTTATGGTGATGTTAGTAGTTTTCCTTGGGGGAAAGTTGCGTTTGAAATGACAAAGTATTCTTTGTCAAATGCATTGAAGGGGCATATAAAGAAAGGAAGGAGTTGTGTTTCAACATATAATTTCTACAAGGACCATTATATTAAATTGTATAAGTTGAATGGTATTCCATATGTATTTCAAGTGTTTATGTTTGAAACAATTTCAACTTTTAAAACTCGTGGTATATGCAACGACGAGCATATGTCGGATATCCGTTTATGTAGATGGAAGGAGCTCGTGAAGCCTCCTTCAAATGACAAGTTGAATGAGCTAGTATTCTGTTCTGGACAGGTATGCAGTTTACTATTAAGAATGTAATTTGTTACCTTTAGTTAATTATTTGGTTACTGATTATTCGTGTGAAGTTTACTCTTAACATAGTAGTTAGTTACCTTTATATACTAATTTAGTTACTTATTATATTATGTGTATGTTAACAATAAAAATGTTGTTGTTTATTAGAATATACGCAATTGGATATTTATTATATTACACTCATGTAACTAATAACATTTTTTTGGTTACTAGAATATACACAGTTTGGTTACCTTTATATATTTAGTTGGTTAATGATTTATATATATTTGATTAACAGTATCTATGTTTTTGTTTATTGATTTTGTTTTATGTTTATTTATTTTATCTTTTTGTTATTGTAATTATATAATATTTGTCAGATGTTATACTAAAGTGTACTTATTGTTTTTCAGCTTAGGGTAAAAAGTTTGATTCCCACGGATGAGGAGAATGAATGTCTTGATTTGGGCAGGTTTCAGTTTTTCAGTGGGAGGAATGCTGACAAGAATGTTGAAAAGAAGTCGAAGGATGACAACATTGGAAGTGATATATCTGTCATTAAAGATGCAATTGATACACGCTTACGGCCGTTGGAGAAAAAAGTTTCTGAAATTAAGAAAGACGTTGTAAAACTGCGGGCTGATATGAAGGATGAGCTACAAATTTTACATGTTCAGCTATGCAGAGATTTTAGATTAATTATTAGAGATGAGTTACGGGGGATAAAAGATGGTGGGGTCAAAGAAGTTGACAGTGATTCTGATGATGATTCTGATTCTGATTCCGATGAGGGTGGTGATTCTGATGATGATAATGAAGCTGATGATGTTGTTGATGAGCATGCTGGTGAGGATGGTGATGATGGTTTGAAAGCTGATGACGTTGGTGATGATGGTTTGAAAGATGATGAGAAGAAGGATGAATTTGTAAATGAAGCTGGAAATGAAGGTGATGATGTTATGCTTGAAGACCGTCATGTTGATGTTATGGTTGAAAACCGTCATGTTGTTGAGGAGGTTGTTGAGAAGGTTGTGGTTGAAGCCATAAATTTTGTTGAAGATGTTGTTGAGGATGTTGGTGAGGTGTCAGATTTTGTTAAGAAGAATTATGGTAATGAATCTGAGTATGATAATGAAGTTGAACTTGATGGTACATGGTTGAAGAACATCATGAAATAATAAGTAATGTTGTTCAAGAAATTGTAAAGGTTAGACTTTTTTTGTTTGTTTTGTTTTGTGTTAGATGTCTTTTTTTCAATTTCTTAAAGATAAATTGATTGTTTTGTATTTTGAACAGACTGTTAAGAATGATGTTGACATGCCAACTTTTGACATTTTAAGCCAATGCACGGGGACAGAAATTGTTGTTTATGGTGCTGCTGAGGTTAGTGTTATTACGATATGCCAACTTTTTTTTTTACATGCTTTCGGTTTTGGTTACTTTTTTACCATTACATGCTTAAGGTTTTGGTTACTGTTTCAATTTTAATCACTATCCAACTCATAAATATATAGTAACCATTATATTGTTTTATAGTAACCAAAACAGCATTAGTTAGTAACAAGTATAATGTATCATAGTAACCAATAATGCATTAGACAGTAACTAATATAGCATTAGATAGTATAATTTTACCAATACATAATTAGTTAGTAACAAGTATAATGTTTCATAGTAACCATTACAGCATTAGACAGTAACTAATACAACATCAGATTTTAATTTTAAAAATATAATTATTTTCGTTACATTTTCTGTCATTTATAAAAGGGGAAAAAGTTTGAGGTGGAAAGCAAATCTGTATTGGATGATATGGTTCTGACTACCCAGGATATAGTCCAGTGTGATGAATTAGAGAAGAGCGTCAATAGAGTCAGTGGCAGACCTGTGCGTGAACATTTAAAGAGTGTTGTTCTAAAGTCTCCATATACAGGAACATTTGGATCGGCTGGGTTATTGTCTAATGCATCGGGTGCTAGTCAAAGAGTTGCTGTTATTTCTGCATTTCCCAAGGTTTGCATGGATATGCCGTCCAAATTTGAAGAGGCATTGTTTGAACAGTGGTTTAAAATAGGACTTAACAACAGGAAAATGTTTGTTTTTTACTGTTAACAATGCTATAGTTTTTTTATGAAACAAATAAATTTGCTTTTGGGTAGTGTGTATATTAACATGGTGATTGTTAATGTCAACGTGTATACTAATATGTTTTTATATTGAAGGAAGGATAAATTTCCTGGGAAGAATGACATTATGGAACCTGCTTTTGTATTTGGGTCTATCCCAATTTCATCTAAAATGTGGTTTTATAAATTAAAGACTCCTGGGCAATGGTTAGACGATGATGTGAGTTCTTTTTTAAAAAAAATATGTTTCTAAACTGATATGTTGATATATAAACATGTTTTTGTTTACTATGATATAAGTGGTTGGTTACTGTCATATAACTGTTTTGTTACTATTATATTACTGTTTGGTTACTATGTTACAACTGTTTGGTTACTATTATATAATTGTTTGGTTACTATCATGTATGTTCTATGTATGTTTTTGTTACCATCATATAAACTGATATGTTGATATATAAACATGTTTTGGTTACTATGATAAAAGTTGTTGGTTACTATCATATGATAAAAATTATGTTTCTAAACTGATGTTGATATATAAACATGTTTTGGTTACTATGATATAAGTGGTTGGTTACTGTCATATAACTATTTTGTTACTATTATATTACTGTTTGGTTACTATGTTACAATTGTTTGGTTACTATTATATAATTGTTTGGTTACTATCATGTATGTTCTATATATGTTTTTGTTACCATCATATAAACTGATATGTTGATATATAAACATGTTTTGGTTACTATGATATAAGTGGTTGGTTACTGTCATATAACTATTTTGTTACTATTATATTACTGTTTGGTTACTATGATACAACTGTTTGGTTACTATTATATAATTGTTTGGTTACTATCATGTATGTTCTATAAAAGTTGTTGGTTACTATCATATAATTGTTTTGTTACTGTCATATAACTGTTTTGTTACTATCATATTACTGTTTGGTTACTATCTTACAACTGTTTGGTTACTATTATATAATTGTTTGGTTACTATCATATATATATATATGTTGGTTAGCATCATACATGTTTTATGTTTTTTTAAAATTATGTTTTTATAGTTATGGTTACATTATTTAGATGTTTAAGTAACTAGCGTTAACAGTGTTGGTTACATTGATTACATAATGTTATTTTTCAATTCTATTAATATATTTTTTTTGTTCAGCATATCAATGTTGCATTATATTACTTCCGTAAATTGGCCTGACATTCTGATACTGTGCAAATAAGGGCAACGACTACGGATTGTTGGTTCCATGCCAAGATGACCTCTCTTTTTGAAGAGTATACAAGTAAAAATGCAGATAAGAGTGTGTTGTCTGGGGAGGGTGATGTTGCTGAGTACATCCATGGACTGTTTATGGATGTCAACACACCATGGAAAAATGTTGACTATGTTTTGTTCCCCATACATATGTCATCACCTGAACATTGGTTTTTGTTAACATTTGATGTGCATCGTAGATGTCTAACTGTTTATAATTCTCTGCAGCCGAAAAGAAAATCCATGCAAACAAAAATCATGGATGTTTGTGAACCTTATATATTTATTCTTTCTACTTTATTGCGCAAGACTGGATTTTGGAGGGATAGGAGTGACATTGACTTTAGCAGCGAACCGTATCGCAATAAGGAGGAAGATGACATAATTGAGTTAGAATTTGCAGATTCGGTTCCTGAACAAGTGGAGGGGTAAGGGTTACATTGTTTTCAATTTTTTGAATTATTATATTTAATTATTTTGCTTACTGTCATATAATTGTTTTGGTTACTATTTTGTAATTGTTTGGTTACTTTATAAACTGATGTGTTATATATTGGTTGATTCTAGTATTGATTTTGGTTATCTTTTGTGCATTTGTATAGTGATTGCGGGTTGTTCACAATTTGTTTTACCGAGCATGTCATTCATCAGAAGATTGATGAAATTCCTATTCCATTCCCCGTTGCGCAATATCGTAAGAAGTTATGCATAAACTTATATATGCATGGAAGGAATAAACAATTGGAGGGATATGAGACTGACAGAGAATTTCCAGGAAGATTTGTTCCAGATTTTGATTAGTTCAGATATTGTTGTGTTGTCAGTATGAATTGTGTTTTGTATTTTTATTTTTTAATATACACAACAATTTTGTATGGTTCATTAAGGATGATTACTGAATCTTATATAAATGGGATTTCATATGTTATGATAATGTCAGTATTGGAATTAATTTTGTGTGTTGTTGGTATTTGATTCGTTTTAGGCTGTGTTTGCTACATTATATTGAAATGTACAGTTGGTAACCAAATATATATAAAAGGGTAACCAGCTAATGTTTTGATAGTAAACATAGATATACAATATTGTTTCAGGACATATAACTATTGATAAATGTGTCGGGACATATAATTATTGTTAAATGTATAGGTGAGAGTATACATTAGTTAACAAAAAAATTTGTTTTGGTGATTGTTATCTAAATATTTGGTTACCTATTTGTTATATTTTGTTTATTGTTATAACAAATAAGTAACCAAATAGTTTACTCTTATGGTCACCATATTATGTTCATACAAGTAAACAAATTGTAATAAAATTTGATAAAATCATTATATATCAGTTAACATAAATATATGTTAACAATATTTGTTATAGTTTGTATCAAAACAGTTATTAATTTGTATCACGAATGTTATGAATTATTAAATGTATGTGTTTTTTTTAGTGTATCATCATGATGGAAACACATTAATTTTAATTAAGAGATTCCATTTTTATATATGATGGTCATTTGTATAACTATCATATTAAATTAAATATATTTTTGAGATGTTCAGTTGGTATCCAAATTGTTATATAAGAGTAACCATTTGACTTTATCTTAGTAACCAAATAATTTACATCCTACATTTGGAATAATTGTCAAGTAAAAAGTGTACTTTTTGTGGGTTCCCAATTGTATTGGCAAATCATAATGAATTCAGAAATCAAATGCTTTAATCAATAAAAATGTTGGTTATTGTACAAAATCAAAAATGTTACCATCTATGTGGTTTATGGTTAATGATAGTAAACAATTATATATACATGTATCTACACTCTTAATGTAAATGCATTATATCAGGGTTTTTTTGGTCTTAAAACCGGTGGATTATTGCAGGTTTTCCTGTTGTGTCCTTTCTTTTGGCACCTGCTGCATTTGTTTTGAATTTTGATTTCAGATCCGTGTTTGTACCTCCCTACTTTTGGTCTTCCAGCTGGTCTTCTTGTGTTTGGTGGTTTTACAACCATGTTTCTTACTTCTTCTGGTACATCCCAGTTTTCTTTGTCATCTAATGGCATGATTGAAGCTGAATATGTGTCGACCAAAGTTGTTTTATAGTATTTTTTTGAGCAAAAATCATAACAGCTCAAATTTCGCTTGCTCATAACAGCAACATCATGCAGACATGGCATCTCATGGTACTGAAATTTTCCACATGTGCATGTTCTTTGATCGATGTCCACAATATATTGTTTGACGACATCGTAAACAGTAAAAATCACTAAGTTTGATGTCTCAACCTACATCACAAATTAACTGTTGTTAGAATAAAGTACAACTGGAATCATATTCATTATCTAAAAAAAGACTACATATTAAATTAAACAACTCAATTTATAATTACAAAACAAGTAACTAAGCATTAAATAACTTAGCAGTAACATTATAATTATACAGAGTAACCAAATAAGCATCAGTTAGTTACCATTATAATGATACTATCAATAACCAACTCAGCAGTAACATTTTAATTATTAAGAGTAACCAAACAAGTATCACTTAGTAACCATTATAATGATACACAGTAACCAACTGCAGTAGTCGGTAACCATTGTAATGATATGCATTAAGCAATTAAGTATTAATTGACAACCAATATAATATTTCATAGTAACCAAGTTACCATTAGCCAGTAAACAAGTTATTATTAGTTAGTAAATATTATAGTATATCACAGTAACCAAATCAGCATTAGACAGTAAACAATTCAACATTAATTAGTAATATTATGCAGTAAGAAAGCTGTATTAATAAGTAACCAGTACAATGATACACAGTAACCAACTCAACAGTGTCAAGTAACCATTATAATATTTTGCAATAAGCATCATATAAACTGATATATTGATATATAAACATGTTTTGGTTACTATGATAAAAGTTGTTGGTTACTATCATATAATTGTTTTGTTACTGTCATATAACTGTTTTGTTACTATCATATTACTGTTTGGGTACTATCTTACAACTGTTTGGTTACTATTATATAATTGTTTGGTTACTAACATATATATATATATATATATATATATATATATATATATATGTTGGTTAGCATCATACATGTTTTACAATAAGCAATTAGGTATTTGTTAGTAACCAATATAATATTACATAGTAACCAAGTTATTATTAATCAGTAAACAAGTCAGTATTAGTTAGTAAACATTATAGTTTAACACAGTAACTAAGTCAGCATTAGTCAGTAAACAATTCAACATTACTTAGTAATATTATGCAGTAATCAAGACAGCATTAGTCAGTAACAAATACAATATAAAAATTAATGCAATAAATTATAATTTGTATTTGTTACCTTAAGTTTCCTTGATTTAATGATATTAGATTGCAATCTTTCTTCAGCTGTTGTGGAAAGTGTTGTAAATGTTGATAGGGCTGTTTGTTTGTTTGTGAAATACCATCTTTGAACCAGACAACGTAGGCATTCAATCATTGATGCAACTGGAAGATCCATAATCATATTAATTGCATTGTTAATAGATTCGGCGGTGTTTGAAGTTATTGTTGAGTATCTGCTTACAGTCCCATGGTGTGACGCCCCCAAAATAGGTATACAACACCCATTCTGAGTCGCCAAAATACATGGTATAGAAAGCAAACTACAACTTCAATAATACAAGTGTCGTATGAAATACGACAATACATACTGTGAGTTTAAATACAAATATTGTCTTCTAGACAATATTCACATGCAAATAAGTCCTCATTACAATTATTCAAACACTATTTTACAGAAATAGTGAGGACAACTACAACATCATCCTAGAATCATCACTCCATACCCCGACTCGATCCCGCTATGTTCTCACCTCCTGAGAAGAAAAATGGAACAAAAAGGAAAGGGTGAGCTCAACTAGCCCAGTAAAGAATATTATGACTAAGATAATATACAACAAATTATCGTTAGTCTTCAACAGGGAAAAATCTGATAGAATACAATAGACAACAAATTTTAGATCAATAAATGCAGCGGAAACAGCAATCCATTAGAAGAGTCATGTAGAGGATGAATTCTACTGTCTTCTAATATTTAAGAGTCCATCATCAATATTTTATCCCTGTAACAACAATCAATATACATCTTTAATCATCTTTGCACTACAGGCCAAAGATATTCATTTATATCACCAGTTGGTCATGTTCATCTCAACACCTGTTCATCTTTGCACTACGGGCCAAAGAGATTCATCAGTTTAATCATTCATCTTTGCACTACAGGCCAAAGATATTCATCAAGTATCATCATTTAGGACTGAGGATGATGAAAAACATTTTTAAGAATGAATCCAGTGAAATAGAAGGACAAATATTAGGGATTCGTACAACAGTTTATCCAAGATCAATAATACTTCATAACAACCGATTTTGAAGCAGAACTCAAAAATAACGATCAAAACATGGATACAATCAAAGATAGTAGCCAAAATAGACATCTTGGACAAAAAGGAAAATTTTCATTTTTCGGTGAATAGTGCCGTATTCGTGAATAGTGCCGTATACGTGAATAGTGCCGTATACGTGAATAGTAACTCCGACACCAAAAGATAGAAATTTCACAAAAAACATCTTCACGCTTCGTGAATAGTACTCGTGAATAGTAACTCGTGAATAGTAACTCATGAATAGTAACTCGTGAATAGTAACTCGTGAATAGTAACCCCGACATGAAAAAGTTCCAAATTTGATAAAAAGTTCCAACCAATATTTCAGCATAATGATATTGAAGAAATAATATCATTTTAGAAGAAAATAACATCCCTTACTTCAAAGAAACAGTACTTCGGAAGGAAAGGTCGGAAGTGATGCTGAATGAAAACTTCTACTGAACAGCAACTCTCAAAGTATCAAAATACTCACAAAATACACTCAATAATATAGAGAGAGGGAGAAAACTTTGTTTCTGGTGTGATTTTCAATTCTAACTTAGCCCTCTATTTATAGGAAAATTTTAGCCCGCCGAAGCAGACTTGACCTGCTACCTGATGGCTTTACCTGCTACTATTGCCACCTACCACATTTGAAATAAAAATTCAGCACATTTTTCACCAACCACAAGTGGGGCCCACTCAATTCTAGAATTTTCCACCAAAATCATTTATAACCCTAATTTCTGAAGCAGACTTCTCTTAAAATTCATAACAAATCATTTGTTCATTTTTAACGGTTCAAAATTTGTAGACATATACCTAACTTATATATGTATAACATATCCAAAAATCATAACGATCCAACGGTCGGATTAAAAATTATAATTTTCGCAAAAGAGCTTTAAGAACACCGAAATCCGACAAAATACTGATAAAACACCTCAGCGTTAATTCCTTCCACATAAAATAAATAAATCCATCATTTATATCAAATAAATATTTCATTATCATATAAATCAATAATTAATTATTCACAAATAATATTACAGAATCACAATTATGACAACCAGGCCGTTCCCAGGAAAGAGGGGGCTTTCCAATAAGGATTTCTCCTTACTGGCGTGCAATTAGGTGACCAAACCTCTCCTTAGACAGAACTTTCTAGACATTGCCAATAATGTTATCCGATAATATTATTCAAATAATATGGATTATTGATCTGATAATGGAAAATACTATGCAATGACAATTATTGAAACAATAATAATATAAATATCAACGCAGCAATTATTGAATCAATAAAGTAATGAACAGTAACTCCTGTAGCAATTATTGAGTAGTGCCTTCTTACGTAAGGATCAATAATTCAAAATATTGTGCAATACCGTGTGCCACTGTGCAACAACGCGTATTACTGTATTTTAACCACCAGGTAACCCAACATTGTTAACGGTAACAATTTACGCCGTTATTTATAAAACTCAATCTTTGTCGTTTTCTTTCATCCAACCGTTTTCTGTTATGGGGCCCACAAATGACTGCGCCGTCGTACGAATATTCCCCGACAGCAAGAATATTCCACGACCAAACGAATATTCCCCGACAAAAATGAATATTTTAATAACCACTTGTTTATTTTGTAAAAATTTCACATTTCACCCATAACCAAAGCATTATATCAATTTAACCCTTATTAATTTAGAATAATGAATAAAGGAAAATTTAATTTTATTTAATAATAAGTTGGGGTCTTACACATGGAGCCTGGTGCACTTTTCCAACTTGACCTCTTCCTCCAAATATGTCCTTATTCGAGGATCAATGGCATCAAGTTCAACCATGTGTTTGTTGAATTGTTCAATGTTGTATGCTCTACATGCTCCGTTGTAAGCTTGTTTAAGTTCTTCTCCTCTCTTTTTTAATCTATTTTTTATATTTTTCAGTATATGGTATGTGCAGGAAGCATGCATGACATCTGGAAACACATAATTCAGTCCTTGTATTATTACTTCATGTCTATCTGAAACAATGCATTGACCTTCACTTACTCCACAAGCAGTTCCTAAATTCATGAAAAACCATCTCCAAGATAATTCGTTTTCGCTGTCAACCACTGAAAAAGCAATTGGAATAATGTTTCGGTTTGCATCTTGTGTGCTTGCTATCAGTAGTGTCCCTCCGTAAGTTGATTGAATGAATGTGCCATCGATTACAATAATTGGAAAGCAATGATGCCATGCTTGAATGGATGCTCCAATGGCAAAGAATAAATATTTGAAACGAGCCTTTGTTTCCAGCTCAAGAGCTGTGACGGAACCTGTTATGAAACATCAACATTATCAATAGAATTATAAGTAGTATAATGCTACAACGTAACCAAGACAACATTAGACAGTAACCAAATTATTATCATACAGTAACCAAGATAGCATTGGACAATATAATTTTATACAGTAAACGAGACAAGAATAGAAAGTAACCAATGTATTTAATGTCAGTATCCAAGTCAACGTTAGTCAGCAACCAATTATCCAAACATTAGGCAGTAACCAAAACACTAAGGAATATATTGTTATATAGTAACCAATCAGTAACCAATATATTGTTACATAATTAGTAACCAATATATTGTTACACAGTAACTAATACAACATTAGTCAGTAACCAATAAAACATTAGACAGTATAATTTTACAAAGTAACCAAGATAGCAAAAGACAGTAACCAACATATTTGCTTATAGTAACCAATATAACATTAGATATTATAATGTTTTTCAGTAACCAAGACAGCATTATACAGTAAACAACATATTTAATGTCAGTATCCAAGTCAACATTAGTCAGCAACCAATTATCCAAACATTAGGCAGTAACCAAAACACTAAGGAATATATTGTTATACAGTAACCAATCAGTAACCAATATATTGTTACATAATTAGTAACCAATATATTGTTACACAGTAACTAATACAACAGTAGTCAGTAACCAATAAAACATTAAAAAGTATAATTTTACAAGGTAACCAAGATAGCAAAAGACAGTAACCAACATATTTGCTTATAGTAACCAATATAACATTAGATATTATAATGTTTTTCAGTAACCAAGATAGCATTATACAGTAAACAACATATTTCTATACAGTTACCAAGATATCATTATGCAGTAACGAACAGTTGCAGCAGACAGTAACCAACATATTATCATACAGTAATCAAGACAGCATTAGATAGTATAATGTTTTTCAGTAACCAAGACAGCATTATACAGTAAACAATATATTGCTATACAGTAACCAAGATATCATTAGTCAGTAAAAAACAGTTGCATTACAGTAACCAATGTATTTGCTGAGTAAACATTAATATAAAAAATCAGTAGAACTCATTTAAAATTATAAATATGAGGTAGTTTACCAATGCACATTATAGCAATCAAATCAGTTAAATTGAGTAATCACTAATCATGAAAAATAATATTGTGTTTAAATTGTTACCTGGATTTGTTTTCTGCAGCATGTGTAACCATGATGGGATCAATGAGTAGTCGTGTGGATTTCCTCTTACCTTTTCCAACGTTTTCTCTTTCGATCTCCATGCTTTTTGGTAAGAGATAGACACATTATATTTTGTCATCATGTCGTCGACAATATCGGTTGGTGTGTATATTTTTTTCAAATTTGTTAATTTATGCATTATGCATTCGCTAACGAACTCACTATTTGCCTGCCTGTGGTCTCCAAGCAATACATTGACTGAACACGTGTGAATGTCGTTGAATTCCCTTACCTTGAACAGGCTGGTTTTTCGAATACTTGATGATCTCATCTTCCATTTGCAATTTTCATCATTTACGCACACTAGCACAAAGTCTCTATGACCTGTTCTTTGAACTTTGTGTTGTCTATTTTTCTTGATTGAATGCAATCTCATTGATTGTGATAGGATTTTCTTGTATTTGTAGGTTTGATGTAATCTTACTTCACATTCATTCGGTTCTGTTATTACATCTTCATATCGTTCTGCTGTGTATGATTTGTCATGTTGTCTGTCTTGTTGTTGTTCAATAATTTCCATTGCAAGTTGATCAGCATATTGCGTTCCAATTTGGGAATCTTGTGTTGCTAGTGTAACTAGTGCTGAATTCCCTTGTGTTGATCTGATTGGCGTTACATCGTGAACAACAGATTCTTCTATATTTGTCAAGTTACGCAAGATTGCTGTGTGGCCGCTTCTTTTTCCAATATCTATAATAAGTGGAAATTTTCCTTGTTCATCAGATTTTTTACTGACTTCAATAAAGAAACTCAAGGTTGCTTCATCTGATATACAGATTGGTGGAATGTTGTTTTTGATGTGAAATTTGATAGAAATTGTAGTTGTGTTTGTGTCTATCCGTAATGCAATGCATATCATGTTTTGCATTTCACTGAACGAACAAGTTGAGGGAACTAGTATGCCAGTAACTTCAAAGTTATTGTACTGGTTACTATTAGTTCATGTACCGTTGAAATAAAGCAAAACAGGAATTATCTCCATTATCTGAAAACAGAATATGTATTGCATAGTAACAAAATCAATGTTAATGAGTAACCAAACTATATAATGTCAGTAACCAGAAAATGAAATACATTTGTACTATCATTCTATAATTGAAACAATCAATTATACTTTAGTATGTATATGTTTACTAACTAACTAATATACAACAATTATAATGTTGAGTTGGTTACTTATTAGTATGTATTTGGTTACTGAATAATGTTGGTTATTAGTAGTAACCAACATTATTCAGTAACCAAATCCACTTTAGATTGTAACCAAAGTAACCAAGTCAGCATTATAATTAGTAAATAGTGTAACAAATGTAATCAGTGTAATAACCAAAGTAACCAAGTCAGCAATATAATCAGTAACTAAATCCATTTTAAATTGTAACCAAAGTAACCAAGTCAACATTCAATCAGTAACCAAGTTAGCATTATAATTTTACACAGTAACTAAGTCAGCATTAGTCAATAACCATTATAGTTTTACACAGTAAGCAAGTCAGCATTAGTCAGTAATCAAAATAATGTTACATAGTAACCATATAAGCATTAGTCAGTAACCAATTCAGAATTATTTAGTAATTTTATGCAGTAACCAAGGCAACATTAGTCAGTAACTAAGATAGTAATAGACATTTTAATGTTTTACAGTAATCAAAATAGAATTGTCAGTAAACAAGACATCATTAGACAGTAACCAGTATAATGTTAATCAGTAACCAAATAAAAATTAGTCAGTAACCAAGTTATCATTTTTCAATAACCAACCAGCATTGTTTAGTAACCGATTCAGCATTAATTAGTAACCAATATATTATAACATATAATCCAATATATTATGCTAAAGTAACCAATACAACATTAGACAGTAACCCATTCAACATGAGAGAGTAACCAACAGTTGCATGAAGGTAACCAAATTATTTGATGAGTAACAATTAATATAAAAAAATCAGTAGAACTCATTTAAAAATTATAAAGCCATTAAAATAAATATTATTTAGCAAACAAATACACAATAAACAGTAACCAATTTATATCTATTTAGTAACCATAATAGAAAACATATCAATGATTCAACAAATCGTTATATTAATTTGTAGTAAACATTTTAAATCGTGAAAAAACAGATGAAACTATATGTATACGATTTTTAACCTCACATACCTCAATATCTAGATTTTTGTCGGAGTTGCTGCGATTTTGTTTCTGAACTTCAACAATGACGGTAGTTCGATTGGTTTTGTTTACTGGAATTGAAGTTGATGTTTATTTTGTATGCTATTTTTAGGTCTTAGCGTGCCGTCACGACGAACAGTTTTTTCTTCTCCGATCTCACTCGTGCATGAAGAATTGGATTTCTCCGATTTCAAAATATGAATGTTATGTTCCACTCGCTTGATTTTAGGAGCGGTTGGGGGATGAGAGAGAATGTAACCGACGTGTATATAGAAAAAAGATCCGCGTTATATTATGTTGGCGTTATTTTTGTAATTATGTTATTTGTGTTTTATTTTTGTAAATACTTTTTAATTATTGTATATTAGTGTTAAGGACCTTATGTAATTCATCCTTAACTTCATTTATCAAATAACGCAATATAGCCAAGCCCAATTATATTTTGTGTGATCTAAATTAGGCCTATGGCAAACTATGTGTAAGAATAATGGGCCTCATTTAGTAGCGTATGTACATTGGGCTAAGTTAAAAGATATGTCCAATAAGCAATGCTATCAACTATATAATTGAAAGTATAAACTTAGTTTAATTCCACCATTTTTTATTTTACAATTTGTTGGTTTAGCTTTCTTATTCATATTAACATAATAAGTACTATCAAAATTTATATTAATTAAATACTATCCAAATTTAAAATATTCTCATTTTTAATAGGAGTAAGAAAAGATATATAATTAAAATAAAATTAATTATTCTATTACAAACTTAAATAAAATTAAAATAATTATTTAGCTTAATAATTTATTGAAATAACTTACAATATATAATTTAATTATTCGTTATTTGAATAAATATTTAATTATTTAATAGTTACAACTATATTTCTTGAAATTGCAATTAATTTATTTTAATTATTAATATAATAAATTATTATCCATGTTGTCCGTGCTTCGCATGAGGTTAGTGGGTTTATTTTAATAACACTAATCATTTCTATAGATTTTTAAATAGCATTGAGTAACCTCCAATTCCAAATCAACAAAATATAACACTCACTATACCCATTTGTAATTGACCAACTAATGCCAACTAATTTTTTTAATATAATATCCAAAGCACCCTTAAATTATTATAATTTCAAATTATGATGATTAATATACCCATTAAATAGACGGGGAATGATTAATGACACATGTTAGCTATGTACATTATTCTAGCTAACTGTTATCCAGTCGTCCAAAATTATATCGAATGGCTAAGGTGAAGGCCTAGCCGCTACTCCCTCTAGTGGCTAGAGATTATTTTTTTATGGGTCCTTAACACTAATATACAACAATTTGAAAGTAATTACAAAAATAAAACACACACAACATAATTACAAAAATAACGCAATTCATATTAATAAGGAAATCTAAAATTAAGGAGAAATATCTTCCATAACTAATCATTCAAATTCAAATATCTGAGATCTAACCACAAAAATAAATTCAAATTCAAATATTCAAATTCAAATTTCATAGGAAAGACTGCACAAATTTTGTACTTTGCAGGAGGTGGCGGAGGCAATTTTCAGAAGAGGTGGAAGCTTTGGAGGAGGTGACAGCTTCGGAGGAGGTGGTAATGGTGTCTTCAGAGGCGGCGGTGATGGATATGGAGGAGGTAACAATGGCGGTGGTGGCGGTGGCGGAGATGGCGGTGATAGCTCAAGTGGTGGTTACAGAGACAGTGGAGGTGGAGGCTGGGGCGGTAGTGGCGGGAGCAACCATTTTCTGGTAGTAAAAGGAAATTCTCAAGATACTGCAGAGGAGAAGATCATTAGTAATTAATGTCATGGTAACCAAACTTTTATAACAATGTAATCAAATTTTTATACTAAGGTATCCAAACTTTTATACTGAGGTAACCAAACTTTTATATTAAAGTAACCAAACTTTTATACCAAGGTAACCAAAACTTTTATACTAAGGTAATCAAACTTTTATACTAAGGTTAACAAACTTTTATACTGAGGTAACCAAACATTTATACCAAGGTTACCTTGGTATGAAGGTTTGGTTACCTTGGTGTGAAGGTTTGGTTACCAACTGCACTATGAAAAAACTGATGGTGTGGAGGTGGATTGGTTACCTTGGTATAAAAGTTTGGTTACCTTAGTATAAAAGTTTTGTTACTAAACTTTTATACTGAGGTAACCAAACTTTTATACTAAGGTAAACACCAATCAACACCAATCAACAAAAAAAGTGATCATAAATTCATAATCAAACGCATATTTTGCATAAAATTAAGATCATAAACCCCAAATGAATGAAATTAAAGAGAAAATCTTAAAAATTAGTGCTCGAGAGAGAGAGGTAAAATAGAAGTACTTACAAAAACAGAGTACAAAGAAATATGAAGAACAATTGGAAGAATGAAAGAAATAGAAAAAATGGCAGAATAGAAGAAAATGGCAGAAATGGCGTTTTCATCTTTTATACAAAAATGGTAGAAATGACGTATTCATCTTTTGAAGAAAAAATGCCAGAATAGAAGAAAATGAGAGAGAAAATGACAAAATGACGTCTTCATCTTCTCTCTTCAATGGCGTCTTAATCTTCTCTCTTCACTCTTCAGCTTTTATCTTTAAATATGAAAATGGAAGAATAGAAGTGCAGTGGCGTATAAAAAATGAAAGTAGAAGGAGATGAGAGAGAAAATGACAGAAAAGAATAAATGGCAGAATAAGAGGAGATGAGAGAAAAAATGGCACTTACCAAAACTAATCCCCTAAATTAAGGAATCCTAATTATACTAATATTGTCATGTCAGCCATTACATATTAATTCCTTAATTTAAGGACCTTTAATTATGTTAAGATTGAAAATAAAAATAAAAAAGTGTAATACTTTTGTAATTATTTTATAGGTGTATGATTTTTGTAATTATTTCTAAAAATGTACTATTATATGTAATTTACCCTTTTTTTATTGGTCGTTACTCCCTCTAGTGGCCAAGAGAATTTTTTGTTGTTGATCGTAGTAGAGAGTAGAGGTCAGGAGAAATTTCTAAAATACCCTTACCTTTAGTTAGATTTAAATAGTTTCAATATACAAAATAGTTGTATAAATAATTTCTTAAGTAATAAAAACTAACATTATCAACTATATATAAAGTATTTATTTTTATAAATAATTTGATCAATGCAGTGTGCAACTTTATAGGAAAAAAACATATCTTCACAAATAAAAATAATATAATAAGTTTAACTAGCATTCATTCAAAGATGTCCTCAAAACATAATTTTTTTAAAATAACATTGTATCCAAATCACGCTTAAAACACTGTATTATGAAAAAATTTCAGTTCAATAAAATATTTAAATTTTTTTAATTATTTTAAAAAAGGCAAAATAAAAATAAAAATATAGGGTTCAAATTCCGGACCTGATCCGTGGTATATATATATATATATATATATATATATATATATATATATATATATATATATATATATATAGAGAGAGAGATAGAGAGAGAGTTCGGATCTTAAGCTCACCCATTATCCAACTCACCCGAGCTCACCTCCCTTTAGCGACAGACCCGTCGACGGTTCGGTCATAAAACCATCGTCTATACTTTTAGTGACGCTATATGTTGTCCGTCGTTAAAACTATAGACGACGGTTGTATGACCGAACCGTCGCCGAGTCCGTCGCTAAAGTGGAGGTGAGTTCGGGTGAGTTAAATAAGGGGTGAACTTAAGATCCAGACCATATATATATATATATATATATATATATATATATATATATATATATATATATATATATATATATATATATATATATATATATATATATATATATAAGTCAAGTACTAGAAATATAAAGTTTTGTACCCCAAAAAAATATGGAATTAAATTACCAGTGGATGACTAATTTTCATTATTAGGACTTGCATCACTAGAATATTTTTTGCCATCGGTTGATCTACATGAAAGCTTTTCCTTGCATCACTACCATAATTTTACCAACTTAAATTAAAAAAATATACAATAATTTAAATAAAATAAACGATAATTTCTTATCGATTTGTAAGCCAACAGTTTCTTTTATCGTGTGCTTGTCTAATTTTGTCACATCCATTACAACGTCTCATTTTAGAATTTTTTATATTCTCTAGTGCCTTTTCGCCCCTCCCCCTCCCCTTATCCTTTTACACATTCTTTTGATCTCACTTGACTCGTTTCAAAATAACTATGCTCATAATTACCATCCATGTTCTCCAGAATTGGTACACTACTAGTAGGGGTGAGCATGGTATGGTTTGGTGCGGTTTGAAGTTCAAACCGCTCCCGAAACCGCTTAGAAGCGATTCGAAAAATTCAAAACCGCACACGAAACCGTTTGTGATTGGTACGGTGCGGTTTTAAAGTGTGCGGTGTGATTTTAATTGGTGCGGTTTCGGTTCTAAACCAATTGAAACAACAAAAAAGTCTAAGTCTTCAATAAAATTTAACATAGAACTTACATCGAGCAATTAACTTAGTGACAGAGTCGGCAAAAGAGAATTATATCAAGCATGCTTTAAAACTAAAACATACGCTATATAAAACAACGGAGACTGGATATTCGATAACAAGCAATAATATTTATCTAGTTCTGCAAAACTTAAAAGTATATACTGGAGATAAAATAAAATTTTATCTTATATATATATATATATATATATATATATATATATATATATATATTGCAGGGAGGACTTATAGAATATAATTCTAACTATACCTAATTTAAAAAATAATCTATTAGACTATTACTATTATAGCAGTGACATTAACCAACGCATCAAGTGCTCGAGCCCCTCAGCTATAAGCCACTACAATAACGGATCAAATAAATTCGAAATTTCAAAACCCAATTGCTTAATTTTTGATTCTATAACCTCTAACATCTTCTTTCAATTGGTGAAAAAATGGCAACGCAAGACTGGGGTTTTTGTTGGTCGATTTCACAATCAATGAATACGTGCAAGTATACACGGTCAAGTATCGTTCCCACGAGGAATTATTTAATAAAAATTATCAAGTACTGAATCTTAACCAAATCAATTTTATTTAAACAGCTGCAAATTGTGATTTTTCTAATTAAGAAAACTAAATTAACTAAATTGCTTTATAAATGAATTCAAATAAATAAAGGTTCAGACTACAATATCCCCAATTATGAAATATAAACTAATTATTCAATTATCCTAATTATTATGCCTACTAAATTGTTAATAGAAATTCTCAAATGCCAAAAGTCCTTTTCCAAGTGATCAATTGCCTTCTATTTAATCAGATTAATCTTTGCTATATTTTTATGCAAAACAATTGAATTAAACTCTTTCCTATCCCAATTCCTTATGTGTTACATGCGGCGAACATATATTTCTATTTTATTCACAAACCTAATTATTCACTGTGCAAATAACTAAGTCACATGTTATTATGCCCAGTTCTAACCCTAGAATTCCTCTTTCAATTCCTTCTAGAGTAACAAGGTAATTATTGATCAAATAATTAATCAATAAGCTCAAGACAAGATAAACAATTCACTTTGACACAAATAATTGGAATAAATTGAATAACTAATTTCTAGACATAAAAGGTTCAATTGAAATCTTAATAAAAGAGTTAGTTCATAATTAATGAATTGAAACCAAGAATCCACAACTGAATAGACATTAAAAGATAAAAGTATGATAAGAGAAGAGAATAGAATCTGTTGTTAGCAAATCTGATGCTCCCCTCTTGCTCCTGCTCTTGATCTCCAATGATCTCCAAGTTGCTTCAATCTACAAAACTAATAAGAACTAGGGTTTATGTTCTAATCTAATGAAGTGTTTTATCTAGTCTAATCTATGTAATCCCCTTTATTTTATGCCTTACATCATGTATTTATAGGTTACAAGTCCAATTTAGCTTAGGAACAAACCCAATCCAATTTGGAGTCAAAAAGGTGTCAAAATTCGCCCCAAAACGCATCCAAGTCTAACCAAACCCTCCCCCAGCGCCCCAGCACTGGGCACGGCACTGAGAAGCTTCCCCCTAGTGCCCCGGCACTGCAAATAGGCATGAAATGGGCGCCTCGGCGCTGTAACATTTTTTGACATTTTCTACTCCGACATCCTTTGGGAAAATGGCAATACCTTCTTTATCCGAATTCCGATTTTGATGATTCAAGATGTTCCGAAAAGAGGAGACGTAGATCTACAACTTTAATTCTTTGAGTTTTTCAAAATAATGTCCAGAAAAATACTCAAATTGGCTCTAAAGTGACTGTTGTGTAAATGGCAAGCCAAAAACGCGAATCTAGCCACCCCGAACGTCGATCCAAGTAACTTTTGTCCCAATTCCTACAAAACAATATAAAACTTGCATGAATAGACACAAACACTTAAAATCAACTAAAAGATTTAGCTCAAACGCACTCAATTATGAGTATAAGTTCAAGTGAAAAGTAACTTTAGAATATACTAAAGATAATACATAGATACACACACATGGTGCGGTTTCGGTTTTATGCGTGCGGTTTTGGCTTGTAACCAAACCGGAACCGTAATTTTGGTTATTCAACCCACCTAAAACCGCTACATACGCCGGAACCGTTAATACGATTTTAATTGGTACGGTTCGTGCGGTTTCGGTTCCAATTTGGTTATTTGTTCAGCCCTAACTACTAGAACCAATTATTTGATTAGTTTTCACCCCAACCTTTAAATTAATTTTCTCAAGTGCACTACCTAAAGCTAGTATCAATCAAAACCATTTTTGCTTTCGCACTTGAGAGGGCTTTATCAACTACATCCAAACAACACTGAATCAATCTACTCAACTATCTCCATGCCACCATCATCTATGACTATCTCAGATTTTGCTAATTTTGTCCATCTCATCAAAATATATGCATTCAACAATTTTTTAAAATCATGATATTTGTGCAAATATGCTAAAATGTGTCTGCATGGAATTCCTGAGCTTTTAAATTTTTTGCATGTGTTTGAAATTCTTGACCTATCCTAGGCTAGCTTGAGTTCAAGTGCTACATGATGATTGTAATTGTAAACAATTAATATGCTCCCTGCTCCCTTTCCCCTTCCCCCTTCCCCCTTCATCATAGTCTAAATTATCTTCACTTTGTACTTCAAAATCCACAATATCCATTTTAACAAACTCACAAAAGTACAAATGTAATTAATTAGAAGAAAAAAAATTAAACATGTTTAATCCTAAATGAAAAAATTACTGCAAATATAAGTAATATTTACCAAAAAAGGTGAAAGTATTAAAAATTAAAAATTTAATCATTAACAACAATAATTAAATCAATAATAATTATTAATTTCTAACCTACAAAATTTAAATTTACACCAATGAGAGTATTAAATAAATTTGAAAATTATAAATGAGAAATCATACCTTGAAATTGTGGAGAGAGGTCGTAGAGAGAGAATCAAAGATGAGAGAGTTGAAGAGTGTGTTGAAAAAGAGAAATTAAACCCACAAGATAAAAGTGTAATACATCTTTAATTTTTGTAAATCCTGTAAATGGAACGGAAGGAGTAAATTTGCTAATCGATAATATTTCAAGTCTACCCAAAAGAAAATGATGGATTTTATTTTGGGTTAAGTTCAGATCACTACCTGGGGTTTGGGCGCTTTCTCACTTAACCACCTATAGTCAGTAAAGCTACATTTAAACTCCAAACTTTTTCAGTTGAAGTGAATAAATGCTTTCCGTCTTAACTCTGTTAGTTGAGTTGGATAAATTCTAAATTACCCTCCAATATATAATTGAAAGCTTCTATCTTCTTCTCATCATCCCCGTTTCCAATTTCTTCAATTTCTCTGTCCAAACTCTTCAGCATAACCAAATTAGATACTAACTTCATAACCAAATTTAGAAGATGATAGACAGAGATATTGAAATTAGATACCCACTAGTGTTCATCTTCATAACTTCATAACTAAATGATTCCCATTAGTGTTCATCATAAATTTTTTACTCCCCCATAAACTATCAATTTTCGCCACAAAAACCATAGATCTACATCACAATTCCCCTCACAAATCCATCTCAAGCAAGCTCGGCAGGACCCATACACAAACTGCAGCTAAGAAGTAACTACAATCAACATATTCATGCTCTGCTTTGCAACAAGGCCTGCAACTCCATTCAAATCTTCACTCACTTGATCCAACTAGGTAAAAATAATTTTTACACACTCGTCTCAATTATTCTCAGTCTCCCCAACTATTAATTTAAGTTTCTAAAACATCTACATCATAGATTATTTCGAAAAAAAACCATTTCCAGCTCATAATAAGAATTTTTTTGGAAACATCCATATGCTATATTGACGTGGGTTTATTTGGAAACTTAACAAATAATATTTTTTGTGTACTTTGCTCAATCTCAACAAAACCCATAAAAGATATAATACAGAACCCATATTCCAAAAGGCAAAGATAAAAAATAAACTAACCCCAATTGGAACAAACTCAAACGAATAATGACTATACCCATGTATAATCTCTCACAGAACAACATCAATTCCATAACTAAACATATAATCACAAGCCAATTTTAACAATGGAACAATCAATGTTCAAAACCTTAAAGAGATATCAAACAACAAAGTACACTATATATACAATTGGAAGGTTCTGTGTTGGTAATCCTATACATAGACGTAATCTACACACCTCTATTTCGAGTTCAGGATGCTCTGGCGGCAAAAAAAATACCTAATTAACCAATTAAGACAAAAACCCATAAACCCACCTCTCTCTACCTTCAAATTCTAACACATTTTCTCCAAAAGAAGCATCAATTCCCACATAAGGATTCTCATTCGGGTTCCTCTCTTGAATCTCATCATCATCTTTATCCACCCCCGCCGCCTTCTCCCTCTCCAATTGACCACCATCTTTTACTTTCAACCGATTCTACCCAGAATTTACAGAACCGATCCTCAACCATCTTTTACCTTCAAGCTTTGCCGAGACGTTATAAATTAGCACGGGTACGGACCCCTAGACAAAGAGGGGACTGATGATGTGAGACTTCTATAAGCGCCACCTCCCTTGTCGTCTTTGATTTCCTCATGTACTTACCCATTTTTGTTTTTGCCTAATCTATCATCGAATTCCAGACAGAGAAAGGTGAAAACAGGGGTGGATGAAAGAGAAAGAGGAGTATAAGAAAGTCGGGAGCTGATTTCAGTTGTTTGTTTAGAGAGAGTAGTGAGCTGATTTCAGGGGTAGATCTGCTCTCTTAACAGCAACGAGGAAGAGGAAGACCTATTTTAGAAATTTACCCTTGTTTTTGACTATTACAGGCCCCTTTTCATGCGCTTTAGGCGTGTGACATACACGCACAATTAAGTTGGATGGAAAATGTAACGTTTTCACTTCAACTCAAAAAGTCAGGAGTTTAAATGTAGCTTTACTGACTACAGGTAGTTAAGTGGGAAAGCGCCCAAACCACAAGTGGTGATCTGAACTTAACCCTTTTATTTTTAAGAGCAGAAATCTCTCTCCCCATGATTCATGCATTAATTCTCTCTCTGTCACTCTATATATTATATATATATACTAGCTGGGTCCCGTGCCTCCGGCACTGTATGGACGATGAGATTTATCTCAAACTTTTAACGGCCCAGATGATTTATTGAGTGAGTGAAAAATTCAAAATTATTTATATTTTATTAGATAGACTAGTTATGTCCCGTGACTCCGTTACTATATGGACGGTGGCATTTATCCCAAACTTTGGACGGCTCAAATGATTTATTATGGTGAATGAAAAATTCAAAATTATTTTTATTTTGTTAGATAAATTTAGTACCTCACTCAATGGCCACGTAAGAATTTTAACAACAGCCATATATGAAATATTTTACCACCCGCATGCAGGTGGTACTTATATGAAGGGTCATATATATATATATATATATTAATAAGTTTTAATTTGACATAGTACAAGGGTAAATATGTAATTTTATTGATTTGGTCAATCTTAAACACTTAGAAGGGTATTAACTATTACTTAAAAAAATTGAGGGGTAGAGTAGCTTGACAAACTTATTTATGAGTTCAAATTTAAGATCTGTTTACAAACTCTCGAGTTGAGTTCTAGTTACGAAGTGAAAACTAGTCGGGTAACATGGTATTTTGAGCTCTAATAAGTTTTGATTTGACCACGAATTTGTACACTTGTAAACTCGACTCAACTCGGCCTATTTTCCATCCCTATTATAAAAGGATGAGTTCTTGAAATCATAGGAGTAATTGATTTGTGGGCGTTATATTTAAGATTGAATATTAAAAACAATTACACAAAAATTAAAGAAGAATAGAAAGTTAATAACACGTCATATACTTAGGTTTATCAAATTGTGCCTAATTTTGCATGTCCGATATATTCATTAATTTGCCTCACGCATTTTACAATTATCAACACACAAAACATCGGTTATAGAACAACTAAAAAATTCTAACTACTATAACTAGGACTCAAATTAATGAGACCCAAAATATTAGACAAAACCAAGCCCCTCACGACCTAATGGTAAGAAAATTACTCATAAGACTTTGGTGTATGAGGTCTTGCGATCCTATTTTTGTCAAAGGCAAGAATGTTAAATTTTAGTCGAATACACAAAAAAAGTAAAAATAAAAAACTATTAGACAAATTCCAGATCGGGCTGTTAATAAATCAACAACTTTATTGTAGTGACTATTGGTAGAACCCGTTAAAGTATGAGTTAATCCCAACATTAAAAAAAAGAAAATATGTGTTTTAGACATACAAATTTAAGGTACAAGACACGTGTATATCAACTTATCGCAAAACTACAGAAGTAGATTTGTCAAGGTTAGTACTTAGTATTATATCCTTAAGACAATTATGACCTCCTACGGTGTTTAGAGTTTAATACCACTTGTTTCCCAAGATACATAGTACTCCAAATAGCATACATAACGAACCAAAAGAAAATGGTCTGAACTCTCTCTCTCTAAAAGAACTCTGACTTATGAAGAAGACTCAAATGAATAATTATGCTTGAATGCTTGTGAATTAGTAAATGAAGTGGTTGGCCCATATATATTTATAGTAGGGGTTAGTGATTGATCAAGAGGGACATAACCCCTTGAAAAGGCACTGCTTTAGCCAAAACGACGTAATTTTAAGGCTTAGCAGAAAGGGCACGTAATAAATATCGTTTATCAAAATGACACAGTTTTGATAATATAACTAAATAAATAAAATTTTAAATAATTTTTTGTCCAAAAAATTGTATAGCACGATCCTGAGCCAGGTCAGACCTTCCATAAAAGTGGGGTGACCCTTGAGGCCCAATCTTAAAAGCAACTTTATTGTATATAAATCAATTAAGGCTTTAGTTCTTAATAGTTATGGGACTTGTCTTCTCCCAAATATTTATTATCATTTCCAAGAGTAATTTTTGGAAGTTAATTTCTCATTCGTTATTTTATGAATTTGAGCTTTCAAATACTTAATTTAATTTACTCATAAAGTAGAATACATTGATATGTAAATTAACTTCAAATAATTAATGAAACTCATTTCAAATTTTACTCAAATTCTAACATAAACTTCTCTGTGTACAAGATACATACTGTCCTTTTCATTTGATTTAAATATATCTATATAATAAAACAGAACCCAATTTGAATTATATAATTTGACAAAGCACAACAACGTCTCGAATTCATTCTAACTTAATCTAAAGGCTCACATTTCATCTCACATAAACAAAATTTCGCCCAAATTCACTCCTCCTTCTCTTTCTCTCTCATCTTCTCCTTCCCCCTTTCTCTTTCCTCTCCTCCGCCTCCTCTCTTTCTTTCTTTCTCCTCCCTCCCTTTCTTTCTTTCTTTCTTTCTTTCTTTCTTTCTCTCTCTCTCTCTATCTCCTCTGCCGTCTCTCTCTTCCTCCATTTACTTAATTAATTAGTATTTTAATATTTTATTTTAAATTATAATAATTTTTTGGAGTATGCATACATTTAAAATGTATAATACATAAAAAATATCAATGGTAAGAAAATAATTACAAAATAATTATAAAATCAAAAAATTAATTTATCAAAAAGAACAAATTTTAACAAATTAAAAAATTGGTTAATTGTTGGCATGATGTGATATCTAAAATTAAAATACTAGATGTGATATATAAGATTCGTCTACAATTAAAAAATTGGTTAATTCTTAAGTTTTGGAATTACAATATAATAATAATAATTACTACAACTATAATAATAATAATAATAATAATAATAATAATTACTACTACTATAATAATAATAATAATTACTACTACTACCACTACTACTATAATAATTACTGCTGCTATAATAATAATAATAATTACTACTACTATAATAACAATAATAATTACTACTACTTTAATAATAATAATAATTACTTCTACTATAATAATAATAATTATAATAATAATATAGTACTAATAATAATAATAATAATAATAATAATAATAATAATAGTTATTATAATTATATTATTAATATTACTATTATAATTACACTAATATTATAATTATTACTATTATAATAATAATTATTATTATAATTATAATTATTAGTACTATTATTATTATTATTACTATTATCATAATTATTATTAATAACAACAATAATAATAATAACAATAATTATAATAGTAATAATAATTATAATAATAATTATTATTATTATTATAACTTTAATAGTAATAATAATAATAACAACAACAATAATAATAAAAATTAATGATAATTGTTATTGATGATTTGTAATTTTTGTTGATAGGTTTAGATTTTTCTGGATATCTATTTTTAAAGAAAAATTAATTATTGTGGTAGTGTGGAAAATTATGATAATTGTTATGTGTGATTGTAAGTTATTTTAGATTGCAAAAAGCATTTAGGTAATGTAGTATTTTTTGAATTTTAATCTAATTTTTTGCTATGTCGTGCCTTTATGCACGAACAATTACTAGCTAGTATATATATATTGGGAAATAGTATTTCTTGAGTAAATGACATAAGTTGGGCTGACCATTCCACATGTTTATGACATAAAAGGCATTCCTCACACAGTATATGTGAACACATTTTTATTGACCAAAGTAAGTAAAGCTCGTGGTCCCTTAAGTTGATGATATCAAAAGCAGCATTATAATAAAAAGATTAGTTTTAAAAATGGTCAATTTGACTTTAAAAAGTCAAAACTGAGCAATTAATTTGGGACGGAGGGAGTATACAATATTGACAAATGGTGTGTCTCCTCATGAACCCACATTGACTGGGTTAATTATTTGTTTGTTTATCTTCTTATCCAACATGAGAAAATGTAATAATAAAAAAATTGAAGAAAAGGTAAAAAAAAAAAACTTGAACTTGTAGGGCTGGACAAAGTCAAGTTTTCTCTTTTTCTCCCCCCCTTCAACTTACAGTATAATTAAGACTATAACCCAAGCCCATTGTTTTGCCTCTCATGGATAGAAAATTACTATAGAGTTTAGTATAGTTTGTCTTCAATATTTGTTAGAGTTTTTTGGTTGGGTTGGGTTTGTGTATGAATTAATTTGGGCATGGGAAGAAGTCCTTGCTGTGACAAATCCAAGGTTAAGAGAGGACCATGGTCACCTGAAGAAGACTCCATTCTCAAGAACTATCTTCACACTTATGGCACTGGTGGGAATTGGATTGCTTTACCACTCAAAGCAGGCCTGTTTCCTTTTTTCTCTTTCTCTCTCTCTCTCTATATGTGTTTTTATTATTTCAGATACGGATTCCAGACAACTCATTTTTATTGACTGTCTGAATGAATGAATCATCCTATTTTAAACTGGTTGAAATCATTCTGTGTGTATAATATTTGGCATAAAAATATACAAATATATGTGTATATTCAGGGCTTAAGCGTTGTGGGAAGAGTTGTCGTTTGAGATGGCTTAATTATCTTAGACCAGATATAAAGCATGGAGGTTTTACTGAAGAAGAAGATCACATTATATTATCTCTCTACAATAAAATTGGAAGCAGGCAAGCAAGCTGATCCATTAACTTTTATGTTAACTTCCGGATTTAATTCAACCATTTTATTTTTCTGGGTATCATTATATTACTGATCCATTCCCATTCATTAAGTTAAGCTAGCTAATTAATTGTCATAATTGTTGGGTTTTAGGTGGTCTGTTATAGCTTCACATCTACAAGGCAGAACTGACAATGATGTAAAGAACTATTGGAACACGAAAATGAAGAAAAAACTAATGGCAGCAAAGACTGGCATGACCATTAGTTCTAATATTTCAATACCCAACAATTCTTATGGTGAATTTCCATATTTAATGGACATGAATTACCAAGACTCTGAATTCCCCTTTTCGGGGGAAACAGAGATTCAAGAAAATGGGTCTAATACTTATTTCAGTACTGTTACATTGCCAAATTCTGATCAGCAAGTAGCAGCATCAGTTCTTTCTTCTTCTCCTTCGTTTTCTCAAGAAAATAATAGCTGTAATTATGGTTCCTGGCCTGGAAATGGAGGCGATGAAGACGTTGGATTCGTATTTGAGTTGGGTTCTGGGGAAGGCCCTGCTACTGCTACTGCTGCTGCTTCTGATGGTGATTTTCTTGAAGAAATGAAGACGATTACAAATGAAGTTGGTTTGCCGAACAGAATTTGTGACTCTAAGCCACCACAAGATCATGATCAGTACTGTTATTATCAGAGTTTTGCAAATTTATTGAGCAAGGAACTCTGAGATGTTAATTACAGGAGGAGAAATCTTAAATTAATTACAAGAAGATGATGTTAGTGATTATAACTTTGCAATGGTGGTAGATGGAGATGGATCATGATCAGTTGTTTATATTTATATATAGATATGTAATGTGAGTAGGTAGCTAACTAATGTAATGCATGAATGAGATTATTTTTGTTGAACGTCTCAGAATCTTGATCCGGATTTCTGACATTAATTTTGCAGCAACTTGAAGGAAAAGAATATAGAGACAACTTAAAGGGAAAATGAGTTGAGATTATGTGTGGAAGTGTAGGGTTTCTAAAACCATATATATGCATAAACACATGATCTGATACTATGACAAGAAATCAAGTTATTTAGTAATTTTTATGGTTATAAAAAGGCGGCCTCAATGATGTATTGTTGAGATTTTCCTAGGATCATGATTTTATTAAGTCATGAATTTTGAAAATTCCATGAATGCTTTGTAAAGAAAAAGATTACTTGAGATTGTAAATTGATTAGAGAGAGATAATTTATAGCAAAGTTAGCGTGTTGATCGTGTTTTAAATGAACGTTTCACATTAAATAATCCATCCGTCCCGGAGTATAATATATGGCGTTTTAGATAATTTAATTTTTTTTCAAATTATTTGACGTTTTATATAATCTAGAAGAATTATCCACAATCTTTCCAAATTGTGCACAGACACAATAGTATCTCTTTGGGTCATCTTAATACACAACAGGTTCACTCAAAAGGTCATGACTGACAGTACTATTGTTAGTAACTTAGTAATTTCGGACAATTTTTTTCATATATTTTAATGTGAGACAGGGGTGTTACAATTAGATACACGGGTTTATAAGCATTTATGTGGATTATTGTCAAAATTACTTGTGGAACTTAAAGGGAGGGACATGGACAAGAAGCTTGCCTGGGATTGCGTCGCCAATACATACAGTTTGTTACCATTGGAATTGAAATATTTTTCCAACCCCCACCCACCCCACCCCACCCCATCCCATCCCATCCCATCCGACCCCACCCCATCCCATCCCATCCCATCTTATGATCTTGGCAATTAAACCGTTCATGTTCTAGTATTTAATTTTACTACTAACAAATTAACTGGGAAATTTATGCAGTACATAGAGTGTCTTCATTAAATTCTTTGGGCAACATTAATGTTGATGAACACGAGAGACAGAAAAAGAGGAAGGGCGATGGAGCAAGTCAATAAAGTTTGGTTAGTTGTCTGACTTACATGTACTCAGTGGTCACAAAAGTTGTATGGATAGAGTAATTCAAATCCCTAATATATATTCCCTCCTATTCATATTAAATGTCATTTTAGAGTTAAACAGACTTATTAAAAAATAACACAAATATCTTTTATATCCCTAATTAATTATTTCTCTCCACAATGGTCCATGAAATTGCATTTACTAAACATATTAAATAGAGGGGTAAATTAGAAAAAAATAGTGTAATATTGCATAGAGATTCCAAAACGACACTTATATTGAATAAAATGAAACTCTCCAAAACGACACTGACGCCAGGTGAGGTACTCAGAGAGATTGAGGTGCTGTTTATTTATATCTGATTGTCTCTTAATGGACTGTCTCTTATTTACCTAAGAGGAATGATGTTGTTTTGTTTTTGTTTTTTTACCTCTGAATGCCTCTTAATCGATAAAACAGAAAATGTAATCTTAATAATTAAGAGGTACCTCTTAATGAAATTTTTTTGATAATTTTTTTATATAAATATATTCAACAATATTATGCACTCATTTTTATTAAATTGAATATTTAAAATTATTAAATAAAATTTTACCCTTTAAAATAGGTAAAATAGTGTTATTAAGAGACAACTTATTTTTTAATTATCAAATAATTTTTTAAATTCAGACCTCATAAGACTATTATGATTAATCCCATGTTATTAGAAACTTTATGTATTTACATAGTCAATAAGACTATTATAATTAATCCCATTTTAATTGGCGTTATGCACAAATTGGTTGTGAATTGTGATCTTTATATTATACTCCCACACTTCGTGCCCAAAAGATGATTAAAAGTAATTATTTTTTAAACGGATGAAATAAAGTAAATAAAATGAAGAATAATCAAGTCATTTAGTGAGATTCATTAATATAAATAAAGAAAAGGATGAATTACATATTCTATTATATTTTTAAAAATAATTACAATAATAGTGCCCTCATAAAATTTTTAGACAACTAGTACACTTCCATATTTATTTACAATCTTAGTGCATTTAGGATTCCTTAATTTAGGGAATTAATATTCAATTAGGTTTCCTTAATTTATGGATTAGTTATACCCATGATTTCTTCTCTCTCTCCTCATCTATAACAACGGCAGTTAGTCATCACCCTTCTTCTTTATTCAACGTATGAATCCATGATCATGGGTGATATAGTTAAGGTTGACTGAGAATCGTACAATGCTTGGTGATGATGAATTTGGAGCGTTGTTTAACACTGGTAGAAATCGGAAAAACAAGTGGTCATGAAATTTATTTGAGTGAGTAATTTTTTTTTTAATCTCCTGGTCCTGGTTGGGAACAACTCATCTCATGTTTGTCGGCCATAAATTCAAAGAAAAACCAGGCATTATGATGAAAGTACTACTGCTACTAGTAAATTGGTACTAACCATATTATAATTTAATTATATAAAGATGGAGAAGAGAGAAAGATGAGAAAATAGAGTCTTAAAACGGTGCAATGGACTCGACAAATATGAAGGACCGGAGATGAGTGTGGAGACTAAGGAGAAGGGAAGAACGTTACCATCGCTCTGTTTCTGACGTTACCATCGCTCTATTTCTGCAGTTTTTTCATAATACAGTTGGTAGCCAAACCTTCATACTAAGGTAACCAATTCTGTTTTATTAAGTTTCCAAATTATTTTGCATGTAATACAGTTGGTAGCCAAACTTTCATACAGTTGGTAGCCAAACTTTCAGACGAAGGTAACTAATTCATACTGCAAGTGTGAAGATAAATTGGTTATCTTGGTATAAAAGTTTGGTTACCAATTCAGTTTTATTAAGTTACCAATTTTGTTTAAATATGATAGAGTTGGTAGTCAACCATTCATACAAAGGTAACCATTTTATTATTTACGAGTAACAAAATAGTTATAAATTTTTTTTTTGAACATTAATAGTTACATTTATTTATTTTTAACTTTTTGTAGGACGAATATCTTCTTATTCTCATTGGCGTTTTGGACAACGGAGATTCGCGGCGGTGTGGCGGCGAGTATGTTAGGTGTAGCGGCAGACTATTATTTCAAAGTGTATGTGAGGGAGATGAAGATTTGAATTTGAATATTTAAATTTGAATTATTATTTTGAATTTGAATTTGTTGTTGTTGTTAGATCCAAATATTTGAATTTGAATTATTAAGTAGGACAGTTATTTGTCTTTGATTTTAGATTTCCTTATTAATGAAAATTGTACTATTTTTTTAATATTTACAATCTTTTCATAAATATTTGATTGATGCACCTTTTTTAGAATTACTTTCTATTTATTGTATACTTATGTAAAGAACAGTTAATAATCCTAATCTTTATTATGGTTAAGGCGGACCTATGGATATCTGTGAAGACCGAAGCAAGGCTGGGGCCTGGGCAGACTGAAGAGGTTGGGCCCTCAATTTGTTGGATCTGATTGTTAAAAGTAGGTGGACTTACGCTTCGTTTCTATCCCCTCAAAAGTTTCACAATAGAAGTCTGATTAGGCCTGAGGAAAAGGATACTAACTGCATTTCATTGGGCCTAAAGATTTTCTCTGCTACGAAGTCTGGTTAGTTCATCAAAAATTTAATAGTAATAAAAAGAAAAAACTGATATTTCTATGTGAAAAAATAATAATAATAATATAGATGAATTATTGCATATGAGACTTTCTCACATGAACGTGAGACTCACTCGGTATCTATGCGAGAGAAATCCTGTGAAAATATCATTTATATATATATATATATATATATATATATATATATATATATATATATATATATATATATATATATATATAAGTATTAATTCAAATAAAAATTATGTGAAAAATATCTTCAAAGGAATGTTCATAATTATGAAAAAAAAATTCTCTTTTGTTGGGAGTAAATACATTTACATATTATTTATGTATTTATATTTATTTACATAATGTTTCATTGTATCATATTTGTAACAAAAGTAAAAATGTTTTGTCAAAAAATATAAGAGAACCCTAATTATATTCCTCCCTGTCCTCAAAAAGATAATTAAATGTATAAATTTTTGTCTTTAAAAAGATGAAATAAAGTACATAAACTGAAGGGTATATATGTCATTTAATGGAGTCCATTAGTATAAAAAAGAAAAATACTCGTCACTTTATATAATCTTGTGGAGCCTCTAAAATTAAATTTGAAACATTTTTACCCTATTTTTTTATTTTTATTTTTCTTAACATGTGTGTAAATTATTATTTACTCATATTTAACAAGAAAATTCTCAATCTTAATCAGTAGATTAGAAATAAAGTAAATCGACAAAAACACGCGATAATTATATCGAGTAAGTGGGAATTTTGAAATGATTTAACAAAATTTTCTTCCTCGTACAGTTAAAATTAATAATTCCATCATTGTCTTGAACTGAATTTCTTTAGACTTTTTTATTGAAGCTTTGAATATGTCAAATTTGGTTCAAGTAGTACTGCTAATATAATAAATAAAAGTAGTGGAGTGGGGTGGGGTGGGGTGGGTGGTTAACATAAGGGTAAAAATATGAAAAAGTTGATAGGTGTCAAAACTAGTAGGGGATTAGCTAGGGGTAATGAAAGAGACTAATCACAATTGTAGATGTTACTTAGGTTGACTAATACATCAATGTGCTGGGAAATCGCACTACATATCTCACTATTTTCTGGAAATGATCACTTCTTATCCCTTCACTAACCGAGAGCAACCTTTTTTTCTTTTTTAATTTTTAATAAAAATAATATTACTATCATAAATATGTATATATTTGTGGGCCTCACGTGTCACGCAAGGGTATGTATGTGTGTATATGAATATCGTGTGATCTTTTTTTATGTGATAGTAACATTGTTATTTTAATAAATACACCCTTCACTTTCACCATTTATATTTAAAATATACAACTACTGTCCCATAATATATGGCGTTTTGGATAATTTTAATTTTTTCAAATTATTTGACGTTTTATTTTATCTAAAAAAAAATTAACTACAATCTTTTAAAATTACCCATCATTGAAAAATGTTGCTGATGAGTGAGAGAGTATGTGATAAGTATATGGTAAATGGTATTATAGACAATTAATAGTATTATATTTCTTAATTCTTGTCCACAACTCTAAAATCTATCTAATAAAATACAAATAATTTTGAATTTTCCGCTCACTCAGTAAACCATCTGAGCCGTTCAAAGTTTGAGATAAATCTCAACGTCCATACATCTATATAATAAAATACATCTATCTATCTATTCTATCCAATAAATTCTATCTAATAAAATACAAATAATTTTGAATTTCTCGCTCACTCAATAAATTATCTGGACCTTTTAAAATTTGAGATAAATCTCACTATCCACACGGGACCAGATCATCTGGGCCGTCCAAAGTTTGAGATAAATCTCACCGTCCATACATCTATCTAATAAAATATATCTATCTATCTAATATATCTAATAATGATTTTGAATTTCTCGCTCACTTAATAAATCATCTGAGCCGTTCTAAATTTGAGATAAATCTCACTGCCCATACAGTGCTGGAGGCACGAGACTCGGCTAGTTTTATATATTAAGGGATAGAGGAAATAATACTCAAATTTTCCTTTCTTTTTTTGTTGTTGGTATTTTGGGAAGAAGGTTTGAATTTAGATATATTGTTTAACATTTTCAAAATTCACAAACAATTAATACATACATGGTATATACAAAGTAACACACAGTCAAGAAATCATTATAATTCCCTTTCTTTGTTTTCCTCCTTTCAGAAGCAAGCATATAAATTTATAAAATCCCTGTCTCGGTTTCTTGCCGGTAGGGTTAAGTGTATATAGCAAGTAAAGTTGACACTTTGTAATCTGGTCAGTGGCCTGGCCTGCCACCATCATTTTCTTTCCATAATTCCCTCCTTGTCCCACATTAAATGGATAAGGATCATCAAATTTTCCCCATGTCTCAAGCAAGAAGGTGTTGTATATGTAAATTACAAAATCCAGCACTTCCCCAAACAAAATCTCGACTGTCCCCCACACTCCCCACTTGTGCACCCTTCAAAATCTAACCCCCTACCCTCCTCTTTATCTTTTCATCAATCATACAAAACACATACATGGATCCCGTCGACACAGTACTACCATCAATGTCCCAAATGAATTGTCAATAAGATGGGCTCGAATCAGAATTCTAAGGGTAAAAATGTCACAAAAATACTTGAATCTAAAACTAAGAACCATCAAAAATAAGACATTGACAAAAATATATGCATTACATATTTTATGATTTTTACACAAGGATCAAGAGCATAATAGCTCTCATTAATCACTACAAAAATTAATTAGTCTCAACTGATGAGATTTACCACAATAATAATATAATTAATGCTAATAATAATGCAGCAACCACCATAACATTCATCTTTCTTCTCCAAACTATTTTCTGAGTCTTAAGCTTTAGCAGAGCATATCATCAATCAAACACAATCTTTGATTCATACAATGTCTTACAAAAGTTCTCCCAAGTATTAGTTTCCCTGTCTGTCTCCCAACAAGATTCTTCCCCCAAAAAGAGAGAGATTCCAACTCTCCACTCCCCAAATTGCTACTACTACTAGTACTAGTACTATTCTTGTATATATACACAACCTGCAATTCAATTCTTTGCTACCAAAATCAGATCATCAAACAAAAGCCCCACCTCATTAACAATATCCAATAACAATTATGAACAATGATGATCACAGTTTCACTTGATCAGTTCTGACACCCACCCAACATCCGGGTTCGGAGAATCAGAAAAGTTAGGGTCAACCCGATCCAATGGATTCTCCTTGCTCAACTTCTCAAACATCTTGGCCCTCAAGTCCCTTCCTGATTCCACCCTCTCCATAACAGGTTCCTCCTCCAGCCCCGCCTTGTCCCAGTGATCCATAAATCCAGTTCCAGGCCGGGACACGGTCCTAGTCGGAGTTGAAGGCAGGCTACAGAAACCGTGCCGGGTCATAATCGACCTAGGAGATCCAAACCCAGGACCCATTTGCAGAGCCCAAGATGTGGGCATGGACTTCACCTTGTTTAGTTGCAACTGACGCAGAGAGGCCACCATTTCGCTGACGGAGCTCGAACCCAGAGATCGGCTGAGGGAGTTGGCCATAGGAGACAACGGCGGCGACTCTGTGGGCGAACAAGACCCCTCGAAACACAGCCTCCGAGGGGACCCATCATAAGAATCGCCGGGACCCACAGCCCTCGGACTAAGAACCCTGATCTGGTCCGGCGTGTGGGCGAAGAAACAGACTCGACGGCGGCAGTTCTGACCGTCCTTGCAGGGCTGCGTACGATAGCGAGCTGGGTGTAGCCAGCACTCGAATACGCCGTGGGCGAACTCACACCCGTCGCCTTTCTTACAGCTTCCCTTCCTGAAATCCGGACACGCCGTGCCGGAGTAGTGGTACTTACGCGGGTCCCGGCGGCGAGCCTTCTCGCCGGGATGAGCGTAGGGACACTCCGTCCAGTCATGTGACCTCGCACGTGCGCACTTTCGGACTTTAAACTCGTACATACGGAAATGATCGCATGAGTACGCGTCCACCGGAAGGTCCAGCTCTTCGTCGGAGCCTCCATCGTCGTTGACGACGTCATTTGAGGGAAGGTATCGCTGCAGCGGCGTGAGAGATTCGCTCTGGAGGAAAAAGGAGTAATCGTCGCCGTTAAATTTGACATTGCCGGTAGGGCTGATGAGAATAAGATATCCCAACCGTTGGATCATCAGAAAATGTCCACGGCGGGACGTGTACGGTCGGATTAGTATGACAGTTTCTCTCTCCGATCATCATCTTTGTTTTCAAGTGCCAGTGATTTTGCTCTGGTCCGAGTTTGTATATAAACTGCTCTGGGATTGGGATTTAACCGTGGTTGAGTTTATTTAACTAACGTTAGATTAAAACAATTGATTTTTACTGCGGTTAACTAAAGGAAAGGTTAGAGTGACGGCAGAGTAGGTGATATTGGCTAGGAGTGCTCGTCATGGTCGTCACACGTTTACATTTGTGAACGTGGAAGGTTTGCTGGTGGAGAGATGCATAGTTGTGATAGAATCTGAGTGACAGACAGTTACTGGTGACTGATCGGTTAATTTTTTTCAACTGACGGCTGTCGAGTTCCAAAGACGGTGGACCGGCTTATACGGAGGTAATAAAGGAAGCATGTATCATGTGAGAGACATAAAGAGTTGCCATATTTTTGCAGTTTTGGTTGGGCTTGGAAAATTCTTCATTTTCCATTCTTACCCCCGCATGCCCCACCCCCGTCCCCCATCCCCCATTCCCCACGCCCATCCCCTCACCCCTGCAACCCCCCACACCCCATCCCCCACTCCTATCTCCATCCCCATCTCCGATTTCAAACTACTTAAATCATATTCCATATATCCCTCTGTATAAATTGTTTTAAAATTGTGTACAAGTATTTAAAAAAATATTTTTTATTAAATAAAAAATAATAAGAAATTAAAAATTAAATAATTAATAATTACTTATAAATTTTAAACGATAAATATTAAGAAATAAAAATATTTTTTCTATTAAAGGGCGGAAAGAGGACATGAGTATAGGAAGGGGAAGAAACAACGTTGATGATAAGAGAGTAATATTTATGTGGTAAGAATAAGTATATATTTAAAATTTATATTTTTCAATTAAAATTTTAATGATATTAATTATTATGATAATATGATTATTAATTTGACATTATCCAAAAGTTGACATAATTGATTTTTATTTATATTCATATTTTATTACAAATACAAACAAAATTATATTGCGATAAAATATATCAATTTTTGTAATTTTGTTGCAAGTAGATATATTTATAGATCATACCATTTAATTTACTTGTAATAATAATCGACATATTTTTATAACAATACGCGTAAAGACTTTTAGAAATTATATTTTTATTTTTTGGTAGAAATTCACAACAAATATAAACTTCTGTTATGAAGAACCTATACAAGTAACATATTAACCTCAAATAGGGGATAACAATTGAGGCCAGTACTACCGTATAGAAGGTTCATCACCAACAGAAGCGGTTAGTATGAAGTTTATTTTGGGGTAAATTAGTCAATTGATTAATAGAATACTGACACACAGGTGAAATTGTATGTGTGTCAGTATTTTATTGGTCAATTAATTAACTTATCAAAAAAATAACTTCATGCTAACCGGATCCATCACCAACATACATAACATTTATTGCAAGTGTATTTTTGTTATTGTTAGTGTCGTCATATAAATTATAATAATAAAATTATCACATATATTCATTATATTAGAATTGATTTTATTCTATATTCTTCACATGGAATACAAAAAATAAAAGGATCGACTGAATTTGTATTTTATTATAATGGTTTATCTTCTAAAACGATCATCAAATAAATTATTTGTGACGCCCCCAAAATAGGTCCAATCCACCCAATTCATTCTGAGTCGTCAAATACATGGTATAGAAAATAACTACAAACTTCATTAATCCAACTGTCGTGCAAAACACGATCACACATATGTTGTGAGTTTTGATACAAATATATACACGTCATAATGGCACCTTATATAAATGTACAGTCAATAACTGTTTTATAAATTAAAATTTTTGGAAAATGCTCAAGGAAACTTCGTACATATGAGGTCATGCATCTAAGTTATAATAGATATCATATGACTGGAGAATTATCTTTGGTTGACCCAATATACCCAAAAAAAATGAGAAGATTATTATCATGTTCTTTTCAATGATGAGTCTTCTCTTGACATATAATTATCTCTATTGTCTCTAATTGAGAATTCTATTTCAACCAAACTCCAAGATTATATAGGTAGTGCTCGTAGATATACTCAGCAAGTGGATGTGCACTGTGAGACCCCGAATTTTATGAAATAAAAGTATTCAATTTTTTTTATTTTGGTAAATAGTTAAATTAATAAAAATTTAAAGTTAAGGGTAATATGTGAATTTTTTTTTGCAAAGTAAGCAAGTTGATAAAAAATATTCGTTTTGTCGAGGAATATTCGATTGGTCGAGAAATATTCTTTTTGTCAGGGAATATCCGTACGACGGTACAATCATTGGTGGACCCCGCAACGGAATTATTGTCGGATTGAGAAAACGAAAAAATATTTTTATGAAAATAACGGCGGAAGTTTTACCGTTAAAACTGTTGAACTACTCGGTAGTAAAAGTACAGTAATACGCGTGGTTGCATAGTAGCACACGGTATTGATTATTGATGCTTACGTGAGAAGTCACTCAGTTATACTCAATTATTGCTACAGTAATTGATGCATTATATCTCTTATATTATTGATTTAATTAGTATCACAGTATCATCTGTATAATATGTTATATTATTTGTAAAACCCCAATTTTTTGAATAAAGATGAATTTTCTATAAGTATTATTTTTGAATATTATGGAGTTAATTTGATATAATGTTATAGTTGTGGGTAATATTTATAAATTTTGCAAAGTACGCAAGTTGTAATATAATATTCGATTGGTCGGGGAATATTCGTTTTAACAGAGAATATTCGTACAACAGCACAATCATTAGTGGACCCCACAACAGAATTATTGTCAGATTAAGAAAACGACAAAAATACTTTATGAAAAAAACGGCGGAAGTTTTACTATTAACTGTTGAAACACCCGGTGTTAAATGTACAATAATATGCGCGATTGCATAGTAGCACACGATATTAATTATTGATGCTTACGTGATAAGTCACTCAATTTTGTTGGTATTATTAATGTAATAATACAAAAAATCTTTTTATATAAAACATAATACTTTTATAAAGTTATTCTATAAATAAAATATATTATATTCTATTATGCATAGTGTTGCATAGTGTCTGCATAGTATTTTGCACAGTAAATTTTTTTATATAAAACAGAATACTTTTATAAAGTTATCTGTTTTATTAGACAATAATTAGAATATATTATATTTTATTATACATAGTATTTGCATAGTGCCTGCATAGTGTTTGCATAGTAAAATTTTTTATAAAGTTATTCGTTTTATTAGATTATAAATAGAATATATTATATTTTATTTAAAAGATTTTGTTTTAAATATGGACCGTCAGATTAAAGTAAATCAATCTGGACCGTTCATGAGTTAGTTACTCTGCAGTCCATTTTTCTATAAATAGAAGCTCATTCCTTCATTATTTTCTTACGAATTCACTGAAACTCTAGAGATAAACTATAGAGAGAAAGAAGAAAGTATTTTGCTACTTCACTACTTATATATCCAGTACTCTTCTTCTTAAGGTAGGGAATATTATTTGTTGTACTCGTAAGGGTGTTATTCTTTTGTATTTATGAAGAGAACTTATGTTATTCCATTCTTTATTATTCTGTTGGAATAACTTGTATACGCGGGCTACCCTATACTTGGTGACATTCTTCTATTATTCCGTCTTTATTATTCTGTTGGAATATCATGTCTGTGCGTTTTACCCCGGACCTGGTTCCGCCTTTATTATTATTCTGTTGGAATATCTTGTTTGTGCGTTTTACGCCGGACCTGATTCCGTCCTTATTAGCATTCTATTGGAATAACATGTCTATGCGAAGTACCGCATGCATGGTAATTTTTGTTGTTATTCCATTCTTTATTATTATGTTGGAACATCCTGTCGGTGCGAATTTCGCCTGACCTGGTTCCGTTATTTAGTATTCTGTTGGAATAACCTGCCTATGCGAAGTACCACATGCATGGTGATTTCTATTGTTATTCCATTCTTTATTATACTCAGTTGGTTAAAGTTTTGACTTCTATACTCCATGAAATTAATGGAATATCCTTGATATTTGCGCTTCATCCAGTATCTTTTCATGGAAATATTTTTCTGAGCATTCTTGAATTTTACTCTACAAAGCAGTATCATGTTGACAATTTGGACATTATTAGTTCCTGTATAAATTAATTCTTGAACTTGTTTTATTGAATTCTTATATCATTGTCATCATCCTCATGTTTATATTTTTTTTAAAGTCGTCTGTGGCCTGTAGTGCATAGATGGACTTGGTATGATTATGGCCAGAGATTATTCGGTGTAATCATGACCGTAATGTTATAAATGATGTGATAAAAATCTTCATTGGTCCGTAGTGCATTGATGGACAGTTGTTGGCATGATCATTGTAAGACCCCGAATTTTATGAAATAAAAGTATTCAATTTTTCTTATAATTACTATTCAGTAAATGGTTAAATTGATAAAAATTAAAGTTAAGGGTGATATATGAATTTTTTTCAAAATACGCAAGTGGTTATAAAATATTCATTGTTGTCGGAGAATATTCGTTTGGTCGTGGAATATTCTTTCTGTCGGGAAATATTCGTACGACGGCGCAGCCATTTGTGGGCCCCATAACAGAATAACTGTCGGATGAAGAAAATGACAAGTATAAGTTGTTTATAAATAACGGCGTAGTTGTTACCGTTAATACTGTTGGAATACCCGGTGGTTAAAACACAGTAATATGCGTGGTTGCACAGTAGCACACAGTATTGCACCAATTATTGATTCTTACGTAAGAATACACTACTCAATAATTGTTACAGTAATTAATGTTCAGTATTTTATTGATTCAATAATTGCTGCGTCGATATTTTATATTACTATTGTTTTAATAATTATCACTACACAGTATTTTCCATTATCGAAGTAATAATTCATATTATTTGGATAATATTATTAGATAACATTACTGGCAATGTCTAGAAAGTTCTGTCTAAGGATAGGTTTGGTCACCTAATTGCGCGCCAGTAAGGAGAAATTCTTATTGGAAAGCCCCCTCTTTCTTGGGAACTTCCTGGTTATCATTATTTTAATTCTGTAATATTATTTGTGAATAATTAATTATTGATTTATATGATGAGAAAAATATTTATTTTATGTGGATATAGATGGAGAAAATTTTTAAAGTGACAATTGTTGAAAATTAATATTTTATCTTTTCTGATAAAATAATATTTTATTATATTATTATAATATAAAATTATGATATTTTTATAATAAATGTAGGATATATGAGTATATGAGGAGAAAGAGTATTTTTATTGTATTAAATGATTAACACATATTTTGTGTGTAGGTGGACCCCATTTCTTAACTAAAATTTGATTATAGCTTGTAAAATCGCTCGTTTGTGTATTTCGATCAATTTCTATTTGGAATTTGGAAAAACTTTCTTCTGTAAAGTTGTAGATAATTGAATTTCCTATATAAAGTCGCGAGATTTGAATTTTCTGATAAAAGGGCTATTTATTATGAATTATTGAAGTTCCTGTAGTTCCGTAGTTCCGAAATAATTAATTTTTGAAAGTTTTAATTATTTTTAATAACAAAAATGTTTTTTTTGTTTTTGTCATTATTGGATGCTGAATTCAGATGTCTTTGATATGCGTAGAAAATTTAATAAATAATATTAATATTTTATTAAATTTTTTGCTTTATTATTCTAAGCATTTTCTTATAAATATGGTGTTTAGGTTAGAATTGAAAATCACATCAGAAACTAAAGTTTTCTCTCTCTTATATTATCGAGTGTATTTGTGTGAGTATTTTAGTACTTTGAGTATTGCTATATGGTGCAAGTTCTTTTAGCACTATATCCAGTATTTTAGTCAGAAGTATTATTCTTCATGAGGTAAGGGAGCTTATTTTCTTCATAAATGATATTATTTCTTCAATATCATTATGCCAAAATATTGGTTTAAACTTTTTATCAAATTTAGAACTTTTTCATATCGGGGTTACTATTCATGAGTTACTATTCACGAGTACTATTCACGAAGCATGATGATATTTTTTATGAAATTTCTATCTTTTGGTGTCGGAGTTACTATTCATGTATACAGCACTATTCATAAATACGACATTATTCACAGAAAAATTAAGTTTTCTTCTATGTGTCCAAGATTGTCTGTTATGATTCCTATCTTTGATTGGATCTATGTTTTGATCATTCTTGAATTTTACTCAACTCTGGTTATTTATGAAGTTTTTTTGAACTTGGGTTGTTTAAAGTACGAATCCTTAATATTTGTTCTTTTGTTTCACTTGATTCGTTTTCTTTAAAATATTATGCATCATCCTCAGTGATATAACTGAATATCTTTGGCCTGTAGTGTATAGATGAATGATTTCTAATGAATATCTTTGGCTCGTAATGCAAAGATGACCTGTTGTTGAATATCTTTGGCATGTAGTGCAATGATGACTTGTTGATGAATATCTTTGGCCTGTAGTGCAAAGATGACTTGTTGATTAATATCTTTGGCCTGTATTGCAAAGATGACTTGTTAATGAATATCTTTGGCCTGTAGTACAAAGATGACTTGTTGATGAATATCTTTGACCGTAGTGCAAAGATGAATTTATTAGTAGGATTATGAACATAAACTGTGATTTGGTATAACCATGATCTTTGATGTTTCAGGTGATGAAAATTAACTTTGTCCTGGATGAGGAAAAGAATTTAGAACTACAATTACGATTATGAGTTATACACGTGATTGTGGACAGGAATTGTTGATTAATATTACAGGGATAAAACATTGTTGATGGACTTTTAACATGGAGAAGATAATAGACTTCATAGTCTATTTGACTCTTCTAACGGATTGCTCGTTCCGCTGCAACTATGGTTGAAATTTTTTATCATCTACCATATGTTCTAAATCTCTGATTTATTACTGATGAAGACTATTGATAATTTATTTATCTTTAGTTATAATATTCTTTACTGAGCTAGTTGTGCTCACCCTTCTGTTTCACAATTCCTTTCAGGTAATAAAAGTGTAGTTGGGTCGAGCGGAGGATAACAGGGGAATAGAACGGTGGTCATCATTTAGTAGTTATATTTGGTGAATCAACTAGGGTGAGGCGAACCCAACGTTGGAAGGGTGTTTTGCCACTATCATATAAGATGTCTAATGACATACCACCTCGTGTCATCATAAGACAGGGTTGTGCTCATCCACTTGCTGAGTATATTTACGAGCACTACCTATATAATCTTGGTGTTTGTTTGGAGTTTAATTCCCAATTAGAGACAGTGGAGATAATGATATATCAAGAAAAGACTCATCATTGGGAAGAATATGATGGTAATTTTCTCATTTTCCTTTGGGGTCTATTGGGTCAACCAAGGATAATTCTGTGGCTATATAATATCTACCATAACCTAAAAGAATGGCCTCTCATGTACGAAGGTTTCCTTGAGCACTTCCCAAAGATTCTAATTTCTAAAACAGTTTTTGACTATACCTTTATGTAAGGTGTCATTGTGACGTGTTATCCAAAGTTGGTGTCCAGAGTTACAGTTGGTATAAATTTGTATCCAAACTCACAGCATATGTGTTGTTGTATTTTATACGATAATTGTTGTAATAAAGTTGTAGTTGTTTTCTGTACCATGTATTTGGAGACTCAGAATATGTTGGATGGAATGGACCTATTTTGGGGTCGTTACAATCATGACCATTAATGAATACACAAATATTCTTAGCCTGTAGTGCATGGATAATTGTGGTCGTGATACTAAAGAATATCCTTGGCCGTAGTGCAGGGTGATTCGATGATGTAAATTTTTTATTAAGCTGAGTCTCAGCGATAAAAGTCATGAAAAACCTTTTAAATCATAGAAGATAGTAGATTTTATTCTCTACTTGACTATTCTAATGGATTACTTGTTCCGCTTGCAGTTAAAATTGATGTTTGTTATATTTTATCAGTTTAACACTGTTGAAGGCTAATGTCCGCATTATCTTAGTCATAATATTTCTTACTGGGCTAGTTGAGCTCACCCTTTCTTTCATTGTTCTCTTTATGAAATGAGAACGTAGCTGGGACGAGTTGGGGAACGAAGTGATGGTCCAGATGATAGTATTAGCTAGTAGTCCTCACTATTCTGTTAAATAGTGTGACAATAAATGTAATGAGGACTTATTCTGAGAGTGGGTATTGTCTAGAAGATAGTATTTGTATTAAAACTCACAGCTCTCTTGTTGTATATTAAAGATTGTATTTGTATCTTGTACCATGTATTTGGCGACTCAGAATAGGTGATGTATACCTATTTTTGGGGCGTCATCATTATTAAATCAATAATTGAGACGACAAGTTATAATATTAATGATTAATAATTGTTGAAAGATTAAATATTTGTTGATTAAAAATAAAATGATTTGTGGTAATATTTATTCAATCCTTGATGTATATAAAGAGTCTATTATGAGACGTTTGTGATAAATTTGGTTATTCTTTGGGGGCCCATATGTCATCATCTAAGAGTCTCTTTTGCCAATAGTAATTACCTTTACCAAACGTCAAACCACTTGCCGTTTCATATTACAGGCGTTGAACCAATTGTCGTTTCACATTACAGGCGTCGAACCAATTGCCGTTTCACATTACAGGCATCAAACCACTTGCTGTTTCACATTACAGGCGTCAAACCACTTGGTGTTTCACATTACAGGCGTCAAACCACTTTTCTTTTCACATCACCAGTCGTCAAGCCGCTTGCCTTTTCACATTGCAAGTGCTAAGCTAGAAATATTCTATAAATAGAGGCCTAGGTCTTCATTATTTTTCACGAATTCATTCAAGCTATAGAGAGAGAAAGTATAGAGAGAATAAGAGAGAAAGAAGAAAAGTATTCTGTTACTACACTACTGCAGTATTTAATCTCCTACTGATGTAAGGGGTGTTTTTTCTTTTGTATTCATGAAGAGAACTTCTGTTATTCCATTATTAATTATTCTGTTGGAATAACCTTTATACGCGGGCTACCCTATACTTGGTGAAATTTTTCTGTTATTCCATTCTTTATTATTCTGTCAAAATATCCTGTCTGTGCGTTTACGCCGAACCTGGTTCCATTATTTGTTATTATGTTGGAATAACCTGTTTATGTGAAGTACCGCATACATGATAAAATTCTTCTGTTATTCCATTCTTTATTATTCTATTGGAGTATCATGTTTATGCTTTACGCATAACCTAGTTCCATTATTTATTATTCTGTTGGAATAACCTGTCTGTGCGGTCTATCGCATGTCTAGTGAATTCTTCTGTTATTTCATTACTTATTATTCTGTTAGAATATCCTGTCTGTGCGTTTACGTATGACCTGGTTCCATTCATTATTATTCTGTTGAAATAACTTGTCTATGTGGATTACCGCATACATTGTAAATGATCCTTCGTATTCATACGAATAGTATTTTCATTAAAAAGGGGTTTCTGCCAGGGGTAATTTCGTAATTTTTCTGACCCTAAAAAATTCTGAAAAGATTTGAAATGATAATTTGATGAGTTTTCTAGATTATGTCCAAAAATGGCAATTTTTAGATGTATAGATTAAGAGTTATGGATTTTATGGGAAAAGACTATTTTAAAAATAAACCCTTATAACGCCTTGTGGTTAACTCTAAAATTGGTGAAATTTTTATTGAGAGTAAATGTATATAACAGGAGTATACCCTGTAAATTTCGAAATTTTTGGACAAAAGTATAATGTATGATAAATGTCTAAATATTCGACAGTTTTAGCCATATGAAAAATAGTAAATGAATTTTAAAAATTTTGAGAAAAATATATGTTCAAGATGGGACTATATTCTGCTAAATCATAGAAAAGAAATATTTTTGGGACTGATTTGGTATTTTTTATAAAAATAAACTAGTTATGAGTAAATGAATTAAATATGTTATGTGAAGTAATAAAATTAGAAAATAGGATTTTATGGCTTGAGAATCCTATATAGGGTATATGCAGATTTTTGATGAGAGATTTGATCATTGATTATGAAATCTTATGAGTATGACATTTTTGAATGATTAAATGCATTATTTGATATAGTGTAAACAATTGAAATAAATTTATTTATAAGTTTAAGAAATGATTAAAATATTATTATAATATTAATGATATTAGATTATGAAATTATTAAGTGATTGATAACATTTGGTTATTATTGAACGCTAGATAAATTGTATTATAAATGTTTAATGTTTATCCTTTATCTCATTTGATTAATTCTTATATCATTGTCATCATCCTCATGCTTATATTATGTTGAAAGTCATCTTTGGCCATAGTGCATAGATGGACTTGGTATGATTATGACCAGGGATTATTCGGTATAATAATGATCGTAATGTTACAAATGATGTGAAAAAAAGTCATCATTGGCTCGTAGTGCTTTGATGGACAGTTTTTGGTATGATTATGGCTATGAATTCTCTTCGGCCAAGGGTGCAAAGATGAATTGTTTTATGGCATGATCATGACCGTTGATGAAAACACGATTATCTTTAGCCGTAGTGCATGGATAATTCGTGGTCGTGATATTAACGAATATCCTTAATCGTAGGGCATGGATAATTCAGTGATATGGATTGATTATCGAGCTAAGTCTCAGCGATGAAATATAAATTCATGGATGTGATATTAAAGAATATCCTTGGTCGTAGTGCAAGGGTGAGTCGATGATGTGGATTATTTATTAAGCTGAGTCTCAGCGATAAAATATTTATTATACACTTTTAATTCGTAGAAGATAGTAGATATTATGCTCTACTTGACTCTTCTAAAAAACAGTTGTAAGTCTTTGGCATGTAGTGTAAAGATTAATTGTTAATGAATATCTTTAGTCGTAGTGCAAAGATTAATTTATTAGTATGATTATGAGCAGGAATTCTGATTTGGTATAACCATAATTTTTGATGTTTCAGGTGAAGATAGGTGATGAAAATTATCTTCGTCCTGGTTGCGAAGAGGAATTTAGAACCACAATTATTATTATGAGTTATTCATATGATTGTGGACAGGAACTATTGATTTATTTTACATGGATAAAACAGTATTGGTGGACTTTTAACATAGAGAAGATAATATACCTTATGGTCTATTTGACTCTTCTAATGGATTGCTCGTTCCGCTGCAACGTAGTGCATTGATGGATAGTTGTTGGCATGATCATGAACATTAATGAATACACGAATGTCCTTGGCCCGTAGCGCATGAATAATTTGTGGTCGTGATACTAAAGAATATCCTTAGCCATAGTGCAAGGGTGATTCGATGATGTGGATTATTTATTAAGCTGAGTCCCAGCAATAAAAGTGATGAAAAATCTTTTAAATCATAGGAAATTCGATTTTCTACAACTTTGCAGAAGGAAGTTTTTCCAAATTCCAAACAAAAATTGACCAAAATCCATAAACAGATGCTTTTATAGGCTATAATCAAATTTCAGTCAAGAAATGGGCCGTTATTTATAAACAACTTATACTTGTCATTTTCTTCATCCAATCGCTTTCCGTTATGGGGCCCACAAAAGACTGCGCCGTCGTACGAATATTCCCCGACAGCAAGAATATTCCCCGACCAAATGAATATTCCCCGACAATAATGAATATTTTATAACCACCTGCTTATTTAAAATATTTGCGCATTTTACCTATAACTAACCACATTAATCAATCCAACCCTTACTGTTTCAAAATAATAAATAGAGAAAATTAAATTTCATTTATTAATAATTTGGGGTCTTACAACCTCCCCTCCTTATGAAATTTCGTCCTTGAAATTGACGTACGTACCTGGTGTTTTGAAAAGATGAGGATAACTAGCTTTCATTTCCGTTTTCAACTCCCAGGTCATTTCCTCAATAGCATGGTTTCTCCATAAAACTTTAATTTGTGTTATGACCTTCGTGCGTAGGACATGCTCCTTCCTATCCAAGATCTTGATAGGTACCTCTTCGTACGTTAAGTCTTTGGCTATCTCGTCCGGTTCTAACTCAATAACGTGGTTTGGGTCTTTCACATATTTACGTAGCACAGATATATGAAAAACATTATGAACACGAGACATACTTGGAGGTAATGCGAGTCTATAGGCCACATTTCCTACTCGTTCAAGAAACTGAAATGGACCAAAAAATCGTGGATTGAGCTTTTCTCTCTTCTTGAATCATGTAACTCCCTTCCATGGAGCCACACGCAATAATACATGATCCCCAATACTAAATTCCACGTCTTTTTGATGAAGATTCGCATAACTCTTTTGTCGATCCTGTGCTGTTTGTATGCGTTATCGAATTATTTGGATCTTTTCCGTAGTCATACGTACCAACTCGGGTTCCAACAATGTTGCTTCACCTACCTCATCCCAACATATTGGAGAGCGACATTTTCGTCCATACAATGCTTCTAATGGAGCCACACCTATACTTGCCCCTGATAACTGTTGTTGTAGGAAAATTCCACCAATAATAAATACTTATCTGAACTCCCTTTGAAATCGAGGACACAAAGTCTTAATAGATCTTCAAGAGTTTGAATATTCTCTCTGATTGTCCGTCTGTTTGAGGATGGTATGCCAAACTAAATCGTAAATCCGTGCCCATAACTTTTTGCAAGCTAACCCAAAATCTTGAAGTAAATCTTGGGTCACGATCCGAAACTATGGATACTGGCATACCATGTAATCTCACAATCTCATCTACGTACATACGAGCAAGATGTTCAAGGGAATAAGTCTCTCGTATCGGCAAGAAATGAGCTGACTTGGGTAATCTATCAACAATAACCCATATCTCATCTATGGCTTGAGAAACCTTGGGAAGACCCATAAAGAAATCCATGGTAATGTGTTCCCACTTCTATTTTGGAATTTCAAGTGGTTGCAATGGACCTTTTGGCACTTGATGCTCTGCCTTTACACGTTGACAAGTTAAACACCTCGAGATAAACTTTGCAATCTCTCTCTTCATATTGTTCCACCAAAATGTATGTCGAAGATCACGATACATTTTGGTACTTCCAAGATGGATTGCAAATGGTGTATTGTGTGCCACTATCATAATCTTGTACTTCAAATCAGAATAATTAGGAACACAAAGTCTGGAATGGACTCGAAGTATTCCTTCTTCATCGATTCTTGCTTCTGGAATAGCACCTTCTTGCACGTTCTTCTTCATACGCATCAGCTTCGGGTCTGTGGCTTGAGCAACTATAACTTTTTCGATTAAAGTTGGTTTTATGCGTATATTTGACATCATCGCACTCGATCTTGTATATGATCTTCTATTCAACGCGTCAGGTACCACGTTTGTTTTTCTAGGATGGTATTGAATAGTGTGGTCGTAATGTTTCAAAAGCTCGAGCCAACGTCGTTGCCGCATATTGAGTTCTTTTTGAGTGAAGAAATATTTGAGGCTTTTATGGTCTGAATATATCTCCACTTTCTCTCTATATAGATAGTGCCTCCAGATCTTTAGCGCGAAAATGGCTGCTACCAACTATAGATCATGAGTAGGATAATTCCTCTCATATTCTTTAAGTTTTCGCGAGGCATAGGCTATGACTTTCCCACGTTGCATGAGAACACATCCTAACCCTTTGCCTGAAACATCGCTGTAGATAACAAATCCATCCGAACCATATGGTAATTGTTAAAACAGGTGCCGAAATGAGTCTCCTCTTGAGATCTTGGAAACTCTTCTCGCATTCCTCGCTCCATACGAATTTTGTATCTTTTCGAGTCAGCTGAGTTAACGGAGTTGCGATTCTAGAAAATCCTTCCACAAATCTCCGATAATAACCAGCTAAGCCCAAAAAGCTACGTACTTCGGTCACCGACTTTGGTTGCTTCCAACTTTGTATTGCTTCAATCTTTGTTGGGTAAACAGACACTCCATGTGCCCAAGGAATGCTACTTCCTTAAGCCAGATCTCGCATTTCTTCAGCTTGGCATATAGCTTGTTATCACGAAGCCTTTGCAGTACCAGCTTCAAATGGCGCTTATGATCTTCACGGCTTTTGGAATAGATGAGGATGTCATCAATAAAGACAACAACGAACTGATCCAAATATTCCTTGAATACTTGGTTCATCATATCCATGAAAGCAGCAGGAGCATTAGTCAATCCAAAAGACATGACTAAGAATTCATAATGACCGTACCGAGTACTGAAAGCAGTCTTTGGAATATCCTCAGTTCTAACCTTCAGCTGATGATATCCAGAACGAAGATCGATCTTTGAAAAGAATTGTGCTCCTTGCAACTGGTCAAACAGGTCATCAATACGAGGTAGCGGATACCTATTCTTGATAGTGACATGGTTTAATTCTCGATAATCGATACAAAGTCGCATACTCCAGTCTTTCTTCTTTATAAATAAAACAGGAGCACCCCAAGGAGATGTACTAGGACGAATGAAACCGATATCCAACAATTCCTGTAGTTGGACCTTTAACTCCTGAAATTCAATATGAGCCATTCGATATGGGATTTTAGAAATGGGCTTTGTACCAGGTTCAAGGTCAATAAAGAATTTAACTTCACGTTCTAGGGGTAGACCATGAAGTTCTTCAGGAAATACGTCAGGAAAGTCAATAACAACAGGAATATTATTCAAATCTGGCGTGTCTTTATTCAAATTCATAACATGGGCTAAGAAAGCTTGACATTCATTTTTCAATAAACGAATAGTTTTATGACTTGATATGACAGTGATTGATTTTAATGGTTTAGTTGTTTAAATTCGCGCAATAGGTTGATTCGGAATATGAAAACTAACATTCTTACGAAAACAATTAATTTTGGCATGATGAGTAGTTAACCAATCAATCCCTAAAATCACATCAAAAGCAAGTATCTTTAAAGAAATAAGGTCAACAGATAATGTGATGGTGCCAACTTGGATCAAACAAGATTTATAAACGGTGGATGTGATGAAAGTTTCTTCTAACGGAGTCTCCACAGATAAATCAAAGTCTAATTTCTCCGGAGTCAAGTTTAAATGTTGAGCACAAGCAGGAGAGATATATGAATGGGTAGCACCGGTATCAAGTAATGTATAAACTTCGCATGAATTTATGATTAGCTTACCCGTGATCACCTCGTTTGGGTTCCTCGCACTTTGACCAGTCACGACAAATGCTCTTCCAAGAACCGTTTTTTCTACTTTTCTGGGACAACCTTTTGAGTCACCATCCCCACTGGACTTGTTTTCGCTACCATATAATCTCGAGCGATATGTCCTTCCTTTCCATAATTATAGCATACCTTGAACTGTTGTGGACAGTTTGGGCAGATATGTCCCTTTTTTCCACATTTATAGCATATGACCGGTGGTCGTTCTCCTCCCTTAAAACCAGTTGCTGCTGGTGCTGACGTCTTCACAGTGTCATTGTTGAATCTCCTCTTTTTAAAATCTCCCCCCGACTCGCTTCTTCTATTTTCATGGTCATGAGTACCACCAGAGTGGTTACCGCTTTTGTCTGAATGTTTTCCTCCCCGCTGGTTTTCATTGCTCCGATGACTGCTGCCACCGGTATGACCCTGGTTGCGGTCCCTTGGTTGAACATACTCGCTATCTTGCTCTAATAATTGAGCCCTATTGACAACATCTGAATATAAAGCAAATTTATGAGAGATAAGATATTGCCGAATCTCGGACTTTAAACCCCTACCTCCTTCATATGGCAAATACTTTCAGGAAGTATTTTTCGTTAAAAAGTTTCTGAAACGTTTCCCAAGACATACGGAGTTCAACAGGCTGGGTATATTTCACAGACTCCCACCAGTAATCTGCCTCGCACGGAACATAAAGGTGGCGAATGGAACCTTCTGTTCCTCCGTGCATCCCAAGACATCGAATATCTTGGTAATTTGCTTGACCCACATTTCTTCCATGATCGGATCCGGCTTTCCCTTAAATTTTGGTGGTCCCAACTCTTTGAACTGCTTGGCAGAGACAAGCCGCGCGTTGCTATCATTTCCACCCGTATTCCGTACACGAGTCTCCTTCGTCTGGTTTTGCATGAACTGCAAAAAGCTCCTAAACATCTTGTCGTTAATCGTATGCTCAGTGGTGTTATTTACAGGAGGAATATTGTCTTCCTGTTGTACGTTCCACTGGGTGATGATTAAAGGTGTTTCCACGGTCTCATTAACTACACCGTTAATATTCTCAGCTGTCATTCTTAAATACTGCCATAAAATATGAGTTAATTAAACAATTTAATATATCACATATGAACCATATACTTCAACTGACCAACAAATAAGCTTAGGTACGACACACTAGCGAAGGATTACTCGTCTCTCCCCTCCTAGTACTATTCACCGATCTCCTGCCAGAGATCATATCCCTAAGCTCTGATACCAACCGTGATGCCCCCAATACAGGTATACAACACTCATTCTGAGTTGTCAAATACATGGTACCGAAACAACTACAACTTTATTAATACAACATAAAAACTGTGAGTTTAAATACAAATATTGTCATCTAGACAATATCCACACTCAAATAAGTCCTCATTTCAATTATTGATATATTATTTTACAAAAATAGTGAGGACTACTAAAATAACTTCTAGAACCATCATTCCATACCACGACTAGTACTCGCTACATTCTTTCCTCCTGAGAAGATAAATGGAACAAAAAGAAAAAGGGTGAGCTCAACTAGCCCAGTAAAGAACATTATGACTAAGATAATACAGAACAAATTATCGTTAGTATTCAACAGGGAAAAATATAATAGAATACAATAGACAACAAGTTTTAAATCAATATTCGCAGCGGAAATAATAATTCATTAGAAGAGTTAAATATAGAATGAAATCTACTATCTTCTATATATGAATATAAAAGTTTATCGTCTATCTTTTATCCCTGTAACATCAATCAATATATATCTGGAATCAAATATTCATCTTTGCACTACAAGCCAAAGATATTCATCAGTTGGTCATGTTCATCTAAACACATGTTCATCTTTGCACTACAGGCCAAAGATATTCATCATAAAATCATTCATCTTTACACTACGAGCTAAAGATATTCAGTTATATCATCATTTAGGACTGAGGATGATGAAAAATATTTTAAAGAAAACGAATCCTAGTGAAACAAAAGAATAAATATTAAGGATTCGTATTTCAGCTATTCCATGTCCAAAAAAACCTCATAAATAATCATAGTAGAGTAAAATTCAAGAATGATCAAAACATGGATACAATCAAAGCTAGTATCCAGAATTGATATTTGGACAAAATGAAGAAAATTTTATTTTTTCAGTAAATAGTGTCGTATTTGTGAATAGTGCCGTATACGTGAATAGTAACTCTGACACTAAAAGATAGAAATTTAACAAAAAAAGATCATCATGCTTCGTGAATAGTACTCGTGAATAGTAACTTATAAATAGTAACTCGTGAATAGTAACTCATGAATAGTAATCCCGACATGAAAAGTTCAAAATTTGATAAAAAGCTTTCCACCAATATTTCGGCCTAATGATATTAATAAATAATATCATTTTCGAATAAAATAACATCCCTTACTGATTTTTTTAGTGAATAGTGCCGTATAGCGATACTCAAAGTACTAGAATACTCACAAAATACGCTCGATATTATAGAGAGAGAAAGAGAGAGAAATCTTTAGTTTCTGGTGTGATTTTCAATTCTAACCTAAGCACTCTATTTATATGAAAATGCTTAGAACACCAAAACAGAAAATTTAATATAATAATAATATATATTTCAAAATTTCTTACGCACCTCTTGACCATCTGAAATCAGCCACCACTAATGACAAAAACAAAAAGAAATGTTTTTGTTATTAAAATTAATTAAAACTTTCAAAAATTAATTATTTCGAAACTTTGGAACTTCAATAATTCATAATAAATAGCCCTTTTATCAGAAAATTTGAATCTCGCAATTTTTTATAGGAAATTCAATTCTCTACAACTTTGCAGAAAGAAGTTTTTCTAAATTCTAAACAGAAATTGACCGAAATTCATAAACAGAATTTTACAGGCTATAATCAAATTTCAGTCAAGAAATGGGCCCAAAGGCATGTTTAACATGTTTTAAACAACTTTTACAACAAAAATACTCTTCCTCTTCATATACTCATATATCCCACATTCATTATAAAAATATCATCATTATTATATTATAATAATATAATAAAATATTATTTTATCAGAAAAGATAAAATATCGATTTTTAGCAATTGTTACTTTAAAAATTTTATCCATCTATATCCACATAAAATGAATATTTTCGTCATCATATAAATCAATAATTAATTATTTACAAATAATATTACAGAATCACAGTACTGGCAACCAGGCCGTTCCCAGGAAAGAGGGGGCTTTCCAATAAGAATATCTCCTTATTGGCGCGCAATTAGGTGACCAAACCTCTCCTTAGACAGAACTTTCTAGACATTACTAATAATATTTTCTAATAATATTATTCAGATAATATGAATTATTGCTTCGATAATGGAAAATACTGTGTAGTAACAATTATTGAAACAACAGTAATATAAAATATCAACGCAACAATTATTAAATCAATAAAATAAAATACTGAACAATAACTACTGTAACAATTATTGAGTAGTGCCTTCTTATGGAAGAATCAATAATTGGTGCAATACCGTGTGCTACTGTGCAACAACGCGTATTACTGTGTTTTAACCACGGGGTATTCCAACAGTATTAACGGTAACAACTGTGCCGTTATTTATAAATAACTTATACTTGTCGTTTTCTTCATCAAATCTCTTTCCGTTATGGGGCCCACAAAAGACTGCGCCGTCGTACGAATATTCCCCGACAGCAAAAATATTCCACGACCAAACGAATATTCCCCGACAATAATGAATATTTTATAACCACCTGCTTATTTGAAATATTTGCGCATTTTACCCATAACTAACCACATTAATCAATTCAACCCTTAATATTTTAAAATAATAAATAGAGGAAATTAAATTTTATTTATTAATAATTTGGGGTCTTACAACCTCCCCTCCTTATGAAATTTCGTCCTCAAAATTGACGTACGTACCTGGTGTTTCAAAATGATGAGAATACCTCATTTTTATTTCTGTTTCCAACTCCCAGGTCATTTCCTCAATAGCATGGTTTCTCCACAAAACTTTAACTTGTGGTATGACCTTCGTGCGTAGGAACATGCTCCTTCCTATCCAAGATCTTGACAAGTACCTCTTCGTATATTAAGTCTTCGGCTATCTCGTCCAGTTCTAACTCAATAATGTGGTTTGGGTCTTTCACATATTTACGTAGCACAGATATATAAAAAACATTATGAACACGAGACATACTTGGAGGTAACGCGAGTTTATATGGACACATTTCCTACTTGTTCAAGAATCTGAAATGGACCAATAAATCGTGGATATAGCTTTCCTCTCTTCCCGAATCTTGTAACTCCCTTTCATTGAGCCACACACAACAATACATGATCCCCAATACTAAATTTCACGTCCTTTCGATGAAGTACCGCATAACTCTTTTGTCGATCCTGTGTCGTTTGTATACGTTGTTGAATCATTTGGATCTTTTCCGTAGTCATACGTACCAACTTGGGTCCCAACAATGTTGCTTCACCCACCTCATCCCAACATATTAGAGAGCAACACTTTCGTCCATACAATGCTTCGAATGGAGCCACACCTATACTTGCTTGATAACTGTTGTTGTAGGAAAATTCCACCAATGGTAAATACTTATCCCAACTCCTTTTTAAATCGAGGACACAAAGTCTTAATAGATCTTCAAGAGTTTGAATAGTCCTCTCTGATTGTCCGTCCGTTTAAGGATGGTATGTCGAACTATTGAACTTCAGGAGTTAAAGACCCAACTGCAGGAATTGTTAGACATTGGCTTTATTCGTCCTAGTACTTCTCCTTGGGGTGTTCCTGTTCTATTCGTGAAGAAGAAAGATGGGAGTATGCGACTTTGTATTGATTATCGGGAGTTGAATCATGTCACCATCAAAAATAGGTACCCATTGCCACGTATTGATGACCTGTTTGACCAGTTGCAAGAAGCCAAATTTTTTTTAAGATTGATATGCTTTTCGGATATCACCAATTGAAGATTAGAACAGATGACATTCCAAAGACAGCTTTCAGAACTCGGTACTGGCATTATGAATTCCTAGTCATGTCCTTCGAATTGACTAATGTTCCTACTGCCTTCATGGACATGATGAATCGAGTATTCAAGGAATATTTAGATCACTTTGTGGTCGTCTTTATTGATGACATCCTTATTATTCTAAAAGTCGTGAATATCATGAGCAACACTAGAGGCTGACACTCCAAAAGCTTCGTGAATACAAGCTTTATGCCAAGTTGAAGAAATGTGAGTTCTGACTTGAGGAAGTAGCATTTCTTGGGCACATAGTATCAAGTCATGGAATATCTGTTGACCCGGCAAAGAGTGAAGCTATTCAAAGCTGAGAGCAACCTAAATCAGTGATCGAAGTACGTAGCTTTCCAGGTTTAGCTTGTTATTATCGGAGATTCGTGGAAGGATTCTCTCGAATCGCTACTCCATTAACTCAGCTGACTCGGAAAGATACAAAGATCGGTTGGAGCGAAGAATTTGAGAAGAGTTTTCAAGAACTCAAGAGGAGACTCATTTCAGCACCTGTTCTGACAATACCATCTGGCTCGGAGGGATTTGTCATCTAGGGCAAAGGGTTGGGATGTGTTCTCATGCAATATGAGAAAGCCATAGCCTATACCTCGCGACAACTCAAAGAATATGAGAAGAATTATCCTACTCATGATCTAGAGTTGGCAGCTATTGTTTTTGCACTTAAAATTTGGAGGCATTACTTGTATGGGGAGAAAGTTGAGATCTTTACGGATCATAAAAGCCTTAAATATTTCTTCACTCAAAAGGAACTCAACATGCGACAACGACGTTGGCTTGAACTGTTGAAAGATTATGATTATACCATCCAATACCATACTGGAAAGGCGAACGTGGTAGCTGACGCATTGAGTAGAAGATCATATGCAAGTACGAGTACGATATTGTTAACACAAATGCCCATTTTGTGTGACTTGCAAAGGATGGAGATAGAGTTAAAGACTCCAGGGACCCATGTGATGATGGCGAATATACGAGTAGAACCGACTTTAATTGATAAAGTTAAAGCTGCTCAAGCTACAGACCTGGAGCTGATGAGTATGAGGAAGAAAGTGCAAGAAGGTGCTATGCTAGAAGCAAGAATCGATGAAGAACGAATACTTCGAGTCAACTCCAAACTTTGTGTTCCTAACGACCCTGATTTAAAGTATAAAATCATGATGGAGGCGCACAACACACCGTTTGCAATCTATCTTGGGAGTACCAAAATGTATCATGATATTCGTCATACATTTTGGTAGAGCAATATGAAGAGAGAGATAGCGCTGTTTATCTCAAGGTGTCTAACTTGTCAACGAGTTAAAGCGGAGTATCAAGTACCAAAAGGTCCATTGCAACTACTTGAAATTCCAGAATGGAAGTGGGAGTACATTACCATGGATTTCGTTACCGGTCTTCCTAAGGTTTCTCAAGGTATAGATGCGATTTGGGTCATTGTTGATAGATTGACCAAGTCTGCTCATTTCTTACCGATACGAGAAACTTATACACTTGAACGTCTTGCTCGTATGTACATAAACGAGATTGTAAGACTGCATGGTATGCCAGTATCCATAGTTTTTTATCTAGACCCAAGATTCACTTCGCGATTTTGGGTTAGTTTGTAGAAAGCTATGGGCACAGATTTACAATTTAGCTCGTCATATCATCCTCAGACGGACGAGCAGTCGGAGAGGACTATTCAAACTCTTGAAGATTTATTAAGACTCTATGTCCTTGACTTCAAGCGAAGTTGGGATAAGTTATTACCATTGGGGGAGTTTTCCTACAACAACAGTTTTCAAGCAAGTATTGGCATGGCTCCATTTGAGGCGTTGTATGGAAGAAAGTGTCGTTCTCCAGTATGCTGGGATGAGGTGGGAGAAGAAACGTTGTTGGGACCGAAATTGGTACGTATGACTACAAAGAAGATTCAAACGATCCAACAACGTATAAAAACCTCACAAGATCGACAAAAGAATTATGTTGATCTTCATCGAAAGGACGTGGAATTCGATATAGGAGATCATGTGTAGTTACGGGTTGCTTCATGGAAAGGAGTTACGCGATTTGGAAAGAGAAGAAAGCTCAATCCTCGATTTATCGGCCCATTTTTAATCCTCGATCGAGTAGGAACTGTGGCCTATAGACTCGCTTTATCGCCAAGTATGTCTCGTGTTCATAACGTTTTTCACATATCCATGTTACATAAATATGTGAAAGACCCGAACCACATTATTGAGTTAGAACCGGAAGAAATATCGGAAGATTTGACGTATGAAGAGATTCCTGTTCAAATCTTGGATAAGAAGAAACATATTCTACTCTCCAAGGTTATACCTCAAGTCAAAGTTTTGTGGATAAACCACGAGGTTGAGAAAATGACCTGGGAGTTAGAATCTGAAATGAAGTCAAGGTATCCTTACCTCTTCGATATACCAGGTACATACCCTAATAGGGCGAAATTTCGTAAGAAGGGGAGGTTGTAAGACCCCAACTTTTTGAATAAAAATGATTTTTCTGTAAATATCATTTTTTAATATTATGGAATAATTTTGATATAATGTTATAGTTGTGGGTAATATTTATAAATTTTGCAAAGTGCGCAAGTTATTATATAATATTCGATTGGTCGGGGAATATTCGTTTTAATAGAGAATATTCGTACAACGGCATAATTATTGGTGGACCCCATAACGGAATTATTATCAGATTGAGAAAACGACAAAAATACTGTATGAAAATAACGGCGAAAGTTTTACCATTAACTGTTGAAATACCCGGTGTTAAAAGTACAGTAATACGCGTAGTTGCACAGTAGCACACGATATTGATTATTGATGCTTACGTGAGAAGTCACTCAGTTTTGTTCAATTATTGCTATAGTAATTGCTGCATAATATCTCACGTTATTTGATTCAATGATTGTCAATATTTTATATATTATTAAATTAATAATTGAGACGACAAAGTTATTAATATTATTATTTGCAATATTAACGATGTCTATAAGTTCTGTCAATGAGAGGTTTGGTCACCTAATTGAGCACCAATAGGGAGAAATTCGTATTGAAAAGCCCTCTCATTCTTGGGAACGACCTGGTTGATTAATATTATGAATTATAATAAAGGTGATAAATGTTGTTAAAATTATTAAGGTAATTTTTATGAAATTTTGCTTATTTTATGGACCCCCATTTATCCATTTTTCAAAATAATCAGTAGAAAATTATTTACAGGTGGGGCCTCACATGTGGGGCCCACATGTGTTGAAAAACTAATTTTGGAAATGGGGGTGGGAGAGAGTTACGTATAGGGGAGGGAGTTTGTATATATAAGATGTAATGTGTGTATATATATATAATATTATATGTGTGAGTGGAGAGTGGTGGGAGAAAAGAAAGAGTGAAAGTGATGTGTGTGAGTAGAAAATAGTGGGGGATATGATGTTGCTTTATTCTTATTGGTTGGTTGATGACAAATTGTGTGTGTGGGTTATATATATATGTATTATAATGTTGCTTTATTCTTATTGGTTGGTTGATTGACAAATTGGGTGTGTGTGAGTTATAAGAAATTTTCATCCGATTACATAACTGTTGCATTACACAGTACATTTTCATTCTCCTATAAATAGAAGCTCATTCATTCATTATTTCTTACGAATTCACTGAAACTCTAGAGAGAGAAATTATAGAGAAACTATAGAAAAGTATTATGCTACTTCCCTACTCTTATATTCAGTTTCTTTTACGGTAAGTGATATTATTTCTTTTGTATTCATGAAGAGACCTTCTGTTATTCCATTATTTATTATTCGGTGGGAATAACCTGTATACGCGGGCTACCCTTTACTTGGTGAAATTCTTTTGTTATTTCATTCGTTATTATTCTGTTGGAATATCATGTCTGTGCGTTTTACGCCGGACTTGGTTCCGTCTTTATTATTATTCTATTGGAATATCATGTCTGTACGTTTTACGCCGGACCTGGTTCAGCCTTAATTATTATTCTGTTGGAACATCCTATCGGTGCGAATTTCGCCTGACCTGGTTCCGTTACTTATTATTCTGTTGGAATAACCTGTCTATGTGAAGTACCGCATGCATGGTGATTTCTTTTGTTATTCCATTCGTTATTATACTCAGTTGGTTAAAGTTTTGACTTTTATACTCCATGAAATTAGTGGAATATCCTTAATATTTGCGCTTCATCCAGTATCTTTTCATGAAAATATTATTCTGAGCATTCTTGAATTTTACTCTACAAAACAGTATCATGTTGACAATTTGGATGTTATTGGTTCCTGGATAAATTAATTCTTGAACTTGTTTTATTGAATTCTTATATCATTGTCATCATCCTCATGTTTATATTTTGTTGAAAGTCATCGGTGGCCTATAGTGCATAGATGGACTTGGTATGATTACGACAAGAGATTATTCAGTGTAATCATGACCGTAATGTTACAAATAATGTAAAAAAAGTCATCATTGGCCCGTAGTGCATTGATGGATAGTTATTGGCATGATCATGACCATTAATGAATACACGAATGTCCTTGGCCCGTAGCGCATGGATAATTGTGGTCGTGATACTAAAGAATATCCTTGGCCGTAGTGCAGGGGAGATTCGATCATGTGGATTATTTATTAAGCTGAGTCCCAGCGATAAAAGTGATGAAAAATCTTTTAAATCATAGAAGATAGTAGATTTTATTCTCTACTTAACTCTTCTAATGGATTGCTTGTTCCGCTGCAGTTAAACTTGATGTTTGTTATATTTTATCAGTTTAACACTATTGAATGCTAATGATAATTTATTCTGCATTATCTTAGTCATAATATTTCTTACTAGGCTAGTTGAGCTCACCCTTTTTCTTTCATTGTTCTCTTCAGGAAATGAGAACATAGCATGGACTAGTTGGGGAACGGGGTGACGGTCCAGATGATAGCATTAGTAGTCCTCACTATTCTATGAAATAGTATAATAATAATTGTAATGAGGACTCCTTTGAGTTTGTATACTCTAGTAGACAATATTTGTATTCAAACTCACAATTTATGTTTTGTCGTAATGTATACGACAGCTGTATTATTAAGTTGTACTTGAATTTTGTACCATGTATCTGGCGACTCAAGATGGGTGATGTATACCTATTTTGGGGGCGTCACAACTATTCACGGGGTACTATTCATAAAGTACTATTGATGGGTACTATTCATTAAGTACTATTCATGAAGTACTATTCACGGGATACTATTTACTCGGGTACTATTCACCCAGGGAATTATTCATGACAAAAATTGATTTCTTTATTGTCCAAATCATTTTTGATACAATATTATTTTTGAATTTTACTCCACAAAACAGTATCATGTTGATAATTTGGACATTATTGAATTCTGGATAAATTAAGTTATAATCTTTAAAAATTTATCATTTGCTTTTTTTAATTGAATTCTTATATCATTGTCATCATCCTCATGTTTATATTGTGATAAAAGTCATCTGTAGCTTACGTGCATAGATGTACTATTGATTGGTATGATTATGACCAGAGATTATTTGGTATAATCATGACCGTAATGTTACAAATAATGTGGTAAAAATCCTCATTGGCCTGTAGTGCATTGATGAACAGTTGTTTGTATGATTATGACCAGGGATTATTCGGAATAATCATGACCATTGATGATTACATGAATATCCTTGGCCCGTAGTGCAGGGATGATTCGATGATGTGGTTTATTTATTAAGCTGAGTCTCAGCAATAAAATTGATGATAAACTTTTTAAATCATAGAAGATAGTAGATATCATGCTCTACTTGACTCTTCTAATGGATTGCTTGTTTCGCTACAGTTAAACTTGATGTTTATTATATTTTATCTGTTTAACACTGTTGAAGGCTAACGATAATTTATTATGCATTATCTTAGTCATTGTGACACCCCCAAAATAGGTCCATTCCATCCAACCCATTCTGAGTCGCCAAATACATGGCACAGAAATAACTACAACTTTATTAATACATTTGTTATGAAAAAATAATATGACAACATATGTACTGTGAGTTTAAATACAATTATTGTCTTCTAGACAATATCCATACCCAAATAAATTCTCATCACAATTATTGATATATTATTTTACAAAAATGGTGAGGACTACTAAGACAACTTTCTAGAACCATCATTCCACACCCCGATTAGTACTCGCTACATTCTCGCCTCCTGAGAAGAAAAATGGAACAACAAGGAAAAGGGTGAGCTCAACTAGCCCAGTAAAGAATGTTATGACTAAGATAATATAGAACAAATTATCGTTAGTCCTCAACAGGAAAAAATCTAATATAATACAATAGACAACCAGTTTTAAATCAATCTTCGCAGCGGAAATAATAATTCATTAGAAGAGTTAAGTAGAGAATGCAAACTACTATCTTCTATATATGAATTTAAAAGTTCATCGTCGATATTTTATCCCTGTAATATCAATTAATATATATCTGGAATCAAATATTCATCTTTGCACTACAGGCCAAAGATATTCATCAGTTGGTCATGTTCATCTAAACACCTGTTCATCTTTGCACTACGGGCCATAGATATTAATCAGTCGGTCATGTTCATCTCAACACATGTTCATCTTTGCACTACGGGCCAAAGATATTCATCAAGAAATCATTCATCTTTGCACTACAGGCCAAAAATATTCAGTAATATCATCATTTAGGACTGAGTATGATAAAAAATATTTAGTACGAATATTCCACGACCAAACGAATATTTTCCGACAACAATGAATATTTTATAACCACTTGCTTATTCGAAATATTTGCGTATTTTACCCATAACTATCTACATTAATCAAATCAACTCTTACTATTTCAAAATAATAAATAGAGGAAATTCTATTTTATTTTAAAAATTCGGGGTCTTACAGTCATAATATTTCTTACTGGGCTAGTTGAGCTCACCCTTTTACTTTCATTGTTCTCTTCTGGAAATGAGAACACAATTGGGACTAGTCGGGGAACAGAGTGACGGTCCGAGATGGTGGCTATAGTAGTCCTCACTATTTTATGAAATAGTGTGATAATAAATATAATGAGGACTTCATTTAAGTTTGAATACTGTCCATGAGACAATATTCGTGTAAATACTCTAAACTACGCTTTTGTCGTATTGTATAAAAGAAGTTTATATTTGATTTTTGTATTGGTGACTCAGAATGGGTGATGAATACCTATTTTGGGGGCATCATAGTTGGTATCAAAGCTTAGAGATATTATCTCTGGCGGAGATGTGAGACAAGAACTAGGAGGGGAGAGACGGGGAATTCCCTCGCTAGTATGACCTACCTAAGTTTATTTGGTATTTAATTGGTCGGTCAGAGCATAAGGATAATATGTGACATGTCAATTAACCCTTGTTTTGTGCCTGTATTTAAAAATGGTGTCCGAAAATATTGAGATAAGCAATGAAGCACATGAGACCGTTGAGTCACCGACGATCAATACTCATGATAATGTGCATCAGGATGTCAATAATCCTCAAGAAAATAATAACGATGACCAAATGATGAACGATGAGATGTTCAGAGACTTTATGCAATTCATGCAACATCAGGCGAGAGCGGCTCCTGTTCAAAATGCAGGTGAAAATACTGGCAACTCTCTAACGATAACCGCTAAACAGTTCAATGAGCTGGGACCACCGGAGTTTATTGGAGAACCAAAACCACTTAAGGCGGAGACGTGGATAAAGCAGATCACTAAGATATTTGATATCTTAGGATGCTCCGAGGAGAAAAAGGTTCTCTTTGTCACCTTTATGTTGCGAGGAGAGGCAGATTACTGGTGGGAATCAGTAAAGCGTATTCAACCTGCCGCACTCAAAGTTATATTTTCAGATTCAGTAGCTGCAAACACAAAAGTTTTGCTTTAGTGTGAAATAATAGTTGTTTTACCAACTTTACCCCTGCATAAACAATTTAAATTAATAAAATGGTAAATAAATTATGTTTTAAATACACATCAGCTGGATATGGCCTCACTCAGGGGGCCACGTCAACAATTTCTGACGTATTAAGAGAAATTAGATTGAAATAAAAAAAATTAATAATTTAATCATTTAATTAATAAAATTAAAAAGTGAATCATGGAAGTGAAATATACTATACTAGCAACAGTCCCGTGCCTCCGGCACTATGGACGTTGGAATTTATTCTAAATTTTGGACGACTCATATGATTTATTAAGTGAGCGAGAAATTCAAAATTATTTGTATTTTATTAGATAGATGGATGGTGGGATTTATCCCAAACTTTGGACGTCCTAGATGATTTATTGAGTGAGCGAAAAATTTAAAATCATTTGTATTTTATTAGATATAATTAGATATATAGAATATAGATATAGATAGATAGAATTAGATAGATTGTATTTTATTAGATAGATGGATAGTAAGATTTATCCTAAATTTTAGACGGCCCAAATAATTTATTAAATGAACGAAAAATTCAAAATTATTTGTATTTTATTAGATAGATAGTTTCTTTTACTACTTAATCAACTGGTAACCATATCAGTGAGAAGTATGAAACCAAAAGGATGCCAAAGTCACGTGAATTGTCCAAGCTTATTGGGTTGGGGGTTGGGGGGTGGGGGGTGGGGGGTGGGGGGTGGGGGGAGCGGGGTGGGGTTGGGAATTGGTTCCGCATTATTATCACCATAGTTGGGGGACACAGAATTGTTCCTCTTTATGTACCCGTAGCAGCAGAAAGCAAAATACCAGTGAAGTGGGCTTGGTGTACGGATCGTCCTACACGTGTCTCCTATCACGTGACGGTGTAAGAGTGGAGCGAGATCGTTTCCCACGTGTCCCGTTGCACGTGACGATGTAGGCCTCGCGTGTCCTTGCTGCTTTAAGTTATAGAGGTGGTGACACAGCAGGGCACATTAATTAAATAATTGACATAATGGTACCACTTTATGGGTGGCAGTTTATGCACGTCCTCTTCCTCGTGATCCGTGTCACTTCCTTTTCATCGTCCACGTCCCCTAAAGATTGTCACTTCCCATCTATTTTTTATTGGATAATAAAATATATATATATATATATATATATATATACAGAAAGGATCAATACTCATAATTTCTTTAACATAAGGATCAATACGATAATGTGATATATATATATCGGGAAGCTTCAAGAGCATAATTCTTAAATAGCATAATGCCTTAAATAGCATAATTTTATTAAAACGACGTAGTTTTGTAAATACGCGATGATATTTTTGTAAATACGCGGTGACATAGTATTTACAAAAATGCAACCGCGTATTTATAAAACTACGTCGTTTTGATAAAATTATGTTATTTAAGGCATTATGCTATTTAAGAATTATGCTCTTGAAGCTTTCCGTATATATATATATAATATTTAATTATTAATTTTGCTACCCATTTTTTTTTATTTTTTAATATGTGTGCATAATTTTTTTGTATAATTAATATACTTAATATTATTTTATATTTTTTGGTTGTCATGAACACCGAGTTAAAAATGAGATGATTCGGGGTGGTTTAATTTAAACTATAATTAAAAATGAGATGATTCGGGGGTGGTTTAATTTATTAATTTGAAATTTATTTAAAATTTAAATGAGTTGAATTCTCTTCGATCACTGAACACTAATTACTGGCTAACAATTTCGATCTTTTTTTTTATCGAAAGTCAATTTTTATCAAAAATCGAATATTTTTTATTCAATCATCGTGGATCACCAATTCTCTGTTATAAACACTCTTAAAAAAATCATCGAGAGCCTTTTGGGGAGACAACAACCCTTCATACAGAATTCACCACCATCGCATATATTTTGAAGGATACTGGAAATAATTTTCGAACCATAATCGCGTTTCTTTTAAAAAAGCTAATTATCCCAATTAGATCAATATTTCATAGCTTTGATATCAGTTGTAAGTTATTGGGGAAATAAATTATTAGCAATAACATCTTCAGTCGTTATCTTTTAGGTGAGCCTATGGTGGTTTAGGATGACCCAATAAGATAATATTGGGCTAGTGGCTTATTTAAATATATTATATTCAAACTTGAGATTTGACTCAACATTTGTTCCAAACTCAAGATATAATCCGGGTTGTTTCATATGGTATCAAACCCAACTCTCGAAAGTTTTAATCGGTTAATCGATTGGGTTGTCGTAGGTGGGAACATGAAGGATGATGGCATTATCTCATAATGGATAGAGGCCTGGAGTTGAGGCACGAAGCGAGTCATATTTCGACCGACCAATCAAATAACAAATAAGTTTAGGTAGGATACACTAGCGAATGATTTACTCATTTCTCCACTCCTAGTTAAAATCTCATATCTCCGTCAGAGATCATATCCCTAAGCTCTGATACCAACTGTGACGCCCCCAAAATAGGTTCATACAACCCAATCTGAATCGCCAAATACATGGTACATAAATCAAATACAAACTTCATTTATATAATTATTAATTGTCCTGTAAAATACAACAAAACGTAAACTGTGAGTTTTAATATGAATATTGTCTCGTAAACAATATCCAAACTCAAATGAAGTCCTCATTACAATTATTATCACATTATTGTATAACATAGTGAGGACTACTATATCCATCATCTTGGACCATCACTCCATTCCCCAACTAGTCTCATCTGTATTCTCATTTCTTGAAGAGAGCAATAAAAGAAAATAGTGAGCTCAACTAACCCATTAAATAATATTATGACGAAGATAATGTAGAATAAGGTTGTGTTTGATAAACCTGAGAATTAAGATCTGAATGATTATGATGTCTTAATAAATTAGATCATCTGAATAGTTATGAGGTCTGAATCTAAAAAATTATTTGATAACTTAAAAATAAATTGTCTCATAATGACACTATTTTAGTATTTTAAAGGATAAAATTTTATTTAATAATTTTAAATATTCAATTTAATAAAAATGAGTGCATAATATTGTTAAATATATTTATATAAAAAAATTATCAATTTTTTTTTATTAAGAGATTCCTGTAAATTATTAAGATTTTATTTTCTGTCTTACCGATTAAGAGGCATTCAATGGTAACTGCCTCTTAGCGAATAAGAGACTGCCCATTAAGAGGCAATCAGATGTAAACAAACAACACCTAAATTATTTTTAGTCCTCAACAATGTTAAATCTGATAGAATACAATAGACAACAAGTTTAGATCAATAACTGTAGCAGAAATAGCAACCCATTAGAAGAGTTAAGTAAAGCATGATGTCTACTATCTTCTATGATTTAAAAGTCTATTATCAATATTTTATCCATGTAACACCAATTAATAAATATTTCACATCAACAAATTATTCATGCACTACGGGCCAAGGATATTCATTCGTATTGTGAAGCCCCCAAAATAGGTATACATCACTCATTCTAAGTCGCCAAATACATGGTACATAATCTATATACAAACTTAATTTATACAAGTGTCGTACAGAATACAACAAAACATAAGTTGTGAGTTTTAATACAAATATTATCTCCTAGACAGTATCCAAACTCAAATTCAATCCTCATTATAATTATTATCACACTATTTTATAGAATAGTGAGTGCTACTATAACAATCGTCTTGGACCATCACTCCATTCACTGACTAGTCCCAGTTATATTCTCATTTCCTGAAAAGAACAGTGAAAGAAAATGGTGAGCTCAACTAACCAGTAACAAAATTGAGATAACTTTCTACCGATAATTTAAAAGAATGGGTAAGTGAGAGTCCATATAATAAGCTAAATTTATAACAAATACTTCATAAAATACCCCTCTATTTATCTCAATTCACTTGACTTCTCAAAAAATATTTTTAATAGCATTCATCATTAATATTATAACTCACAATATTAACAACCAGAACATTCCCATGAAAAAGGGGCTTTTCGATAAGGTTTCTCCTTATTAGCGGGCAATTAGGTGACCAACGCACTTTCCTCGACAGAACTTTCTAGACATCGTGAATAATGCAAATAATAATATGAATAAGTTTTTTGTCTCAATTATTAATTTAATAATATAAAATATTGTGACAATAATTAAATCAATAACGTGAGATACTATGCAACAATTATTGTGGTAATAATTGAATAAAACTAAGTGACTTCTCACATAAGCATCAATAATCAAAGATATAGTACAATACCGTGTGCTACTATGCAACTACGCGTATTACTGTACTTTTTTCACCGGGTATTTCAACAGTTAACGATAAAACTTTTGCCGTTACTTTTATAAAAAGTTATTTCTGTCGTTTTCTTTCTCCGACAGTAATTTCGTTGTGGGGTCCACCAATGATTGTGTCGTCGTACGAATATTCCTTGATAAAACAAATATTTCCCAACTAATCGAATATTTTATAACAACTTGCTTACTTTGTAAAATTTATAAATATTACCCACAACTATAACATTATATCAAATCCACACTATAATATTCAAAAATGATATTTAGAGAAAAAAACTATATTTATTCATTAAAGTTGGGGTCTTACAATTTATCTTCAATCAACACATTATTAATCTTTCAATTATTATTCTCAATTAATATTATAGATTCACAATATTGACAACCAAAAAATGGGAGATTTCCGATAAGGCTTTCACCTTACTGGTGCGTAAGTAGATAACCAAACCTCTTTCATTGACATAACTTTCTTGACATTGTCAATAATGCTAACTAATAATATTATTTCATATTAAATAATATGAGTAACTATATCGTGATAATTATTGATTTAATAATATAAAATATTGTGCAAATGTTACTGTAATATTTATTGAATCAATAACATGAGATACTATGCAGCAACTACTCTGGTAATTATTAACTGAAATACTGAGTGACTTCTTATGTAAGAATCAATAATTAGAGATATTGTGTAATACCGTGTGCTACTGTGCAATAACGTGTTACTGTGCAATACCGCGTACTACTGTGGGACAACGTGTGACGCCCCCAAAATAGGTATACAACACCCATTCTGAGTCGCCAAATATATGGTACAAAAACAACTACAACTCTATTAATACAACATAAAAACTGTAAGTTTAAATACAAATATTATCATCTAGACAATATCCACACTCAAATAAGTCTTCATTACAATTATTAATACACTATTTTACAGAATAGTGAGAATTACTAGAATAACTTCTAGAACCATCATTCCACACCCCGACTAGTACTTGTTACATTCTCGCCTCCTGATAAGAAAAATGGAACAACAAGGAAAAGGATGAGCTCAACTAGCCCAGTAAATAACATTATGACTAAGATAATATAGAACAAATTATCGTTAGTCCTCAACAGGGAAAAATCTAATAAAATACAATAGACAACAAGTTTTAAATCAATCTTCGCAGCAGAAATAATAATTCATTAGAAGAGTTAAGTAGAGAATGCAAACTACTATCTTCTATATATGAATTTAAAAGTTCATCGTCGATATTTTATTCCTGTAACATCAATCAATATATATCTGGAATCAAATATTCATCTTTACACTACAGGCCAAAGATATTCATCAGTTGGTCATGTTCATCTAAACACCTGTTCATCTTTGCACTACGGACCAAAGATATTAATCAGTCGGTCATGTTCATCTCAACACCTGTTCATCTTTGCACCACGGGCCAAAGATATTCATCAAGAAATCATTCATCTTTGCACTACAGGCCAAAGATATTCAGTAATATCATCATTTAGGACTGAGGATGATGAAAAATATTTTAAAGAAAACGAATCTAGTTAAACAAAAGAACAAGTATTAAGGATTCGTACTTTAAATAATTTAAGTTCATAAATAACCAGATTAGAGTAAAATTCAAGAATGAAGATCAAAACATAGATCCAATCAAAGATAGGAATCATAACAAACAATTTTGGACACAGAAAAAAAAATTAATTTTTCTGTGAATAGTATCGTATTCGTGAATAGTGCCGTATACGTGAATAGTATCGTATAGATGAATAGTAACTCCGACCTCAAAAGATAGAAATTTCATAAAAAAATATCATCACGCTTCGTGAATAGTAACTCCTGAATAGTAACTCGTAAATAGTAACTCATGAATAGTAACCCCGACATGAAAAAGTTCCAAATTTGATAAAAAAAAATCAACCAATATTTTGGCATAATGATATTGAAGAAATAATATCATTTTCGAATAAAATAACATCCCTTACCTCAAAAAGAATAGTACTTCTGACTAGAATACTGGATATAGTGCTGAAAAAACTTGCACCGTATAGCAATACTCAAAGTACTAAAATACTCACAAAATACGCTCGATATTATAGAGAGAGAAATAGAGAGAAATCTTTAGTTTCTGGTGTGATTTTCAATTCTAACCTAAGCACCCTATTTATAAGAAATTGCTTAGAACACCAAAGCAGAAAATTTAATAAAATATTATTATTATTATAAAATTTTCACGTCAAGCTCTTGACAACTGATTTCAGCACATTCCAACAACCAAAACCATCAAAAAAAAACATTTTTCTCAATTAATTTATTTAAAACTCCAAATAATAATAATTAATTAATCCGAAACTTCAATAATTCATAATAAATAGTCCTTTTATCAAAAATTTGAATCTCGCAATTTTTTATAGAAAATTCAATTCTCTACAATTTTGCAGAAGAAAGTTTTTCCAAATTCCAAACAGAAATTGACCGAAATCCATAAACGGGCGATTTTACGAGCTATAATCAAATTTCAGTCAAGAAATGGGCTACACCAACACACAAAACATGTGTTAATCATTTAATGCAACAAAAATACTCTTCCTCCTTATATACTCATATATCCCACATACATTATAAAAATATCATCATTATTATATTATAATAATATAATAATATATTAAAATGAATTATTTTATCAGAAAAAGATAAAATATTAATTTTCAATAATTGTCACATTAAAAATTTTCTCCATCTATATCCACATAAAATTAATATTTTCCTCATCATATAAATTAATAATTAATTATTCACAAATAATATTACAGAATCACAATAATGACAACCAAACCGTTCCTAGGAAAGAGGGGGCTTTCCAATTAGAATTTTTCCTTACTAGCGCGCAATTAGGTGACCAAACCTCTTCTTAGACAGAACTTTCTAGACATTACCAATAATGTTATCTAATAATATTATTCTGATAATATGAATTATTGCTTCGATAATGGAAAATACTGTGTAGTGACAATTATTAAAACAACAGTAATATAAAATATCAACGCAGCAATTATTGAATCAATAAAATACTGAACAGTAATTACTGTAACAATTATTGAGTAGTGCCTTCTTACGTAAAATCAATAATTGGTGCAATACCGTGTGCTACTATGCAACAACGTGTATTACTGCGTTTTAACCACCGGGTATTCCAACAGTATTAACGGTAACGATTACGCCGTTATTTATAAACAACTTTTACTTGTCGTTTTCTTCATCCAATCGCTTTCCGTTATGGGGCCCACAAAAGGTTGCGCCGTCGTATGAATATTCCCCGACAAGAAGAATATTCCACGACCAAACGAATATTCCCCGACAACAATGAGTATTTTATAACCACTTGCTAATTTTAAAAAATTCATATATCACCCTTAACTTTAAATTTTATCAATTTAACCATTTACTGAATAGTAATTATAAGAAAATTGAATACTTTAATTTTTTAAAATTCGGGGTCTTACACAATGCATATTACTTTACTTTATCACCGAGTATTTCAACACTTAACGGTAAAAGTTTTACTGTCAATTTTGAAAAAGATTATTTATGTCGCTTTCTATATCCGACAATTATTTCATTGTGGGGCTTACCAATAATTTGTTATTTCAACGTTGTCGTACTTTACCGAATGTAATATTCCCGATAGAAAGAATATTTTCCAACAAAACGAATATTCCCTGATAAAACGAATATTTTTCGACAACTGTTTACATTTTATAATTTACACATATCACCCACAACTATAACATTTATTAAATCAACACTTTACTATTTAGAATAGTATATAAATAAAATTAATTCTTATTCATAAAAAGTTGGGGTCTTACACAGTCGATATTATCCCACAATGGCTAGAGGTAAAGATTTGTGGACCACATGTGTGATCAGTTGTAGGGGTGAAAACGAGTCGAATATCAGCGAACACTCTAATGCTCAGATTCAGCTCGATTCGAAAAAATTGAGCTCTAATTCGATAAGGAATTTCTAATTTTACGCCAGATTTGACACGGATCATTACTCGGACTTACTCGGTTCGTATGTACTCGACTCGTTTACAAAATAAGTTACTCACGAGCCTTCAAATCGAGTTTCGAATATAAATCATTTCGCTTAATGTGACGCCCCCAAAATAGGTATACAATACCCATTCTGAGTCGCCAAATATATGGTACAGAAACAACTACAACTTTATTAATACAACATAAAAACTGTGAGTTTAAATACAAATATTATCATCTAGACAATATTCACACTCAAATAAGGCCTCATTATAATTATTAATACATTATTTTACAGAATAGTGAGGACTACTAGAACAACTTCTAGAATCATCATTCCACACTCCGACTAGTACTCGTTACATTCTCGCCTTCTGAGAAGAAAAATGGAACAACAAAGAAAAGGGTGAGCTCAACTAACCCAGTAAAGAACATTATGACTAAGATAATATAGAACAAATTATCGTTAGTCCTCAACGGGGAAAAATCTAATAAAATACAATAGACAACAAGTTTTAAATCAATATTCGCAGCGGAAATAATAATTCATTAGAAGAGTTAAGTAGAGAATGCAAACTACTATCTTCTATATATGAATTTAAAAGTTCATCGTCGATATTTTATCCCTGTAACATCAATCAATATATATCTGGAATCAAATATTCATCTTTACACTACAGGCCAAAGATATTCATCAGTTGGTCATGTTCATCTAAACACCTGTTCATCTTTGCACTACGGGCCAAAGATATTAATCAGTCGGTCATGTTCATCTCAACACCTGTTCATCTTTGCACTACGGGCCAAAGATATTCATCAAGAAATCATTCATCTTTGCACTACAAGCCAAAGATATTCAGTTATATCATCATTTAGGACTGAGGATGATGAAAAATATTTTAAAGAAAACGAATCTAGTGAAACAAAAGAACAAATATTAAGGATTCGTACTTTAAATAATTCTCATTCAAAAATACTTCATAAATAACCAGAGTGGGGTAAAATTCAAGAATGATCAAAACATGAATACAATCAAAGCTAGTGTTCAGAATAGATATTTTGGACGAAAAGAAGAAATTTTATTTTTCGGTAAATAGTGTCGTATTCGTGAATAGCGTCGTATACGTGAATAGTGTCGTATACGTAAATAGTAACTCCGACACCAAAAGATAGAAATTTCACAAAAAACATCATCATGCTTCGAGAATAGTATTCGTAAATAGTAACTCGTGAATAGTAACTCATGAATAGTAATTCGTGAATAGTAACTCGTGAATAGTAATTCATTTAAATATATTATTATATTTTAATAATATAATAATGGTGATATTTTTACAATGAATATGGGATATATGAGTATACAAGGAGAAAAAGTATTTTTATTGCAATAAATGTTTAAAACATGTTAAACATGTCGGTGGACCCAATTTCTTGACTAAAATTTGATTATAGCTTGTAAAATCGCCCGTTTATGAATTTCGGTCAATTTTTATTTGAAATTTGGAAAAACTTTCATCTGCAAAGTTGTAGATAATGGAATTTCCTATTGAAAGTCGCGAGTTTCGAATTTTTCTGACAAAAGAGCTATTTATTATGAATTATTGAAGTTCTAAAGCTCCGAAATAATTAATTTTTGAAGTTTAAAATATTTTAATTAGGAAAAACATTTTTTTTATGTTTTGGCATGTGTGGCTGATGTTGTGGGCTGGTAAGTGGGCATAGGAAGTTATGGAAAAAAAATATATTATTAAATTAAATTTTTTGATTTGGTGTTCTAAGCATTTTCTTATAAATATGGTGCTTAGGTTAGAATTGAAAATTACATCAGAAATTGAAGTTTTCTCTCTATTTTTCTCTCTATATATTGAGCGTATTCTTGTGAGGATTTTGATACTTTGAATATTGTTATACGGTGTAAGTTCCTTTCAGCACTATACACAGTATTCCAGCTAGAAGTACAAATCTTTTGAGGTAAGGGATATTATTTTTTTTTTTAAAAATGATATTAATTCTTCAAATATCATTATGCCGAAGTATTTCTCTAAAATTTTAATCAAATTTAGAACTTTTTGTGTCGGGATTACTATTCACGTATACGACACTATTCATCGAAAAATAAATTTTTTTCTTTTCGTCCAAAATATCTATTATGGATACTAGCTTTGATTGTATCCATGTTTTGATCATTCTTGAATTTTACACCACTATGATTATTTATGAGGTATTTTTGGACATGAAATAGCTGAAATACGAATCCTAAATACTTATTCTTTTGTTTTACTGGATTCGTTTCCTTTAAAATATTTTTCATCATCCTCAGTCCTAAATGATGATATAATTGAATATCTTTGGCCTGTAGTGCAAAGATTAATGATTTTATGATGAATATCTTTGGCCCGTAATGCAAAGATGAACATGTGTTGAGATGAACATGACCAATAGATGAATATCCTTGGCCTGTAGTGCAAGGATGAATATATGATTCAAGATGTGCATTGATTGATGTTACAGGGATAAAAATAATGATGATGGACTGTTAAATTCATAGATATTAGTAGATTTCATCCTCTACGTAACTCTTCTATGAACTATTATTTTCGCTGCAAATATTGATCTAAAACTTGTTGTTTAATGTATTCTCTCAGATTTTTCCCTGTTGAAGGCTAATGATAATTTGTTGTATATTATCTTAGTCATAATATTCTTTCCTGGGCTAGTTGAGCTCACTATTTTCTTTTTTGTTCTATTTTTTTTCTCAGGAGGCGAGAATATAGCGAGTACGAGTCGGGGGATGTAATGATGGTTCTAGTGAGAGTTGTTTAGTAGTCCTCACCATTTTTGTAAAATAATGTATCAATAATTATGATGAGGATTTATTTATATGTGGATATTGTCTAGATGACAATATCAGTATTTAAACTCTCAGTTTATATGTTGTAATAATAAAGTTGTAGTTATTTCTGTACCATGTATTTGACAACTCAGAATGAGTGATGTATACATGTTTTGGGGGTGTCACATCATGTGTTATTACGAGTTGCTCCGTGGAAAGGAGTTACGAGATTTGGAAAGAGAGGAGAGCTCAATCCTCGATTCATCGGCCCATTTTTAATCCTCGATTGAGTAGAAACGGTGGCCTATAGACTCGCTTTACCGCCAAGTATGTCTCGTATTCATAACGTTTTTCACATATTCATGTTACATAAATATGTGGAAGACCCGAACCACATTATTGAGTTAAAATCGGACGAAATAACGGAAGATTTGACGTATGAAGAGGTTCCTGTTCAAATCTTGGATAAGAAGGAACATATTCTACGCTCCAAGATTATACCTCAAGTCAAAGTTTTGTGGAGAAACCACGATGTTGAGAAAATGACTTGGGAGTTAGTATCTGAAATGAAATCAAGGTATCTTTACCTCTTCGATATACCAGGTACGTACCCTAATTTCGAGGGCGAAATTTCATAAGAATGAGAAGTTGTAAAACCCCAACTTTTTGAATAAAGATGAATTTTTATATAAATATTATTTTTGAATATTATGGAGTGAAATTGATATAATGTTATAGTTGTTGATAATATTTATAAATTTTGCAAAGTACGCAAGTTGTTATATAATATTCGATTGGTCGGAGAATATTCGTTTTAACAGGAAATATTCGTACAACGGCACAACGAAATTATTGTCGGATTGAGAAAAATGACAAAAATACTTTATGAAAATAACGGCGGAAGTTTTACCGTTAACTGTTGAAACACCAGTGTTAAAAGTACAGTAATACAAGTGGTTGCATAGTAGCACACGGTATTAATTATTGATGCTTACGTGATAAGTCACTCAGTTTTGTTGGTATTATTAATGTAATAATACAAAAAATCTTTTTATATAAAATAGAATAATTTTATAAAGTTATTCTATAAATAGAATATATTATATTCTATTATGCATAGTGTTGCATAGTCTGCATAGTGTTTTACATAGTAAAATCTTTTTATATAAAACAGAATATTTTTATAAAGTTATCTGTTTTATTAGACAATAATTAGAATATATTATATTTTATTATGCATAGTATTTGCATATTAAAATCTTTTATAAAGTTATTCGTTTTATTAGATTATAAATAGAATATATTTTATTTTATTTAAAAGATTTTGCTTTAAATATGGACCGTCAGATTAAAGTAAATCAATCTGGACCGTTCATGAGTTAGTTACTATACAGTCCATTTTTCTATAAATAGAAGCACTTTCCTTCATTATTTTCTTACGAATTCACTGAAACTCTAGAGAGATAAACTATAGAGAGAAAGAAGAAAGTATTCTGCTACTTCACTACTTATATATCCAGTACTCTTCTTTTTAAGGTAGGGAATATTATTTGTTGTAGTCGTAGGGAGTATTATTTCTTTTGTATTCATGAAGAGAACTTATGTTATTCCAATCTTTATTATTCTGTTGGAATAACCTGTATACGCGGGCTACCCTATACTTGGTGAAATTCTTCTGTTATTATTATATTCTTTTTATTCTGTTGGAACATCTTGTCTATGCTTTACGCATGACCTAGTTCCGTTCTTCATTATTCTGTTGGAACATCTTGTCTATGCTTTACGCATGACATGGTTCCGTTCTTTATTTTTATGTTGGAACATCATGTCTAGGCTTTACGCCGGACCTGGTTCCATTATTTATTATTCTGTCGGATATATCCTGTCTGTGCGTTTTACACCGGACCTGAATCAATTCTTTATTATTCTGTTGGAATATCCTGTATGTGCGTTTTACGCCGGACCTTATTTCGTTATTTATTATGTTGGAATAACCTGCATGTGCGATCTATCGCATGCATTGTGATTTTTTTGTTATTCTATTCTTTATTATACTCAGTTGGTTAAAACTTTGACTTCTATACTCCATGAAATTAGTAGAATATCTTTAATATTTGCGCTTCATCCAGTATCTTTTTATGAAAATATTCTTCTGAGCATTCTTGAATTTTACTCTACAAAGCAGTATCATGTTGACAATTTAGACGTTATTGGTTCTTGGACAAATTAATTCTTGAACTTGTTTTATTGAATCCTTATATCATTGTCATCATCCTCATATTTATATTTTTTTTGAAAGTTATCTGTGGCCTATAGTGCATAGATGGACTTGGTATGATTATGAACATGGATTATTCGGTGTAATCATGACCGTAATGTTACAAATGATGTGGTAAAAGTTCTCATTGGCCCGTAGTGCATTGATGGACAGTTGTTGGCATGATCATGACCATTAATAAATACACAAATATTCTTGGCCCATAGTGTATGGATAATTGTGGTCGTGATACTAAAGAATATCATTGGCCGTAGTGCAGGGGTGATTCGATGATGTGGATTATTTATTAAGCCGAGTCTCAGCGATAAAAGTCATGAAAAACCTTTTAAATCATAGAAGATAGTAGATTTTATTCTCTACTTGACTCTTCTAATGGATTACTTGTTCCGTTGCAGTTAAACTTGATGTTGTTATATTTTATCAGTTTAACACTGTTGAAGGCTAATGATAATTTATTTTGCATTATCTTAGTCATAATATTTCTTACTAGGCTAGTTGAGCTCACCCTTTATTTCACTGTTCTTTTCAGGAAATGAGAACGTAGCTGGAACAAGTCGGGTAACGGAGTGATGGTCCGGATGATAGTATTAGCTAGTAGTCCTCATTATTCTGTTAAATAGTGTGACAATAAATGTAATGTGAACTTATTCTGAGAGTGGATATTGTCTAGAAGACAGTATTTGTATTTAAACTCACAGCTCTCTTGTTGTATAATTAAGATTGTATTTATATTCTATACCATGTATTTGACAACTCAGAATAGGTGATGTATACCTATTTTCGGGGCGTCACATTTAGCTTATTAGTATGTATTCAAATATGATCCATTGAGCAGGTATCGAGTATGGTTCGAAAAAAAATAAAATACTCGAACCCTAATCTGAGCGAATACTGGTATACTTGAATTCGACTCGTGTATCATTAAACAGAAAACGAGTATGAATCATATTCGACTCGAACCAATTTCGAATTTGAGCTTTTGATCATATTTTCGAACCGATCTCGAGTCGAGTATCGAGTTACTCTGCTCGGCTAACACCCCTAATTAGTTCTGACGAGGACGTCTTAAATTTAAGTGGGAGAGTTTATAACACCCTAATCCCACATCGAAAAATATGAAAAAAAAAATTATTTGTATATAAAGAAATAAGTTATTAACAATAGTACATTCAATTATAAACTTTTGGGCTAAGATGACCTAAAAAAATACTATTAAATTTGTTATTTAAGATCTTATTTAGATGTATTCCATTTGCACTTGAAATTTGACCAAATTTTTTTTCAGATTAGAGATTTGACCCGAATTATTTCATAGAGCGTATACGAACATAAGATATTAACATACATATTTTAAGCCCAACCAATCATATTAAGGGGGTGATTACTGATTACTGATTACTGATTACTGATTACTGATTACTTCACATAATTTATTTGTAGATATATTGGAGTGGAAATATGAATTCACTGAAAGACTTTTCAACACACTCTCATAATTGGGGTGGGGGTGATTAAGTGAGTGATTATGAAAGCAGGTGCAGCTCTCATCTTTGTTTAGTCACCCTAACCAATCACATTAAGGGGGTGAGCAGGATGGGTCCTCAACAGGTGATTTAATAGCTACTAACATCTTACGAAAATGGCGGGTGTCAATATAATGGGATAAGGAAAATCATGGCCGTGTCAAAGTGAAAGTAAAAGTGACAGTGAAAGACAGACAGAGAGAAACAGGAATCACTCCATGTTGTATACATTTTTGGCAAATTAATGTTTTGGTAAATAATATTTTTTTTAATATTAACTACCAATAACAGTGAGACAGGCTAATGGGTCCTCCGATCCATTGTTCTCTAAATATAATTTATTTCAAATTATTTTGTAATTCAATTTTTTTTTGTATAATTTATCAATTAATATAATTAGATCATTACTAATTACTACATATTATAAATTGATTATAATAATTTTTAATTTCCAATTCATTACTGTTAACGTCAAGATCTTTCCTCACGTCCCAATCACCAAGACGTGTCTGATATCCTTCACAATTCAACAAGTCAACACCAAAAGCTTGACGGCTGAACCGTCGGGGGATAGCTCCGGCGTGAGAGTCAGTATCGACGATCACAAGGTTAACAATGGAAGAAAATAATATCTCTAGTGTATTGAGAGAGAATAATAGTTTTGATCAGTGTTTAGTTTTGTTACCTGTTTTCCTTGTATGATCGTTGCCCCATATGCACTCTAAACCCGATTTACCGTGCCATCCACCACTGCCTGACACAGCCATCTCCCACGCTAGTCCCCTCAGCCAAAAGTGTGCAACTCACCCACTATCTGCTGCCACTGTTTACCACCGCCGGTCATCTGAGTCACATCCTCATTAATGCCGTGCAGAAAGGTGGCAGACAACAGTCAACTGTTATCTTTTGTTATGATGGTTGGTCAAAGATGAGATAAAAGACAATTTGTATAATGGGCCGATCTAATCACTAAGCCCAATGCACTAAAGATGACTCATCTGACCGGAATGACCCAATAGAATAATCAACTAACTGGGTCCAAACCATTCGGCCCAACAGAACAAATGTAACATAATCCAAGGGAGGAGCTCATTAAGTCCGGCCTAATAATGAAAATTATCATGGCCCAACAATTACCATACATGACAAGTTTTATACTTGCATTGCATGTGTTTAGATTTATATGATATGAATTAGGAGTAAGATGGTGTTTGATAAAATTAAGTAATTAAAATTTAAATAATTAATCTTAATAAATTAGATCATTCGAATGAAATAAAAACTTAACTTGAAAAGCAATTTGATAATAAAAAAAAGTATTAAATATCTTAATGACTTTTAAATTTAAAAATATTTCAAATTGATTTTTCAAAAATCAATAATAATCTTAAAATTTGAAATAAAGAGAGTACAATATTTATAAGAACCCTATAGATTTACAATTTTTATTAAGAGACAATTCTTATTTTAAATTTATATTTTTTTTCTTATTTATTAAAAGATGAATAAAATTTTATTAAATAATTTTACGTTCTTAATAGAGTTATTAAGAGACCCGACACTTAACTTAAGAGATGAATAAGATTTTGGATGTGACAAAAAGCCAGTGAACTGATTTGGTGTCGGATTTCCACCGTTGAATAAATTTATGTGTACTACTGCTAAAGGCCAAAAGAAAAAAATAATAATAATAATAATAAAGCTTAAATATGAATTAGTATCTTAAAGGCCTAAACTATAGGTCATATACCATTTTAATAATTCACCTTTTAATTTTGTCAATTAGATAATTAAACTATTATTATTTTCCAATTGCAAAAAATTAAACATGCTGACGTGGCAACTTGTGTGGAGCCTTAGAAAACTGGTATGGCAAAAAAGAGAGTTTTTTAATCATTAAATAAATAAATTTAATTTGGTGTGGGGTAAAATGGTCAAACAACAAATTATATACCATAACTAATTAATACAAAACAAACAATATTATGATTTAAAAACTCTTTTTTTGCCACACCAGCTTCATAAGGCCCCACACCAGTTGCCACGTCAGCAATTTCTGACGTGACATGTTCAATTTTTTACAATTAAAAAAATTTAATAATTTAATCAGCTAATGGACAAAATTAAAAGGTGGATCACCGAAATGGAATATGACCTATAGTTTAGGGTATTAATTCATATTTAAGCCTAATAATAATAATAATACATATTACTACTTTACTAGTAATATACTCCCTCCATCCCAAGATAAAAAAATTTATTACTCCCTCCGTCCCAAATTAACTGCTCAATTTTGACTTTTTAAAGTCAAATTGACTATTTTTAGAATTAATAATTAAGCATATATAAATATATTTCTAAAATTATAAAAATTAGAATTGGAAATAAATTGTATATACTTTCTTTTGGTTATAATCTCTTCACCTATATTTTAGCAAAAATAGTAAAAAAATTAGTTTTAAAAATGATCAATTTGACTTTAAAAAGTCAAAACTGAGCAATTAATGTGGGACGGAGGGAGTATTATTTTAAGTAGTCCCAAGTTAAATATCTACAAACCTTAAATGATCTATTTTTTACAATAATTTACCTATAATACCCTTATTATTAATTGTCATATTTATATTCTCTATGCATATTTATGGAGCATAACTAGTAACATGCAAAAAATTATGTAATTAAATGAGAAATTAAATATGGATAATTTTGTTATTTTATCCTCATTCTTAATATGCGCAGAAAATCAACCAGAACTTTTATAGTAGTATTTACCTAGGGTAGGCAAATGCGGTTATATATGCATAGATAGTAAATAACATTTAATAGGTCCATTAGTTCCCACAAATATATATAGCATTTAATATATATATATATAGAACTTTGTATTACACGAATTTTTTGAGCTATGGCGACTGTTCACCTGCCGCGTATTCTAGAATAGCTATGATGACAGGGTGAAACCGTCGCTATAACCCAAAAAACCGTCGTCATAGCCGTCAGTGTATTACACAACTGTGTAATTACATTTTTCCCATATATCTATATCCAGTCATTGTATATATTTCATGACATAGGAAGAATTTTATATAGGGGAGCACTTGTATGCAGGCTGCAGCATATATGAGAAAACCAATCCTTACCCACCAGTTTATGTAGTCAGATTTATCCCAATCCAGAACACACTTTCAGACAAAATTCCAACAAAAACAATGCATCAGTTGTCATGGGCCGGGCAATGGCCCTAGAAATAAGTGGACCGATTGGCAAATGAAAAGAGCCTTTTAATGTTCAAATGAATTACTCACTCCAAACCTAATTATTTGACGTTTTGGAGTTTTGCACAACTATTTAGGAAGTTAAAACTCTTATAAAAACTCCACTAAAATTACTAGTATATATAACCAAAAACACCCTTGCATAGATAAATGAAAAGCTAAATGGTAAATGATAAAGATGAGAGAGAAATATTGTTAAGAGAATATAGAGAAAATATTGGAATTACTATAAGAGAGAGAAAGAGGGTAAATCTATCTAATAAAATACAAATGATTTTGAATTTTTCGCTCACTCAATAAATCATCTGGGCCGTCCAAAGTTTGGGATAAATCCCACCGTTCATACATCTATCTAATAAAATACATCTATCTATCTAATAATCTAATAATAATTTAATAAAATACAAATGACTTTAAATTTCTCACTCACTCAATAAATTATTTTGGTCGTTCAAAATTTGAGATAAATCATATTGTTCATACAGTGCCGGAGGCACGGGACCCAACTAGTCATTAAGATATTGAAAAAATAGCCCGGAAGAATTAAATAGAGTATTAAATGTTTAGGGTAATTTAGGAAGTAATGTAATCAATATCTCCTAGAAATCTAAGAACGTGGAACAAAATTTGTTCTCATAAAAATAAAACATAAATTAAATAGGAATGGAGGGAGTTGAAAAAAAACTATAGTGTTGTCCAAAAAAGACAAATCTTATCTCAGCCTTGGCCTTGAAAAGAGCTGAAGCATTTCCTCAAAAATGCCTTTCACCCCAACAATGATCCTGCCCTCAACAAAGACCTATTTAGACTTAGGCTTTACCTGAGAAGAGAAACAACACAAGATTAACATGTAAATAAAAGAACACAGATGGCACAACCAAGTATATAATAGAATACAAAAATAAAAGGTATTAAAAAGGCTAGAAAGAAAATTATGCCAGATTCACACGTACATAAAAAGGCTCAGGTTTCATACTCAATTATATGCTAGAATACAAAATAAAAGGTGTTATAATTAGCAAATTTCTACAGGAAATTATTACGCTCACCCAGACACAAGTCAAAATCTCATACGTAGAGCTGTCATTACTTTGTAACTCCACATATAACATCTACCATTGTTAGAACACCTCAGACTAACAGCTACACCTTACAAAATGTAATGTTTGTTAGTTCAACTTCACAAATAGAAAAGGAATGTTATTATTTACGGGATCCTATTTATGCTCCAAGGAGATCTTTAGGGGATTTTTGAACAGAATTCCCAACAAATGAGATGCAGCAGGGAAAAGTTTAAGAATGACAGATTTGTAATTAGCCGATTTTGAACTGGATGTACCCAGTGACACCTTATCTAATTACTGTGGATTTAAACTAAGCACGATAAACCTACAGTCAGCAACACAAGAATATAATTCTACAAACATTAAAAAAAATATAGCAACATCAAGTCCAGAATGAAAGGAAACATTATTGTAAGAATAGAGAAGAAGAAACAACACCATCCAAAGTTGAATCATAATTTTTCAGGAAAGTATTTTTCAACATACCCAATTCCGATGCCATACTTTCCCTGAGCTTTGCCCTCTGCAATTCCAAACTTTCCGAGCGCTTTGCCCTCTGCAAAAAGCACATAACAAAATATTATAACTGTTTCAACATCAACAAAAACTATGCTAGTTTTCTTGATTTTTTCTGTCTTTGTAATACAATTTGCTAGTATAAAAGAAACCACTAGTATCGTACAAAATTCTCCCGTTATGAAAATAGGAAATCCAAAAAATGCTTTAATTATATATATATATATATATATATATATATATATATATATATATATATAGTTGTCAGAATCTTACGATATGATCGTATCGACGATTCGATACGTATCGTAGGTTGATACATATCGTACGATACCAAACCAAGACAATTCGAGATGCTTTATTTATATATATATATATATATATATAATAATAATAATAATAATAATAATAATGAAAGCATATAACGTATCACATATCAACATTCATCCCCCACGTTGACTATCAGAATGCATACCTCTTCCTCAAGCTTACGGTGTTCTTTGTCCCGCTTACGTTCTCGTGAATTCAAAGAGTACAGTGATATCGCACTGCTAACCGAACAGATCATAACTGTGCCATTGCACACGGAAAAAAAATTAGAAACACAATTGATGAAATAAACGAGTAAATCGTGAATAAAGGCATTCGAAAAAAAAACAAACTACTAATCTTAAGTTAAATGCAAAAACTAACTCGTAACCCAAAAGAAATCCCCAATATTTTCCACTAATTTCATTAACAAAATCACCACAGGATATATCAAAGGCAAAAACGTTAGGGCTAGGGTTTCTAAAGCAGTAGCAACAAGAAGGATGAATTAATCAACCTAATAAATATATATATATATATATATATATATACATAGAAAACAAGGAGGATCGAAAAAAGAAAACTAACCGGAGCAGTTCATGACGCATTGACTTACTTTGCAGAGAATATCCATCCTCTTCTCCCTTTTGTTTTCGTTAAAAAAAAAAAGAACCGAATACGATTAATTAACGGGGTGTTTGATAAAAAGAACAATGAATCTGAATCTGAATCTTAATCTGAATGGGAAATAACCCTTATGTAATTCCTCCGTCTCACGTTTTAGAGTGTTGTACAAGAATTAAATTAATGATTAAAAAATATTAAGTATAATATTAATTATTTATTATATCTTTAAATCTCCATCTTATCATAATTATCTCATATTTCCTCTCACACATTTTTTTCACAATTCTCTCTTAAAAAATCCATTAGTCTCATTTACTCATTGATTCTCTCTACATCCTCATAAAACAACTTATTCAATTCTTTAGTTTATTAAAAAACTAGATTGAGTAACGAGGGGTAATTTTGAAAAAATAATGACCAATTCTCTTATATTTTAACAAACATCAAATTAATTAGAGATAAATGAAAAAACTCTAAAACGCCTTATATTAAGGGACGGATGGAGTAGTTAAATTATGAAAATAATAATTTTTTTATACAATAGTACTTCTGAATTCAAATTTTTTGTATTTAAATATTAAATTATCAAATCACTTTTGATTTAAAAATATTTCTTATCGACTTTGAAGATGATAAACAACCTTTTAACCCCTACTATTGGAGTTGTTGGTGGTGGTTTGAATATAAGAAGTCAGATATTGCTCAGGTTGTAGTTGTGTTTACTTTTGTTTCTTTTTTTTTTGTTTAATGTAGACATGCATGGTTCTGAATGAAATAAGATTATTATTTACCTGTATTTGAGGGTAAAAAATGTTTAAGGAAATTATAGGATAAAAATGGTAAGAAAATTGATTTTCCTTAGTTATGTTTGTAAGTTTACTTAAGAAAGTGCATATATGTAAGGATATGGATGTTAAAATTTATTTTTCAATGTTAATATTAGGGCAATTTAACAAACGCATTATAAATAGAAAACTCTCCATTTAGAAATAGAAGGAAATCAAACTTTTTACTTATGTAGGACAGTAAAAAGTATGAATAATTTACTTACCTAGCAATTTAAATTGTGTATAAAAACATATACAGATAGAGATGGCTTGATATCATAAATTTCACTAGTATGAAGTGACTTTGTCAACATAGAATATATGCTTCTGTCATAAGCAACAAAACTAACTTGGAATAGTAAAGTAATGAAAATAAAATTCTTCATAATATGGTTTTGAGAGCTTGTCACTTTAAATAAAGAACCGCTTGGTCAAAGGTACCCTTAACATGCTGCATGGCTCATCAGCATTAGATCTTAGTCTGAAGATTGAAATACTCCTGCAAAATTAAAAGCAAGACACAAATATAGAAATCAAGTACAAGCATAATACAATCATACATAATCTAGAAGCATATTCCCTAATTAGATGAGAGCAAATATGACTCTCCTTATTTTCATACCATATAGCTCATATGAACATATCTTAAATGGGAAGATAACACTTAATTTTCATACCGTATAGCTTATAGGATCATCTTCTGTAAGTGTATAAACTAATAAAAGTGTATCCCAATTGAAATTGTAAGTGTATCCCATCAGTGCCATCACCCAATGGAATATCCAGTAAAAACTTCAATTTCAAATGTATAAAGTGTTCCAAAATTTACTAATTGAGCTTCTGTGTAAAATAAAATTTGACCAAACTCCTTGTTAAACATTCCTTTACATACATACCGGTAATGTCTATAGACACTGTTGTACTCACACATTGGCAAATGACAAAAAATAAAATAAAATAAAATTGAATATGAATGTTTACCACAAGACTCCAACCAAATTTAAATGACTCGGTCAAATCGATCCAATTATTGCATTCTTGCAGAGAAAATAATCCCATCTATATATTAAGTGAAGTAGTATACGTTCATTGGCGATCCTTCCGAAGAGACTGTAAATGGGCAGCTATAGAGTCGTAATCAGGAAGCTTTGGATGAACATGGCTAGCTCTCCAAGAAATCACAAAATCTCATAGAACTGTTGTTACTTCTTAACTCCACATATAACCCCTATCATTAGTAAAATACCTCAGACACCTAAACCTCTTTTACTGTTTGTTAGTTTAATTTCACTAGTAGAAAAGAAATGTAATTATTTATAGGGTCTTATTTCTGCTTCAAGGAGATATTTCGGAGATATTGGAAGAACTCCGAATAAATGAGACGCAGCAGGGAGAAGTTAAGAACGACAAAAGTAATAACACACTAACACATTTATTGTGGATGCATCGGATTTGTAATAAGCCAATACTGAACTGAATGTACCCAATGACACCTTATCTAATTACTGTGGTTTAAACTAACACGCTAAACCTATAGTAAGCAACAAAGGAATATGATCTCTATGAGCATATAAAATATAGCAAGACCAAGTCCAGAATGAAAGTAAACATAATTGCAAGAAGAGAGAAGAAACAACACCATCCCAAGTTGCACAATCTATCTGCAAAATATTTTTATACGCGTTGCAACGTGATTCGTCACTTCTGCGGAGCTTTGCACACTGAAAGAAAGCACACAACAAAATATTATAACCGTTTCAACATCAACAAAAACTATGTTATAATACAAGTAAATAACATAGCATATCCTACACAATCACACGGGAATTTCGCCTTAAAGCCAAACCGTCATCATCTTCCTCTTTTCCTTCACCAAGTGGGCAGATCCCAGGAGCTCAACCTCATCAATACGCTCTCATTCTTATCGCAATCAAAGTTGGCAAATCTATAAAATCTCAACCTGAGCACTAGGTTCACTTTCTGGAACTTAGTCAACTTGGTGTCATTAACATCGTCATTTATAGGAAAAGAAACAAAGTTTAAAAAAACTGTGACTTTGTTTCCTCCCCAACCCCACACAAAGACGTGTTTGACGAAGCAAGAATCCCCGACGCTTTTGGGATTCAACAATTCTAGTTGTGGAAGGACGCGCCCTTTTTGCTAGCTGTGTTTACTTTTCCATTTTGCTGATAATTTCAGCTACCTTTCACTATAATAGGCATGGCAATGCAATGCGATATTTTTTTTTCTTGTTTCCATTTTATTTAAAATACCTCTATAACGTAAAAGGAAATACTTATCTAAGAAAATACATTTTATCTTTTGGAAGCCAATTCATGAAATCTTTAAACTCAATCCATTTAGAATTTGAAAATTACAAACAAGACAATTAATAATACTTTTAACTTAGTTTATAACACTTATAATCGTTTGTACTAAATTTAAAATTTTCAAACTGAAATTGAGTTTTAGGATTTCACATATTAACCCAAAAAAAATTAACAGTAAATATCTAATTTTAAAAAAAGAGTAGAAGATATTATCAAAGGAGGGAAACAAATAGTTTAAAGATATCCCAAAAAAGTTCAAATAGTTAAACATAGGTGTACCCACACAAATTACAATTAGTTCAGATATCCCAAAATAGTTTGCAACAGTTTTGCAACTTTCTAGCGGCCCAAGTAAAGAAGTAATAATAATCATACTCGAAATATCATCTCATGAGAATTTGCTGACGTAGTAAACAAACACTAATAGTATAAAATCATGCACAGTGCATTAAATAATCAATCCGACAGAGAGTAAAGAGACGTCAAAATACAACCCATCATACAAAATAACTGAACTAAAAACATACGAAACTTGTATCAGCCTTAGCCTTGGCCTTGAAAAGAGTCCAAATGAAGAAAACACCATCTTTGAAGAAACACAACTATCATACCTCCTCATGTTTCTTGGATAGATACTCACACCACGAACGCGAGTAATCCTTAGCAGTTCTACTGCCCTTGACAAGATTCTGTGTAGGGTGGTCGCCTGAGAAGAGGATCAACGCAAGATTCACACGTACATAAAAAGGCTCAGATTGCATACTCAACTATATGATAAAATACAAAAAATAAAAGGTGTTATAATTAGCAAGTCAAAATCTCATAGAGCTGTCATTACTTTGTAACTCCACATATAACATCTACCATTGTTATAGCACCTCATACTAACAGCTACACCTTTCAAAATGTTTGTTAGTTCAACTTCACTAATAGAAAAGGAATGCCATTGCTTACAAGATCCTATTTCTGCTCCAAGGAGATCTTTAGAAGATTTTTTAACAGAATTCCCAACAAATGAGATGCAGCGGGGCAAAGTTTAAGAACGATAGAAGTAATAACACTATTAAATTTTTAGTGGATAGTCAGATTTTGTAATTAGCCAATTTTGAACAGGATATACCCAGTGGCACCTTATCTAATTTCTGTGGATTTAAACTAAGCACGATAAACCTACAGTCAGCAACACAGGAATATAATTCTACAAACATTAAAAACAATAGCAACATCAAGTCCAGAATGAAAGGAAACATTATTGTAAGAATAGAGAAGAAACAACACCATCCAAAGTTGAATCATAATTTTTCAGGAAAATATTTTTGAACATACCCAAATTCGATGCCATACTTTCCCTGAGCTTTGCCCTCTGCAATTCCAAACTTTCCCAGCGCTTTGCCCTCTGCAAAAAGCACATAACAAAATATTATAACTGTTTCAACATCAACAAAAACTATGCTAGTTTTCTTGATTTTTTCTGTCTTTGTAATACAATTTGCTAGTATAAAAGAAACCACTAGTATCGTACAAAATTTTCCCATTATGAAAATAGGAAATCCAAAAAATGCATTAATTATATATATATATATAGTTTTCAGAATCTTACGATACGATCGTATCGACAATTCGATATGTATCGTAGGTTGATACATATCGTACGATACGAAACCAAGACAATTCGATATGCTTTATATATATATATAGAGAGAGAGAGAGGCCGGATCAGGTCCGGACCAAAATTCAGACTTTTTTTTTTTTACTTTTTTTTTTAAACTAAAAAAATAAAATAAAAATTATGGAATTGAAATTTTTTCATAATATAGTGTTTTAGGTGTGATTTGGGTACGTATAACAAAACATGTATGTATAGATATTCAAATCACACCCAAAACATTGTATTATGGAAAAATTTCAGTTCCATAAAATATTTAAAAAAAAATTAGTTGTTATAAAAAAAAAGAAAAAAAAATGGGGTCCGTTTTTTATCAGTTCCTCCTGGACCTGATCCGTGTTGTATATATATATATATATATATATATATATATATATATATATATATATATAGCCCGGCTCTTTCCAGTGAACTAAGAACGAAACGACTATAGCGACAGTTTTTTCCGTCGCTATAGCATAAAAAATTAGCTTTCTATGCTACAGAGACCAATAAAACCGTCGCTATAGCCGGTTAGTTCGCTCCAGTTCGCTAAACAAGCGGACTATATATATATATATATATATATATATATATATATATATATATAACACGGATCCAGTCCGGGAGTCCGGACTGGATCAAAATACGGACCAATTTTTTTTTCTTTTTTTTGCTTTTTTTTTTTTGAAACAACTAAAAAAAAAATAAAAATTATGGAACTGAAATTTTTCCATAATACAGTGTTTTGGGTGTGTTTTTAACACCTACACCAACCAGTGTATGTACAGTCTGCCCAGACTGTACAGACATGTTTTGTTATAGGCATCCAAATCACGCCCAAAACACTGTATAATGTAAAAATTCCAATTCCATAAATTTTTTTTTTTTTAGTTGTTTCAAAAAAAAAAAGCAAAAAAAAAAGTCCGGATTTTAACAAAATCCGGGAGTTCGGACCTGATCCGGACTCTATATATATATATATATCGGTCCGGCTCTAAAGTGAACCTTAAAGAGCGAACCAAAGACGAACCGTCGTCTTTAGTGTCTATGGCGACGGTTCGATCCGTCGCCATAGCCATGTAGTCTTTGGGGACGGGTCGAACCGTCGCCATAGACACCAAAGACGACGGTTCGTCTTTGGTTCGCTTTTTATAGTTCGCTTTAGAGACTTTCCGTATATATATATATATATATGATAATGAAAGCATATAACGTATCACATGACAACATTCATCCCCCACATTGACTATCAGAATGCATACCTCTTCATCAAGCTTACGTTCTTCTGAATTCGAAGAGTACAGTGATATCGTAATTCTAAGCATAAAGATCGAAACTGTGCCATTACACACGAAAAAAAATTAGAAACACAATTGATGAAATAAACGAGTAAATCGTGAATAAAGGCATTCGAAAAAAAACAAACTATTAGCTTCCTAATCTTAAGTTAAATGCAAAAACTAACTCGTAACCCAAAAGAAATCCCCAATATTTTCCACTAATTTCATTAACAAAATCACCACAGGATATATCAAAGGCAAAAACGTTAGGGCTAGGGTTTCTAAAGCAGTAGCAACAAGAAGGATGAATTAATCAACCTAGTAAAAATATATATATATATATATATATATATACATAGAAAACAAGGAGGATCGAAAAAAGAAAACTAACCGGAGCAGTTCACGAGGCATTGAATTGCTTGGAAGAAAATAGTCATCCTCTTCTCCCTTTTGTTTTCGTTAAAATCAGAACCGAAACCGTTTAATTAAGGGGTGTTTGATAGAAAGTAATGAATCTGAATATGAATTAGTCGAATAACAGAAAAATATTCTCGCTGTTTAAGGGGTGTTTGATAAAAATTAGAATATGAATCTGAATGGGAAACAACCCCTAAGTAATTTCTCGTCCCACAGTTTAGAGTGTTGTACAAGAATTAAATTAATGATTGGAAAAAATTAATTATAATATTAATTATATATTATATCTTTAAATCTCCATCTTATCATAATTATCTCACATTCCCTCTTACGCATTTTTTTTCATAATTCTCTCTTAAAAAATTTACTAGTCTCATTTACTCATTGATTCTCTCTACATCCTCATAAAACAACTTATTCAATTCTCCTATATTTTAACAAACATCAAATTAATTAGAGACAAATGAAAAACTCTGAAATGTCTTATATTAAGGGACGGATGGAGTTGTATTGACACTACCATTTATGTTATATTAAGATGAGTTATTAATTTAAATTAGAATAAATAAATAAATAAAATGAAACAAAGTCTCTAAATGATTTTGAGCCTTAAATCTTAAATAGAATCATAATTAATTTACAAATTTTATATATTCATCGAGTTTTTCGGGAAAAAAAAATCATTCAGTTTTAAACAATTAAATTATGAAAATAATAATTTTTTTTATAAAATAGTACTTCTGAATTCAAATTTTTTGTATTTAAATATTAAATTATTACATCACTTTTGAATTAAAAATATTTTAACCCCTACTATTGGAGAGAGCAGAAGAAGTTGTCGGTGGTGGTTTGAATATAAGAAGCCTGATATTGCTCAGGTTGTAGTTGTGTTTACTTTTGTTTCTTTTATTTTTGTTTAATGTAGACATGCATGGTTCTGAATGAAATAATATTATTTACCTTGCAAACTATGTTTTTTCCTATGGTTTTGCCCACTAAAATTTAAAAGGAAAATTGGATTTAATTTTCTTTACATTTCCAGAGTTTTTTTTTACCTAAAAGAAACTTACAAACAAGGGATTTTCAAGGAAAATTGGATTTAATTTTCTTTACCTTGCCCTATGTGATCAATATTTAAGTAAGGAGGATCAAAACTTTGACAGTATCAAAACAGTAAAAAAGAAAATGGCCTTTAACTGTTTAAATAATTGTAGTTGAATTACACAAAAAATGAGTATGATACACATGAATATTCCAGTCTTCAACAAGTGTGTTACTCCAATCAAAGTTCAAGCTTAGAATTACCAAACTGGCTAAATAAAATGGCCATGTCCATACCCTGTTCCATTGTAGGCACAGCAGTATCATAGGGACAGTCTCTAGAAAAGCCGGTTTTCCCAGATCTTTCAACTTTCTTTATGCAGCGCTTGAACTTCTCGTGACATTTTACATTGGTCATGCCTGGAAAATAAGAAGAAAATCACAGTTACTACACCGGTCAATGATGTGCAACTCGAACATAAAATTTTCCAATAACAATTTTTAGACTTCAAAGTTTATTATTGAAAAACTATAGTCCAAATGATACGAGGAAGAAAAAGTAAATCAAGGCATATATGGGATTTTCATTTTTGGATAGTGGTGGAATAATATAACAGAGTTTATCCAATATGAACACCAACCGATGGAAGCCACTGAAGATGTTAGCTATATGGCTTAAGAAATCTTGTACACCCTCTCAATGAAGTACATATACTTTGCTAATTTGGGACTGGTCATGTCAACGATTTTTAACTTATAGCTTATATGCTTCTTGCTTGGCAAAGAGTGAAGGTGAATAGGGATTGGAAAAGTTGCCCGGATATGATTCCACATGATATTTGGTGGATGAGAAACAATAGAATCGGCGGAAGTCTGTGACATAATGAAGAGACGGAAAATAAACTGGGATTTAAACTCCACGTTTAAGCCATTAGGATCTCTCAAGTGTATCAACTTCACATATCAGTATCAAGATGGATAAAATACCTCTACAGTACAATACCTCTACGGTATGAATAAAATAATCAACTTCAATATCAATATTCTATAGTTTAAATGACTTGTGGGGATTACATCAATATTTAAAGAGACAAAACCCTAATATTACCTTGTAATAATAAAAGTACTAAACGACTAAAATACCCTTATTAGTAATCCCTAATCACTAATTAATGTCCTAAACCCCACTAATAAATAAAATACACAAAAATCACATCAACTACTTTTATATCAAACATAATAAAAACTCTAAATAACAAATATAAAAATTCTCTCTTTGCTATTGACTTGGAGTCCCCATCACCTATAGCACATATTCCTTCTCTTTTATTGTGTCTTATTTATTTTTGGAATCATGAGGTGCTTCCGGCTGCTTCACTGAATTTTGTGAATATTTTGGGTGCATTTCCTATAGGATTATAATGTTGGTTTTCTCTTGAGTTTTTTCTGTACAGACGTAGTGTTTATGAGGGGATCTCGGGTTTCCTTTTCTTTTCTGTAATACATTGCGTGTACATAGGTTTGCCACCATCTCTTTAGCTTTTTCAATAAATTGAATTACCTATCAAAAACAAAAACTTACAACTTATATAAGCTGCTTGACTAATTTCCAAATCTTAGAAAAGCCAGCTTTGAATAATCATTAACATGATATTTTAGTGACATTTCCAATTAATTAATTTTTAAAATTAAGATAAAACACTACTCAAGAGGTGCTTTAACTTGCAGCTTCCTACTCTTGTGCTAGAAAACCTTCAAAGCAACAAATTAAATATCCTTACTTTCACTTAATAGGCATTCCAGTAAGTTCTGCAATCGTCAAATACTGATCTTTCATCTAATTTGCCAACAAACACGAACAGCGAGGTCTAGTTGCCCTAATTAAAGCGTTAAATATCGCGTGTGTGTATAACAATTTTAGGGAGAGAAATAAGGAAAATAATGGTAAAAGTAGAGACTAGTTAGATGCCTATGCTAGATGTGAACATCTTTAACAAATCGGTATTAGAGGATGAAAGTCTATGAGCTCATGATCTCCATCCTTGCATACCAACACCTCTTCTAACTTGAAGCAAATATAAATTGCATTTGCCTTTTAAAAAAAATCAAATTGAACTACAACTATAACATTATTATCAAGATGGGGAAGAAACATTGATGGAGTAGTATGCATCCTACTATGACCATTGTAAACTGACCCCTAGTGGCATAATTTCAATTTTAAACAATTATGCAAAATAACACTCAAATACTTCACTGCTACAAGCCTTCAACCTTGACACAATCGAAACACAACCACAAAAATAACGATGGAGAAAGAAATGGTTTCCATTAATTTAACAAACAAACGACTCCCATTGAATTTTCAAAAAAATTAAAAATAAGAATGAAGAACAAGCCAAATTCAAACCCCAAAAGTTCCCCACCCACAAATCATATAATTCAAACAATCCAACAAAGCCTTGAAAAACTTTTAATACATACACTATATATATAAATATACTTGAATAGCTCAATGCTTAGCAAATGGATATTTACTAATTAAAAAGAACAATGAGAATGAACACTTGTCAAATTAATTCTAGGTTGATATCGAGAAATATAAACTACCTAGTAGTACCTTTTTTCTCAACGCAATCATCGTGAATCTGACAACAAGCATCGAGATCATCGCAGGGTTTCTCACCCGGACATCCGGACCATCCTACTCCGCAGTACTTCCCGTATTTAATCCCAATCGCTGAATAAGATTCGAACCAGGGCAAATCAATCGACCAAAGTAAACAAATCAGAATTGGGTTCTATTTTCAAATAGAAAGACTTTAGAAGAGAAGAGATTTTTAGATACTTACAATTACAATTCTCAGCAACACATTGTTTGCTGCATCTAACCTGTCATCGAATCCAATATTCAAGATATGAGATTTAAACGTTTATAAATAAAGAGGGCGGGAAGAAAAAGGCGATTTACCTGTGGGGCGTCTTTGCATTCTGCGATCCCGATGATGAGAAAGAAGAGGAGGAAGAAGAAGAAGCTGCGTAATAATACTGCGGTGAAACTTGGCCGGAGCATTCTCTCTGTTGCTTTGTGACGGCCACTACTCAATTCAAATTTCAAACAGAAGAATAGAGAGATTGTTTTCTTCTTCTTCTCCTCCCCGACAAATACATGATTCCACTCCGTTCCAGATGTTTTGGAGATTAGACATTTTTTAACTACGTGTTTCCGTGCTTCTGATTGGTCTGTTATTAATTTAAGGCCGGGTAAAATGGTTTGGGCTGGGCTTGACTCGCTCAACTCAAAATATAATTATTTCAAATATGAATAAAATTTGATAAATTATTAGAATTTCTTTAAATTATAATTTTTAATATATTCTATTTGATTTCAATTTGAGATTGTGATCGACTCGATAGTTAAACATGCCTCAATCAAACCATTATTTATACTCATAAATTTTGTAGACCATATTTTACATATTTTATGCCTCAATCAAACCATTTTTGTTTTTGCAAACACTATTTTGACATGTATTTTTGATATTTTTATATGTTTTCTCTCACATGAATGTGGGCCCCACTTTATGCTCATGTGAGAGAAGAAGACCAGTTAAAAATATTAACAAGAGTGGTGCTAGAGACACAAACTATTTTACAATCATTTTACAAATTGCTGATGTGGCATACTCCACGTCAGCCTATTGATCAACAAATTGTTTGATGTAGTCTTCGGTCCCACACACAATACATATGAAAATATCAATTCCTTTTAATAGATTTTGTTGTCATATTTAAGGACATTATGTCATTTTATATCATCATTAATAAATAAATAAACTCTTTTTGTGAAATATTGTTTACCCCTTTCAAATATAACCTTTTCTTTTTAGAACCAATGGGGTGTGCATATATATATATAGTCCGGATAGATGTATAATATTACACCAAGAACCTCCTAATTTGGGGTTTATTGCAAACAATAGTCCAATTAACATAGTGCCAAACTTCCAATACATCCCTTTGCCCTATTTTTTGAAACCAATCGAACAAAAAATGAGCTAATGTTATGCTTCCCCGGCGTAGTTACTTAACATTTGCCTAGCCATTTGGTAGTTACTTAGTACTGATAGTCTCATAGTCTGGGGGTCACACAAGCCCATGAAAAGGTCATATTGTAACTGCAGCACAACACACCTGCACGCCTGCAAGAGAACTTAAAGAAGCTACTTGGCATCAGAAAACTGAAAGCTTCTAAAAAAATAATAAGAATCAACAGAGCCCGTCAATCGGTTAATGAAAGACACTCCACCAAATGGAAACGAAATTACCAAATATGGATTATTAAGGAAACCAAACACTGTTCCTCAGCTTCAAAAATATGCACGAGTACAAAATATCTGCATCGAGAGTGCCAGTAACTTAAATCACTAGTGATGACAGAGCTTAAAAAGAGAATGCCCCGAAACACTTTAAACTATTCAGGGATAGTAACCAGTGAATGTGAATCCCCTTCCAATAATTTCACCAGCACAAAACCATCCAAAGCATTCTAACCCAAATACAACAGCAACGCCAGCATCCTCCACCTTCAACTCCTGCCTATTCTTCCATAAATGCTTTACGTAATCAATTTCCTTCCATATTGCCTCGTAACGACCGGGAATGCTGTAATTAAGAATAAAAGGAGGTACACAATTATGAGAATCAGAATAAGAGCAATGATATTGAAATTAAAGTTGTGCACAAATATCTCCCAAAACAAAATGTGGAGGATCATCTCTTGAAGACATTGATCTGATATGACATGCATTGAATTTCAAATTGTCTCATTCTAGGTCGAGATAATTAATACAACCCTGTTGCATCAAAATACATTCAAAGGATAATCACTGCAATGCATATTGAATAACATTGCTAATGAATTAAAAAACTCCAGTCACTTGAGCTGATCCTATCACAAATATGACACTTAGAACCCTGTTTTCTCTCTTCTTCCTTTTTTAATAAGTAAAAATGATATATTCATCAAGGCACCAAGGGGTTGCCAAAAGGATCGTCATCACTTTATTTTTTTCAACAATGTTCATGAAATGTGGTCACACATTTGACGGCCTCAGAAGCATTCTCATAACAATGTTTATCAAGAGCTTCCATCTTCACGCAGCCCATATCCTTCCTATCTATCTAAATTCTAATACACTCGATCACTAATAAGTAACTCAAATTTCTCTAACCTTTATGCTTTAGCATTCAGCTCAAATGAAGTAATTCATCAAGAGCATTACACACCTTCCGTTGCTCAACCTCTCAGAAACCACCCAACAACCACCCATCCCCCACCCAACCTCTCGGACACCACCCAGCAACCACCCATCCCCCACCCCACCCAAAAAAAACATGTGGCGCCTAAAATAAACACAAAAAACTTTCATTTAAGATGAGCATATCTTAGAGCCAATTGACATCTCAATTGAAATTCTTCTAAGTAACTTAAAATTATGTAGCCTTCAAGTCTCTAACAATCAACTAAATTTTCAATCTTTGTTAAGCTTTTGTGGAATACAAGATTTTTGAAGATATGTCAACTTAAAATTCTGAAGGCACTTTTCACATATTCTAATCAAATTTCATCAGGTGCAACTGTATCTCAAATTTACAAGGACGTCCTTCCCATAGTAGTTTTGTAACTCAAATGCTTGAACACACAAATGAAACCTTACAGAATCGGAAAAATCAGGCCCCAGAAATAAAGCAAACTAAGAGCTCTTTGCATTTATATATTCAAATCACACCCGCATTTATCTTTGCAATGAAAATCAATAGGAGTGTTATTCTAGGATGAAAAAGTTAAATAAAAAATATACTGAACTGAAATTATTTTAGGAGCTCAGATATAAATATCCCTAATCAAATACATGAATCACCACCTCTAAAATGGTTTGGTGAGATATATAAAATCAAATCTCAACACATCAACAGAAGTGTGATAAGGAGCAGCATGATTCCATGGATGCCCAAAACATGAATTGTCAAGCAGGTACAAGTAAATTCCATCAAAATCAGGTAATGATAAAACTTAAAAGCCCAACTGCCCATAAAAGGGTATAGGGAGAATACCTAGCAAGACGAGTGTAGAGCAGCTTCTTAGACAATTCGTTGCATTTCTCCACAGTGGCTGGCTCCTGGATGAACTGCTTATTCTGTTCCAACAACTGCTTATAGTATGATGTTCCATGCTTGGCTACAAACTGTGAGGCTTTACATGCCTTGGACTGCAATTGAACCAACTTTGACGCCATCAACTCCCCAACCAAAGCCTAACACAAACATCAAACAAATTAACAAAACATCTAAACAGTTAACCAGACCAACAACTTAACAACAAATGTATCATAATTTTTACATTACACAAACATTCCAACTACAGAGTAAGATAACAGAGATGACAATGAGTTCAAAAATAGTGAATCATGTTTCTGTTGATACTACTAAATGCACCATAAGGAGCGAAAACATTTAGGCTTCTATTAATTCCAAATCTATACCCCCTCTCTCTATCTCACAGAATCAGATACACTCACAGTCATACACATACTGAAATGTCCAGTTACGGTTGTATATAAAACCAAATTACCAATATACTTTGCCATAATTGAGGGGAAAACCCAACAAGAAACTATCTTTTTAAAGTGACAAAAAATTATTAGAAAAACTAACAAAATGTAAATTAAATGGGTATCTAAGTTTGCTTGAGTAGGATTTTTTAGTAATTGTTTAGACCAGCTGACCAGCTAAAACCCTAATTAACCATATCTCTACATTTTGCTGTTACACCTAAAAGCATGAGTCTTTAGTAAATGGTCAGCAGTAAATGTAAATCAAAACCTAACCACCAGCATTACAAGAATTTCATTGCATAAACCCGTAATTGAAATTCAGATACCCATTAACATGTATAAATCAAGATAGACAACGAATAGACTTTGAAATCCATAGATCTGATAGGATAAATTGGAAACCAGAAAGATTCAATTTTACAAGAAGGCCGAAGAGAAGATAAAACAGATCATAAAATGGAAATGAAATGAAACGAAATGAATTCAAAGATATACCTTTTCCTCTTTTAAGAACAAAGCTGTTAGTCGATGAATGCAGAGTCAGTCGATTCGAGCCCTTTGCTTCTCTCGCCGCTGGCTGTTGTTTAGATAGATGGAGTGATGCTACTGACTGAACAACGCAAATACGCACCAGAAGAGAGAGGGAAGAGGTGAAGCTACATTTGCACCGACTGGGGGCAGTGACTTATAAGTTATTCAAACTAACTTATAAGTCATGGTCACTGTAAAGTCATTTGGTACTTATTTTTTAACTTATAAATTTATTTTTAAGTTCAAAAAATAACTAGTAGTTATTTGTGACTTATAAGCCATTTTAAAATAAGGTAAATTTGACCAAATATAATATCTATTTGTCTCATTTCTATTTTATATTTTTTTATTAATGTTTTTTTAATAATTTTTATATTATTTTAACTTATAAATTATTATGAGCTGAATACTTTCATAACTTTTTTTAACTTAATTTTTGACTTAAAATTTAACTGATATCGATCACTTATATTTATAAGTAATACGAAAAATATTTAATTGTATGTACGACTCTTTATTTTCACACTTTTATTATATTGTGTATGCATAATTTTTGTATATAGTTAATGTCTCTAACATGATAAAATAAATAATATATAATATCTAATTATCTTATGTAAATTTTAACATTCAAGAAAAATAATAAAACAGTAATCCTCGGTCCTAAAAAGGAGAAGTAACATTTCGATTTTTGAAGTTAACAAGTTTTAAAATATGACATAATTAGAATGATAATATTTATTAGGGCTATATATATATACACAGCTGTGTATTACATAGTAGGCCTAAGACGACAAATTTTTTGGGTTATAGCGACGGTAAACTGTCGCCATAGCCCAGGATAACTATGACGACGGGTGAAACCGTCGTTATAGCCCAAAAAATCATCGCTATAGCCTACTGTGTAATACACAGCTGTGTACACATATTTTTTCATATTTATTATTATAATAATTTATTAATTTTAAATAAAGTCGTTATAATACACAGTTTTAATTCACTGATTAATATATTGAAAAAAAAACGTACTTTTTCATTGAATAGAATAATATTGGTGTTTGACAATTTTATTTGTTTTCGTATTTACTTAAATTCAAATTCTAGTAACTTTGACTTTGGTAATCTTAAAAATAATTAATATTCTACGTTTGGACTTTGGATTAAAGAATAGAATGTAGAGTGAAATGATTTATTCTATTATATATAGTAGAGATGAGCAAGAAATCAAACTAGAATCGAAATCGTACCAAAAATCGCACAAACCTCACCAATTAAAATTGCACCAACGGTTCCGGTGTATGTGGCGCTTTTAGGTGAGTTGAAAAACCAATTTTACGGTTTCAATTTGATTACTAGTCAAAATTGCACGCATAAAACCGAAACCGCGCCAAATAATCATCTTGTTTTCTCAAATTTGCTACAAATATATATAATTTATCTACTACAAAATATTCTCCTCATTTTATTTTAGAAAACATATATTGCAGGGTTAAATGAAGAATAAACAGTATCAATTATGTTTGTAAATCAAGAGTGGCTTAATATTTCCTAAATAAAATGTGATATGTGTGTAACTATTTTTCTAAACTAGTTGGTTGCCCGTGCAATGCACGGGCTAGTTTAAAAAATGGATTGTATCTTTATCTAAAATCAAGACATTATAATGACGGCTAAATATACAAATTGTCTGCATTATAACTCACACACATACAAACACACACAGGGTCATTCAACATGTAAACACATATATCAATTTTAATCGAAGTTATATATCGGGTACCCATCTTTAGTGAAATATTGCCAAATCAGTAAATCAGTAAATCAAAGTAGGATTAAAGGGAGATTCTACGAATTTAATAACTTGTATTCATTCAAATTAAACAATATATGATCATCCAACATGTATACATATATACACATATTGCAGTTTTGAGAACAACCAATCACTTTTTGAAGAAAACCATATCTGGTTATCAATTAAGTTGAATGGAGAGCGAGAGGATGGGCAACGAGTTGTTGAGGCTGATCCCATCACTGATACCACTCCCCCTTCGCGAGCGAGCTCTTCTCAAGGAACGCCGACCACTTGTTGGCCGAAGAGTCCTTCGGACGTGTTTCCTTTCCATCTGTTCGATCAGTTCTAGCTTTTGGGCGATGACGAACGGTTCAGAGGATTCACTTCCGAGGATTATCTGGTGTCGTACATCTGGGCCCAATGCCAGGTGAGTCTTCGGTCTTTTATTTCGAAATTGAGTCTGTGATTTCCCTAGTTGATATGTATGCTTGTTGCAGGCCAATGCCATCCTTGCTCGGGCCATCCCTCCATTAGCCCGAACCACAAAAAAGGAGATTCAGCAGGGAACGAAGATATTGTTGCTTGAGGCTGAGGTTCGGGGTCTGACCTCGGATCTGAAGACTAAAAGGGATCGTCACGCGGAGACCCAAAATAAGGTCACTTGTGCCCAACGTCAGGCCGACGAACTAAAAGAACAATATTCCCTACTTCAACAGGAGTTCGTCGGTATTGAGGGTCATGCTAAGAAGCTAATCGGGGAAAAGGAACACCTGGCTTTGGAGGTCAAGGATCGGAAAAAGGCAGTCGAATCCATCGCCGAAAAATATACTGAGAATCTCACCAAGCTGAGGTACTTAATGAAGGAGAATACTACCCTAACAGCCGAAACCGACTCCTTTCCAGAAAAGATCTCAGAGGCCAAGCAGCAGGCAATTGCCGAGTATGAGGAGTCTGAAGCTTTGAACGATAAGGTCATGGCCCAATTTGGGGAATGTTATGAAACTTATCGGGAAAAGGCTAAGGCAAAGTTGATGGCCGCGGGGCTCGACATATCCCTTCTCAACTCATCAGACGACGAATCTGAGGCTAAAGCCGAAGACAATCCACCTCTTGTATAACTTTTGTTTTTAGGACTTATAATTTCTTGCAACTGTTGTTTCCCACCCGAATCGTAAGCGATCGGGTTTTGTAAAAATATCCAAGTATGAATGAAATATTATCTTTGTTTGTAATTATTCTTTTCTCAGTTTTGTAATTTACCCGATCGGTGAGACCGATGCATGAGTTTCTTAGTTGTCATCTCGATTAGTTTTGCTTATGACTTTTATCGAGCAGTTAAGTCATTTCTGACTGTCTGGTCAATTTGTGTCTGAAGCTTACAGGATTGGATTTATAACTTTATCAATCAGTTATACTTATGGCTTTTATCAATCAGTTAAGTTCTTTCGGACTGTCTGATCGTTTTACGCTCGAAGTTTGTCTGATCGGATGTGTAACTTTGTCAATCAGTTATACTTATGACTTTTTCTGATCAGTTAGGTCCCTCTGGACTGTCTGATCAGTTAATGTCCGAAGCATCTCTGATTGGTAAAGTAGTGCAAATTTAAATGAAGTACAAGAATTTCTCTAGGAGAAGTGTTTATTCCATTGATAAATTGCATAAATTACATAATTGAAGGGAAAAAATAGACATGCATTTACTAGTAATATTTTCTAAGTCTTCCAGCATGCCATGTATTCTTTACCTCAGACCCATCCATTTCTCGAAGCCGGTAAGTCCCTGGCTTCGGCGCATCCATTATCTCATAAGGCCCCTCCCAGTTAGGCATTAGCTTACCTGTGTTTTGGGGGGTTGATGCCTCGGCTTCTCGAAGCACAAAATCTCCTACCTCGAACCTTCTCAGCTTCACCTTCTGATTGTAGTGTCGGGCTGTTCTCTGTTGATAAATACCCAACCTCGGCATGGACGAGTCTCGGGCTTCATCCAGTAGGTCCCAATTTGTTTTCAGACCTTCATCGTTGTATAGTTCTTTGTACTGACTGACCCGAAGAGTGGGGGACCCGATCTCCACTGGTATGAGTGCATCGGTCCCGTAAGCAAGTCGGAAAGGAGAGTCCCCAGTGGTTGTTCTTGGAGTTGTCCGGCATGCCCACAAAACGCTGAGTAGTTTCTCAGGCCATCGACCCTTCAGCTCATCCAATCTTCTTTTTATTCCGTTGAGCAAGGTTCAGTTGGTCACTTCTACTTGATCGTTTGATTGAGGGTGGGTAACTGAAGTCTTCCGGTGCTGAATCCCCAATTCTTTCAGAAAACTTTCAAATTTTGAACCCACAAATTGTCTGCCATTGTCCGAGACTACTGCTATCGAAATGCCGAATCGATACACTACTCCTTCTTTCAGGAATTTCAGGCATTCTTGTTCGGTGATCTTCTGTAGTGGTTTGGCTTCTACCCACTTCGTCATGTAGTCAATAGCCACTATTATAAAACTGACTTGTCCTTTGGCCTTCGGCAGAGGTCCCAGGATGTCGATTCCCCATACCGCGAAGGGAATCGGTGATAGGACTTAATAGAGCTCTTCGGGTGGTTGATGTGGGATATTGTTGTTCAGCTGACACTTGGGACATCTTTTGACGAGTTCCTTGGCTTCTGTGTAGATGGTCGGCCAGTAATACCCTTGCCTCAAAATTTTATGCGCCAGTGACTTGGCCCCCATGTGATCCCCGCAAATCCCTTCGTGTACCTCCCGAAGTGCATAACTCGCTTCTGATGGTGTTAGACACTTGAGTAATGGAGAGCTGAAGGCCCTTCGGTACAGATCTTCGTCGATGAGTACAAAGTTTGAACTTCTGTGCTTGATCTTCCTTGCTAGAATGTGATCCGAAGGAAGAACCCCATCTGCCAAGTAGAAGATGTAAGGTGTGAGCCAACAGTCCAGCCGATCCACACATAGTGTCTCCTCTTTCGGAACACTTGGCTGCTCTAATATTTCCAGATACACCGAGCCGCTAAAGGAACTTGCTTCGGTCGTCGCCAATCGAGCCAAAGCATCTGCTACTATATTTTCGGATCGATCCACTCCCTGACAGCTGACCGAGCTGAAGTATGTCAGTTTATTTTTTGTTTCGGCTAAATACTTCGTCATTCTTGCCCCCCGGGCCTCGTACTCCCCCGATATCTGTTTGATGACCAACTGCGAATCGCTATAGATGACCAGATTTTGTACTTCTAGGCTTCGGGCCAATTTTAACCCGGCTAGAATGGCTTCGTATTCTGCTTCGTTGTTGGTCGTTTTGAATTGAAACCAAATTACTTGTTGGACTTTGAACCCTTCGGGGCTTGTCAGTATGACCCCAGCACCGCTGATGTCTGATGTTGACGAGTCATCGACATATAGCGTCCATGAAGTCTTTATGTGTTACGTTTTGGTCACCGATCCCACATCCGGTTCTGAGAACGAACATTCCACGACGAATTCTGCTAATGTGTGCCCTTTGATTGCTGTTCGGGGTTGATACTCCAGCGCAAACTGTGTCAGTTCCATTGCCCATGCTGCCAATTTTCCCGAAACCTCTGGTCGATGTAAAATTTTCTTCAACGACTGATCCGTGTATACCACCACCACCCGATCCTGGAAATAATGTCGAATTTTCCTGCTTGCTATGATTAAAGCGTAGGCGAATTTTTCCAAGTTCGGGTATCAAATTTCTGCGTCTCGAAGCACGTGGCTGACGTAGTATACCAGGAACTGATTTCCCCCTTTGACTCGAACCAATGTTGCTCCTACTGCCATCGAGCTTGCTGCCAAGTAAAGATATAGAGGTTCCGAAGGGATTGGTTTCATCAGTAGTGGTGCCGAAGACAAATATTATTTGATCCCTTGGAACGCGTCTTTGCATTTCGAAGTCCACTGGAAGCTTTTCTCGTTCTTGGGCCCTTTTAAGGTGTCAAAAAATGGAAGGCATCTCTCAGCCGATTTGGAGACGAACCTTCGAAGAGCCGCGATCTGACCCGTCAGTCTCTACACATCCCTGTAAGACTTCGGGGATCTCATATCCAGGACTGCCTGGATTTTCTCTGGGTTTGCTTCTATTCCCCTTTTGCTGACCAAATATCCGAGGAATTTTCCCGATCCTTAACCAAACGTACATTTAGTCGGGTTCAACTTCAGCTTGCGTCATCTGACCGTCTTGAAACAGTTCTCTAGGTCTTCGATATGATCACGGACTGACATACTTTTTACGATCATGTCGTCTATGTAGACCTCCATACTCCTCCCCAATTGTTTCGTGAACACAAAATTCATCATCCGCTGATAAGTTGCCCTGACTTTCAGTAGCCCGAAGGTTATTTTCCTGTACGCGTATATTGCCCGATGTGTGATGAAGCTGGTCTTCGGGATATCTTCTTTACTCATTGAAATCTGGTGGTATCTTGAGAATGCATCCATGAAACTTAGCATACCGTATCCCGAAGTGGCGTCGATCAATTGATCTATGTTGGGCAAAGGGTAGAAATCCTTCGGACATGTCGTCACCCATCTTAGGTATACGTCCCCAAAATTAGGTATACGTCACCCATCTTGGGTCGCCACTTACATGGTACATAAATTCAAATATAACTTAATAATACAACTGTCGTGTACAATACGACAAAACATAAGCTGTGAGTTTGAATACAAATATTGTCTACTAGAGATTATACAAACTCAAAAGGAGTCCTCATTAAAATTATTATCACACTATTTCACAAAATAATGAGGACTACTAATGCTATCATCTGGTCCGTCACTCCGTTCTCCGACTAGTCCTTGCTACGTTCTCATTTCCTGAAGAGAACAATAAAAGTAAAAGGGTGAGCTCAACTAGCCCAGTCGAAAATATTATGACTAAGATAATGCAGAATATATTATTGTTAGCCTTCAACAGTGTTAAACTGATACAATATAACAACCATCAAGTTTAACTGCAGCGGAACAAGCAATCCATTAAAAGAGTCAAGTAGAGAATAAAATATATTATCTTTTATGATTTAGAAGGTTTTTCATCACTTTTATCGCTGGGACTCAGCTTAATAAATAATCCACATCATCGAATCACCCCTGCACTACGGCCAAGGATATTCTTTAGTATCACGACCACAATTATCCATGCACTACGTGCCAGAATATTTGTGTATTAAATAATGGTCATGATCATGCCAACAACTGTCCATTAATGCACTACGGGTCAATGAGAAATTTTACCACATCATTTGTAACATTACGGTCATGATTACATCGAATAATCCCTGGTCATAATCATACCAAGTCCATCTATGCACTATAGGCCACAAATGACTTTCAACAAAATATAAACATGAGGATGATGACAATGATATAAGAATTCAATAAAACAAGTTCAAGAATTATTTTATCCAGGAACTAATAATGTCCAAATTGTCAACATAATACTACTTTGTAGAGTAAAATTCAAGAATGTTCAGAAGAATATTTCCATGAAAAGATACTGGATGAAGCGTAAATATCAAGGATATTCCACTAATTTCATGGAGTATAGAAGTCAAAACTTTAACCAACTGAGTATAATAAAGAATGGAATAACAAAAGAAATCACCATGTATGCGGGACTTCACATAGACAGGTTATTCCAACAGAATACTAAATAACGAAACCAGGTCAGGCGAAATTCGCACCAACAGGATGTTCCAACAGAATAATAAAGAATAAAATAATAACAAAAATCACCATGCATGCGATAGACCGCACAGGCAGGTTATTCCAACAGAATAATAAATAACGGAATCAGGTCCGACGTAAAACGTACAGACAGGATATTCCAACAGAATAATAAAGACGGAATCAGGTCCGGCGTAAAACGCATAGACAGGATATTCCAATAGAATAATAAAGACGGAACCAGGTCCGGCGTAAACGCACAGACATGATGTTCCAACAGAATGATAAAGAATGAAATGACAAAAGAATTCACCAAGTATAGGGTAGTCCGCGTATACAGGTTATTCGAATAGAATAATAAAGAATGGAATAACATAAGTTCTCTTCATGGATAAGAAAGAAATAATACTCCCTACGAGTACAACAAATAATATTCCCTACCTTGGAAAAAACTGGATACTGTAATAGTGAGGTGACAGATTTCTCTTCTTCTTTCTCTCTATAATTTCTCTCTATAATAATCGCTCTAAAGCTTTTGTGAATTGGTGAGAAATGAAGGAAGAATGAGCTTCTATTTATAGGAAAATATAGTTTCGATAATTACACGTTTTGGGGCTCGAAAAATTACAGTACAATACCTCCAACTTTTCTTTCATTTTTAATTTAGTCCTACAAGTATTATCAATCTTGCACCAACTCCCCTAATAGTAAATAATGTGAATTAATAGTTGAATCATGTGAATCAATAGTATAATCATGTGAAAAATATGAATTTTAATATAGTACCTTCATCTATACCTCTATTTTTAATTTAGTCATGCAAGTATTATATATCTTACACCAACTTCCCTAATAGTAAATAATGTGATTCAATAATACACATATGTGAACAAATAGTTATATAAGCATGTGAATTAGTAGCAATTAATTACTCATTTATCCGATAAATTACCCGATTATCAATATAACCCCTAGACATCAATTATCATTGGAATAAATGTCGATTTTTAATAACACAAATAATTCCAACATAATGAAACTATTTTTATCAAAAATATAAAATTTGAAATTTTGAAGTTTGACTTTTCCAGAAAAAGTCAACTGTTGACTTTTTGACCAAATAGTGAATCCTGAAAAATTTTGTGTTTATAGACTATTTTTACTAATTTCGTCGTTCCGGACTCAAATATCACGTCCGCGTCTCCAAATTCAACTCCAAACAAAATTCATTATTAATATTATAACTCACAATATTTATCAACCAGGTCGTTCCCAGGAAAGAGGGGGTTTTCCAATAAGGATTTCTCCCTATTGGCGCGCAATTAGGTGACCAAACCTCTCCTTGACAGAACTTCTAGACATTGTAAATATTGCAGTTTATAATATGAATAACTTTATCGTCTCAAGTATTGATTTAATAAAAAACATTTTATGCAGATGATACTGTGACAATAATTGAATCCATAATATGATAGATATGATGCAGCAATTACTGTAGCAATAATTGAGTATAACTAAGTGACTTCTCACGTAAGCATCAATAATCAATACCGTGTGCTACTATTCAACCATGCGTATTACTGTACTTTTAACACCGAGTGTTTCAACAGTTAACAGTAAAACTTCCGTCGTTATTTTCATAAAGTATTTTTATCGTTTTCTCAATCTGACAATAATTCTGTTGTGGGGGTCCACCAATGATTGTACCGTTGTACGAATATTCCCTGTTAAAACGAATATCCACTGACCAATCGAATATTATATAACAACTTGCGTACTTTGCAAAATTTATAAATATTACCCATAACTATAACATTATATCAAATCCACACCATAATATTCAAAAATATATTTCGAGAAAATTTAATTTTTATTCAAAAAATTTGAGATCTCAGAATTGTAGCAAACATGTGACATTTGGCTGCATCTGAATGCTCATAGTACAACATCAGCCGGTCGTATCCATCCGAATGGTCATAAGGGTCGCCCAGTCCGTCAAATGTCTCCATCGGGGGCATCTTCTTTTTTGGATCGGCTATCACCTGATTGATTTCGAGCGAAAAGGGGGATCCTAGGCAGGCGAAGACGTCCTCATCGAGTTTTTTGCCCCAATCAATTTTTCTAGTTCAGCCACTCTTCAAACGAGGGGGTCGGATCCTTCTTTTCGGGGGGACGATTGGGGTCTGTCCCTCCCGTGATCAGGAGACGCGTCCCTTTTCGTCTGGCCAGATCTGCCTGGATGTTCTGATCCGCACTCTGCCGAACGGCTTCTTCTTCTTCCCCTGTCGTCCCGAGAGTGGCTCCTGTGCCTGCTCTATTCTTCTTTTGCCTCTCCCCGTCGAGGTGACCGGGATCGGCTTCGATTCCTATGCCTTCTAGAACACGCTTCTTGGTCCCCGACCATGTTGTCCATCTGTTTATCTAGTTCTTCCTGCTGCAGCCGGAGTGCCAACTATGGCATCTTTGTTCTGCTTCAGTTTCTTCCTCATGAGAAACTCTCGTTGGTCTCGGCTACCCTCCCGTCTTTCATGCCTCACGAGGGCCCGAGAATGATTCTCGTCAGCCTGACTCGCTGGGTGAGGCGTGTATTGACTACCGTGGAAGAGCTTTCGCCGAAGATCTGGAACCGGTATCTCTTCTACCTCCGGAATTTTAGACCCCAGTCGATCCTTCATCGACCCCCGCACCTGTGTGGTCTGGTGTGACTGCTGGGTCTTCGCCTTTTCCGGTACGGAGATGTTATTTCCTTTACTCGCCATAGCCTGTCGCCGAAAAAATGTTTGTGATTGCCAGAAAAAGCACTAAACCCCTCCGTCTAGCACCAATGTTAACGCCAAGTTTCGTCCACGCGTTCAATCACAGAATTCACGCGCTAAAACCTGCACAATAATAGATCACACAGAAACTTGACGGCCGTGCCTCCGGGGGATAGCTCCGGTGTGACAATAAGTACAGGCCGTTCACAAGGTTTCACAATGGAGGCTTAAGTGTTTAGTGCTCAAAAGTGGGTATTAGCTGTTAATTATAACCTTGGCCTGATATTTATAGTACTCTCACTGCCTTAGCCTCCTTCTCCGAATTGGAATAGGACTCCTAAATAGGGTAGTAACTATATTTGGGTCCAACACAATCTCCTTAAAAGGTGCAAGTGGAACCCCTTTCCAACACTACCTTTGGAGTTGCCTTGTTAACATATGATTAGGGTTAGAACCCTTAACCACGTAATCCCCTTATTACGCCCAACTCTGCATATGGGTCTGCTCAACTTCCTATGCCCAACCCCCCAGTCATCATAGAACACCAGTTTGGGCCTCGACCTAAAGGGACCGAGGACCCGACCCCGATCTCTCTAACCTCCACCAGGCCCCGACCTAATGGGCTCGAGTTAATCGACCCCGACCTTCCACCACTTTCGTCTCGAGCTCCTTTGTCCCGGCCCAAGCCTTCAGCCCACAAGAGGGTCGGTGAAACACTCCCGAACACCCCCATATCTTCTGCATTTGGATTCCATTGGAGTGAGCTTACATGGTGTCCTTGACCACTATAAATAGATTTATGAGGAAATTTAGGATAGTGAAGTAAGAAGAAGAACGGAGAAATTTTAAAAAAAATATTATTCTTACCTTTTTGTAGCATTTCAACAAACATGTAACGTGTTTTCCCACACCAGCTTCAAGTATCCAAAAAAATAAAATGAATTCACATTCACCATCTAATCTGATGAACCCAAAAAAAACTCAATTATAATATCATTAACCTGTAGAAAGACTAATAAACAGAAAATGTTTAATAGTTACTACCTTTGGATGTTTCGTCCTCTGCCCTGTACAAAAGAAAACCTAATGACTTCAGTGGAAAAGACCTCAAAGTTGAATTAACCAAAACTCTAAACGATTTTTTTACCTACCTACCTTCTTTTTCACCTCTTCCTCTTCTCATTGCTTCTGGAATGATATTTTTTTAATGTTTTGCCGAAAGCATTACAAATTAACCTATGATAGTCTAATATATAAATAATTTAATCATTCTAATCATTAAGAATTTAAGTGGGAATTAAGAAAGATGAACCTAAAGTAAACACAAAAATAATTAAATATGCTATGAATGGAAAGAAAAAGGGTATATAATTTGTCAAACATGAAAGAAAGTAACTTCACTGTGAAGTTTCGAATTCGAACAGTATATATGAAATGATGCATAAAAGTTAAGGTGGAGAAAACTACAAAACAATTAATTAGGTACAACATGTAGTGTATGTAGTTTAATTAAAATGTTGTGCCTTTTCTATTCTTCTTCTTCTTTTGTTTTTTTAATTCCAAACTCTGAAAACAGAGCATAATATTCATGCCACAAACACATAACCTTCTTGTTCCACTTCTTGAAAAGTTGTCATTAATAAATTCAAGCAAGCACAATATCAAAGTCCAGAAGTTTGATCCAAAAATAATAATTTCAAATAAAAAAAAATAGAATCAGTTTTTAACCAAGGATTCTAAAGAAAAATAAAAATGTATTAGAATAATGATCAATAATTGTTTAAAGAGGAGATTTTTTTTTAAAAAAAAGGGAACTAAAATTGTGGAGTGTGATGACAACATATATCTTGTTTTTGTCATTTCACCAAACATGTAATGTGGACTATTCTAAACAGCCAATTCAAGATCAAATTGGACTAACAAAAAAAATAAGATTTGGAGAGGGTAAAAGGATTACTGCCATGGAATGTATGCAAAGAAATTACAGGTAATAATCATCATACAACACAAATTGCAATGAATAAAGGGAAACACATAAATAAAATTAATCAAGCGTCTTGTCACATAAAAAAAAATATTTATGTCCATATAGAGGTATATAAATACATGGAAAATGAGAGAATCTAATTTATATGTAAAACTCATAAGAGGGGGAGGGAATTACCAAAGTTCTTGATAAAATTGTGTTCTGAATGTAAAAACTTTCCTCTATACTAGAATGACATTTTTAAATTAATAAGCACAAATAATCTTGTAACCTGATTTAATTTTCTCCAAGGCTTCAGTCATAGTCTTTTTGTTCCGCTTCTTGAAAAGTTGTCATCCGACGATCTTCCACTTTGACGATCCTCATGAAGAAGACCGAAGTAGGAGGGGCGGCAACGACAGGAGGAATACAAAAGAACTTTAGAATAAATCAGGGATAGATGAGAGATTTGAGATGTGAGTGGGGTGGGGTGGGGTGGGGTGGGGTGGGGTGAGGTGGGGGGAGAGATACGGAACAAACCTTTAGATTGATTAGAGACGATCTAAGGTGATTTACAGGGGAAAATGAGGAGATCAAACCGATGGGATTTATTGAGGGGGAGGGGGAGAGGAAGAGGAAGAGGAAGAGGAAGAGGAAAAGGGGAAATAAAGAGTTTTGACAACTAAAAGACGGTTCAAGGAGTTATAGTTTTTCAATTGATCGAGTTAAGAGTCGACTCTAAATTGGACCGAGTTTACTTTTAATTAATTAAGAGTTGACTCGGTGAATTTTTCAATTGATTTGAAATTGAGTTTTGTGCTGTATTTATATATAAGGATTGATTAGCTCCATTATTGTGTTCACTGCGTAATACATTTGCGTGAATGATTTTGCTAACTATTTTACGAGTTTGTTATTTCAATTAGATTTGAAACCGAAATCGTAACAAATGAAACCAAATCACACGGTTCAAAACCGCACTGCAACAATCACAAATGGTTTTATATGCGATTTTATATTTTTTAAACCGCACTTGAGCGATTTCGTGTGCGATTTGAGCTTCAAACCGCACTATGTTCACCCCTAATATATGAAATGAGTTATTCCATATTATTCCTCTCAAAAATAAAATTCATAAATTTATGAGAAATAAGAATGGTTCAATACATTCCAATTAAGAGCAGATCATTTGTCCTCATTTTCCATGTTCCCTCACTTAAATTTTGACACTCGACCTCTTATTTAATTTTAGAGTTAATTGGTGTTATGTAAGATGTTATGTTTCAAAATTTAAGTGGGGGATACTAGGAGGATACGTAAAATGGGGACAGAGGATCTGTTTTCATTCCCATCGCAACCAAACATAATTTTTTTTCATTTTATAAGAATAAATCATTTCATTCCCACCTTTATTATTCCAAACCAAACTTATGCTAAGATATATATATCAATTATTGATTAAAATTTTAATATTTTATTCAATACTTATTGACAAAAAATATATTGTATTTTTAATAATAAATATTACTACAATTTTATGAAAAATTTAACTTTTAAGATAACGAGTCAATTTTTAAGAATACCAAAATTTATGATTAAGAAGATAAAAAATAAAACTTTTAGACTACCAAATCATCAAACCTAAGCTATTGAGTTACCAATTAAAATCATTCCGTGTTTATCTTTTTAAAGTTTGGTTATAGAATTCAAAAATCCATACTCCCTCCTCCGTCTCTTAATATAAGATTTTTTTAGAGTTGTGCATAAATATTAAGAAATAATTATATATATTAAATATAATATTAAATGTCTATATTGCCCTTGTATTGAATTTTTTTTTATTATTTATTAGGCAAAAATAGTGAGAGAACCAAAGTTATACTATTTAATATTTGGAGTAATATTAAAAACTAAACAATTAATAATTACTTGAAATTCTAAAACTGTCATATATTAAGGGATAATTTTTTTAAAAAAATGTCATATATTAAAGGACGGAGGGAGTAAATCATATGAAATTAAATTATTAATACATTTATAAGTTAAATATTCTTGTTAGTATAATTTTTGAGAACTTACTATTACTATTAAATATTAATTAACAATCACAAAAAGATATACTATTGAATTGTAGTTTCCTCGGGCAGAAATAGGTAAAATTAGTTTCCTTCTAATTTCTAAGTTCTAAGTGTATGATACGACGTCGTGGAGGATTATCACCTTCTGAGTTCCTCTGTAAACAACTTGACCCACTGATGCTGTAAACTGAGATTGATATATAAAATATAATATATATTCATTGAGAGCTCTCAGACGCCAACCATGAGGTCACCTAAACCCTAAAAAGCAAAACCAAAAACCCTAATTATGAATCTCCAAAACTCTCACCAAAATCGACCTACTAAGATTAAATTCGAATACGAAGAAGATAATACTGATGATATCATCGAAGAAGCAGCCACTGCTAGCTCCAACCTCGAGGAGGATTCCTCCATGTGCGAGCCCGGCAGCTCCATCATCGGCGCCGACCAGACTAGCGCCGACTATTACTTCGATTCTTACTCTCATTTTGGTAAAATTATTGACATATAACTCTTATTCATCCATTATCATGTTCATTACGTTTATATATTTAAATTTACATTTCTAAGAGTAAAGTCATATAGTTTGAGTTTGCTAGTTTCATCAATCGATAAAGCATTGGCCTTTTCACGTTTTTAACCTGTTTGCAGATTATAGTTTGTGTTGCTAGTTTTACCTAATAGATAAGCCATTGATCTTTATTTTTTTTGTTTTTGTTTGGGTTTTTTTTCTGTTTTCTTTTTAACCTATTTTTAAATTATACTGAGTTACTAATTTTAGCAATGGATTAAGCATTGACCCTTTTGTGTTCTGAACTTGTTTTTTAGAGTATGGTGTGAGTTTCTAGTTTTATAGATGGATAAGCATGATCTTTTTGTGTTCTGAACATGTTTTTTTAAAAAGTAAGTTTGAGTTGCTAGATAACCAATGGATAAAGCAGTGGACTTTTTGTGTTCTTAACGTGTTTCTTGAGTATGGGTTGAGATGCTAATCTTATCTTGAATAAAGCATTTACCTTTTTGTGTTTTTTACACTGTTTAATGGTTGCTCAGAAAGTTGAAGTGAGTATAATTGAGGGTAGTAATTTATATTTAGATGTTTTTATGGTCTGAATTTCTGTTTAGGTAAATTGTTGAAGTAGTTGGAGTTGATAATAGTAATGATAATATGTTTTCTACTCAAAACTTATCCATTGATTTTCCTTGACTACTAAACTTGATATTAAAGGCTTCAGTGTTTTTTGTTTTTCGGTCAATGCACTATGCAAAGAGTAAGGAGCTTACAATTTTTAAAATTGTATTGAAGCTATGTTTTGTGGCTTGTTTAACATGAACAGTATCATTGGCTAAAATGCAACTGGCCAGACTTAAATATTCACTTTTTCTGTTTGTTCTCGTTTATGTTGTTTGTTCAGTTTCATCGAAAACCAAATCTATTGACCTGTTCTCTCTGTTTGATTATGTTTTTGCAGGTATTCATGAAGTAAGTGCTTTACATCTGGATGAATGGAGCCAAACAACGTTCAGTTGTTTCGATTTCTATATCTTGCTTAAGGATCTTTTTGTTGTTGGCTGTTGTTTCCTTATGACTAAGTGTCTTTTAGTGTCCCAAAATTATAGCTCTGTTTGTCATCAAGTTTCTAGACTTTTTATAGTTCTTGGAAAAACTAGATAATGTTACCGGAGACTTGTCTATTACGCCATATAGTTCTTTGCTTTCAGTGGCTGATACCTCTTGTGGACGCTATTTAACATGCACGTGTACTAGTCAAAATTATTGGAATCTTACGACTTCTAGTTATTGCTCAAGGCTCCTGTCCTATCGTCCTTCCCTTCTGCCTTTCCCGGCCTTCCTTCGCCGCTCAATAAATAATTAAGTAAATAGATGCTGGTTCTTTCCCCGTCTCTCTGACAGTCTCATTCCGAATCTTTTAGAGTTCCCCTTCTGCAACCAGTCTTCAGTTGAGCCAATAGCTAGATTTATTCTACTTGGTTCAGCTCTTTGAGGGGTCAAACTGAGAATAAATAAATATGATTATAAATTAATCATCCTTCTTCAATTTTTATCAACTTTTGTTATCATAAGGTGATCTGCGAAGTTTTTTCTCAGGCTTTAAGTAGTTTTAATATCATCTTTGAACTGTTTTTCCTTTAAAGAGACAGAAATGTGAACGGTGCCCTCTCATATATTCTACAATCACTGGCATAGCAACTTTAAAAAACTCTCGCATCAGATAAATCCGACTCCAATATTTCTTTTCCTTTTCTTACCTCTTTTTGTTTGTTGTATCTTGTCCAACATTTGATAGGTATATCAACTTTCTGACTCCTCTTGCATTGCAGGAAATGTTGAAGGATGTAGTGAGAACCAAGACTTACCAAAATGTAATTTACAAGAATAGCTTTCTAGTTAAGGACAAGGTAGTTCTTGATGTGGGTGCTGGGACAGGAATTTTATCCCTCTTTTGTGCAAAAGCAGGGGCAAAACATGTGTATGCGGTATGGCTTCTATATTTCTCCATTATGCTGTTTCTGTTTACTTTGTGTATGATGGACATTTATGATCAATCAATTCATGACATATATTCTATGAGAGTAATTTATAGTTTTATACATACACGCCAATCAATTCGTGAAACTACCCCTTGTTTTAGATTTCGTCTTGCTGGTATTATACTTGACGAGTAAAATTTATGCCATTTTGATCATCTTCTGATTGGTTACCGATTTTAAAGGGGGTTTCAAGTTGTGTGTCCTTTTAATTTATTTGTGGAGTGGTATTCTAGTTTTAGTCATCTTTAGAGGCAGATGGAGTTTGCTGGTAGTTTCTTGTTAATGGAAATAAATTTTGGTTTAAATTTTCCAAATCATCTGTTAGAATTCTGCTAAAAAAAGATTAATGTTGGCTGGGTGTTTATATTAAACACTGATTTCATAAGGAGAATATTTTTTATGTGGATTTTCTCTTATTGCAGTTCACTCAAATGGCTATTTGCTAGGCTTATGCAGTTTAGAATTTTAGATTTTAGTTTTGTAATATTCCATCTGTCCAAGTATAAAAGTCCTTATTACTATTTTAGGTAGTCCCAAGTAAAATATTTACTTACCTTAAATAATATTACCCTTAGTATTAATTGTCATATTTCTATTCTCTATGCATATTTATGAAGCATTACTAGTTATGTGCAGAAAACTATGCAATTAGATGAGAATTTAAATATGGACAATTTTGTCATTTTATCATTTTTCTTAATATTGTGCAAAAATTCAACCAAGACTTTGTCTCGGGACGGAGGGAGTATTTATCAGTGAAGTAGTTGACTATGTTACTTTTCTGTTTTCAGGTTGAGTGCTCCCAGATGGCCGACATGGCACAAAAAATTGTTAAAGATAATGGTTTTTCAAATGGTAATCTGATTATCCCCTTAAGTGCTTAACATACTTGTCAAAAGAAAAAAAGTAAATATAGTTATAATTGGTTATTAACATTTCAGTTTCCCGGTTTTACTTCTCAACTTACTCATCCTTTTTGTCTCTATTCTCTTACTTTTTGAATATCACAGTTATAACAGTTTTAAAGGGAAAGATAGAAGAGATTGAGCTTCCAGTTGCTCAAGTGGATATAATTATTTCTGAATGGATGGGGTATTTTTTGCTATATGAGAACATGTTAAATACAGTCCTTTATGCTCGGGACAAGTGGCTAGTAAGTTGCAGTACTTTCACCAAAAAATTTATGCGTTCAACTTTATGTTTTCTGTTGCATTAGAAGAGCAACTGCATTTTCTACCAGATATGTTTTAACTAACTTGCTGCCACTGTATGTAATTTGTATATAGGCCATACAAGTTCCTAACATACAATATAGCTCGTTTGTGTGCTATTAGATACTACCTCTGTCCAAGAAATAGAGTCCTATAAGACGACATTTTTTTTTATGCTTTTACCTGGGTTACCCTTTTTTTTTAAATCTTTCTTTTTTCAGTTAAATTTTACGTAATTTTTTTATTAAAATAAATTGTGTTCAACTGTGCCCTAGCCTCCCTAGGCAAACAATATGGGTGACAAAAAAGTCTAGAACTAAATTTTTGGACGGAGAGGGGTATTTTTTAAGAGACCATAGTTGATACTTACAAACAGGTCCAAGACCTTAATGTGCTATCCATTGCTTTATACCCATTCTCTATTAATTGAGAGTTGAATTTAATTGCTTAAACAATAAGAAAGCCATGTTCAGTCGAAAAAACAATTCTTCCATTTTTTGATTTTATAAGAGAAGAAGGTATGGTGTTACGGTGGCTGCTTGTGAGAGGGGTGAGTAGGAATAGTATCTACTGTGTCAAAATAACAGTTATTGTCCATGATCCTAGGTCGGGCTACTGCCACTTTATCTGGCTTAGGTCTGGTTACTACACCTACCCAGGATGTTGCCTTGCTTTGGAATATAGACGCATGTGTCTTATGACTTGTTATTGTGTTTCCGACTTCCCGTAAGTACATTTTCTCTTTTTGGTTCTTATTTCATCTCTCACTTTTCATGGTCCATGTCATAACAACTAATGGGCTTGACTGAAGTGATTTGTAAACACCAAAACTGTCCTCTTGGGCACAATTTTTCTGTGTTTGAACTTTTGACTATGATAATTATGCATTTGAAATGACAAAATAAAACGTAGTAGATGAATTTAATATGTAATGGAGCTGATCATTTACTTGATGCTAAAAAGGATACTGCTTTTTGTTTTTGATTTTGTATGCCGTTGGGTTTTCAAGTAATCATCTTGTATTCCTTTTTTACAGGTTAGCAATGGAATTGTGCTTCCTGATAAAGCTTCTCTCTATTTAACAGCGATAGAGGATGCTGAATACAAAGAAGACAAGATTGATTGTGAGCTTACTACTTCTTATGTTTTAGAACTCAGAACTGTCAATGGTATTGTCATGATGCCTCATCATTTATTTATTTTTCCCTTGGCACTTCCACGCAATTGTAGTTTGGAAGAGTGTATATGGTTTCGATATGAGCTGCATTAGGAAGCAATCCATGATGGAACCTCTTGTTGACACAGTTGACCAGAATCAGATAGTTACAAACTGCCATTTACTCAAGGTAAGATTGTCATCAACTATAATTGTTGTGCTGATCTTGTTTTTTTACCTCCTTGTTGGGAGAGGTCGGGGATCTCATTTACTCTTTTGTTCTTTCTGGGAAAGACTGACACGAGTTGTAACTGTACAGACCATGAACATCTCGAAAATGACTGCAGGGGATGCTTCCTTCACAGCTCCTTTTAAGCTTGTGGCAGAACGTGATGACTACATCCATGCTCTTGTTGCATACTTTGATGTCTCTTTTACACAATGTCATAAGTTGACAGGCTTCTCAACAGGTTCGTCTTTTTGTACTTTTTATTTTAAGATTCCTGCTGAGTTGCCTATCGTTGATTGATATTTCATGTTATATCATATATATAGGAGGGTCGTTCAGCTTAAATCTGAATGATATGCTGTAAACATGTTATTACTTATTACTTATAACTCGATAATATGTCAATTAAAAAAGATGTTCAAATCCAAAGGAAGAATCAATATTTCAGTCTGGTCTATTCCAAATTACTGTAGGTTGCGTGAATTATTTACTCTACTGGGATTAGGTTAAGGGTTCTTCTAAGTGCAAAGTCATCCAGATCTAGGTTTAGCAATATCTTCTTATTTTCCTTTATTTATTTTTAATTAAAAACATAGACCCATTGAAGTTAACTAGTGTGCTGCATGAGCTGTTTCTAAGCGCTTACTTTGAAAATGCTCATTGGACAGGGCCGAGGTCACGGGCTACACACTGGAAGCAGACAGTTCTATACCTGGAAGATGTGCTAACTATATGCCAAGGGGAGTTTATAGTTGGAAGCATGAATGTGTCTCAGAACAAGAAGAATCCCCGTGATGTTGACATCACCCTCAATTATTCACTAAATGGTCGGCGTTGCCTGATCTCAAGAACCCAAAGTTATAAAATGCGTTAATCTTTTTACGGTCCTGATAGTTAAAGAGCTCTATTGTATCCTAAATCATAACACAGCGATTCATTGTTGTTAGTTGGAAAGAATCTATTACTGTTTTAACACTATATCCTTTATCATTGATTGGTAAGTGAAGGCTTAGTATTCTTTTTTACTTTCATGCAACGCTAAATATTCTAAAATATTCTGAAATATAATTCATTGTGATCAATGTTTGTTTGCAAGCTACAGAGTAAGGGTGCTCATGAGTAAAAAACCGAACAGGTACCGATTCGAAATTATCAGAAAAATAAGAATCGAAATCGGTATCGGTATCGGTATCGAATTACCGGTTTTGATACCGAATTACCGGTTTCGGTACTGAATTACTGGTTTCGTACCGAATTATCGGGTTCGGTACAAAATCGGTATCGGTTTTTTCGGTTCAGTTTTCGGTTATATTGCATGGTAATATATATAATTATTAATAATAATTAAATAATTTTTTTTATATATTAATACTTTTTTTAAAAACTAAGAAATCATTAACTATTAATAATAATTAATATATAAAATAAAACTACAAAACATTATTAGTATATATAAAAAATTAATAAAACTACTATTATATAGAAATTATTAATATATAAAAAAATTATTTAATATATAAAATTACAAAATGTTAACTATTAATTATTTAATTATTAAATTTCGGTATTTTCGGCATTTCGGTTTTTATCGAATTCAAAAAAATCATTACCGCTACCGGTATCGAAAAATGTTAAAATACCGAAAAAAACCGGTACCGCCGATACCGGTAAAAAACCGAAAATTTTGAGCACCCCTACTACAGAGTATGTGTGATCAATGTTTGTTGGAAACAGAGCAAAGGACCACCACCCCAACCTCTTGTTTAGGGGAAAAAAAGAGCTAACAATATGAAGAACAACTTTATATTCAAGTGCTAATGAAACTGTTTTCCTTTAAAGAAATCAAAATTAGGCAAAGGAAACACTACACAGGTCAGGGTCTTGGCATACAATGGTGTCATGGTTCTAAAGTTCTGCCTTGCTAGATTTCTTGAAACCTGCCGTCTTTCCTCTCCACCACTGCCGTACTCGATGAGAGACCTTGTTTGCTTGTTGCTTCAGAGCCTCACTTGTGTCTTGGATTCCTTTTGTAATTTTCTGTTTCCAGTCCTCTTTACTTTCTTTCTCTCTCAAAATTTTTCCCTGTCATAATATTCTAAAGATAAGCAAACAATTTTCATATATATATATATATTTGTTATTCTGATATCAATATCATTTTCTTACCAATTTCGAGGGAAAGTGTTCTTCTTCATCATCATTATCTGCTTCATCTGCATCTTCATTTCCAAAATTTTGCATGTTGTTCATCAGATCTTCCCTCGAGTACATTTTCATGCCAGGTGCACCGGGAATACCCTGAAACATATCAAGAGAGGATAATCCCAAAGACAGTATTAAAAGATGAAAGATACTACATTTATTACTCAGGCAAATATTACCTCCATGGATTTCATCATCTTTCCATTTCAGCCTCTTTTTGTGACTTTGGAACAAAAGGTTCCCCTGGCGTCCTGCCCTGAAAAAAAATTGAGAAAAAAATGTGATTTAGAAACTTGAGCATATTGCTTTTTAATTGATAGTTAAAACCAAGCAGCTCAATAATGGAAATCATAAATCCATATGATGGAATTAAAAACTTATGTAGAGCATCTCATGTCGAAGGAGCAGTTCAATTACTGACTAAAAACTTCTGTAGAGTATCTCATGTCAAAGGAGCGGTTCAATTACTAATTTCGAGAACATGTCAAAAGAAAAGATTGCTACTTTTGGGTGCAAATTCACTGTGAACAACATAGTTGATGAAATTTAAACAGTCTATCTTGCAATTGTAGTAAAAAAAGGTAATGTGACAAAAAAAATTAATCAAGTTACAACATGTTTGATGCCCCTTTTGTAATTGTTTTTGTAATTTATGCTACCATTCTTGTATTTCCATTTAACTATACAAGTATAAAGTCTTCTTGTTCCAGCTTAAATAGTAGGTTTAAGATAAGAATCTGTTTAGCATCATAGTCTTTCGGAGAGAATGACGGACCTTCAAGTCTCAGGATAATCTAGGTTGACATATTACAAGAATATACCTAGTCTAGATTCTCTAGAACACTGCAGCATCACTCATTAACATCATTCACATTGCTATAGATTTGTGGGTAATTCCTCAATCTTTAGGCCAAGAAGTTAAAATAGTTACCAAGATCACTATACAGCATGAACTATGAGCAAATATGAAATCAAGCTAATTCTCTAGCAAAATCATAATTTCATCTTTATATAACTGAGATTACTTCCATGAAAATCTTGTAATGCAATATCAATAGAAAAACAGTTGGTTCCCCCCTTTTTATAATTTTTTTTTTAATAAGCAAACTGTTGGTTTTCTATTTCTCCAATTTAGATGCCATTTTCCTTTGTAAATTTTTTAACTATGTACGTATGCATATGGTTGATGCAGAGCATAGTGTCGACTTTGATTTCAAGTTTATCTTTAAGTTGAATCTTTATGTCAATATTAAAACTAATTAGCTGTTGCTTTAGTTACTTATGCTATACCTAGTACTAAACTTTCTAGCTTATGATATTCTAGTCTTCACATAGCTGCTGAAAACTGATTGTATATTGATCTGTTGGTCATCATTTGAGTGGGAGTTGAGGCCAAGCTAATAGGCAGTATCAAATCGACTAGAACACTCTCAATAGTCAAAGAGTTGAGATCTATTTCCGAGTCCTGCTTTTAGTGTCAAGTAAAAGTACAGTAGACTGTAAAATAGCTTTCTAATCTTTCAACAGTAATTAACATAGTAATTCCCAAATTTTACTTTTAACATATCATTAATCCCCCGGGAAAAAAAGAGAGAAGTATGCAATCATTTATCCAGTTCTCTTAAAGAAAATTTTAACAGCTTTTGCTCCTCAAAGTTCCAAGGCTTTGTTTCCAATATCTATCACTCGGACAGCAACCCTGAATACCTGATGGGACCACTGTGATCAATCTTTCCTTTGGTACTTACGTGACAATGTTTTGCGAGCATTTAAAGGCTATGAAATTTATATACATTTAACTGGAACATTTGTTTATAACCATAAGATTGTGAATTCTGAAATTCAACTTATGATTCATTCTTCTCAGTCAATCCAAAATCCCGACATCCATATATTGTCCACTATAAATCTTAGGCGAACACATGAAATTCTGTATGTTTCCAACATTGTAGTCACATTCACTACCTAAGATGTCTAGTCTGCTACTGTGTTGATATTAATGTACATTTAACAGAGAGCAGGTTTGTTGTTAAACATATTTCTGTCAAATGCTTGCCAATACAAACAAGAATGACAATAATTAGATTACATGCTATCTGCAGCATTGTTTAGATATTGGAAGGGCATATAATAGGATATGAAAATCAAAGTGTGACATTTATGTAAATAGGGCTTTCTTATATGGTAAGATGGAAGTTAAGACTATATTCCGATACATGGACCATAAGAAAAATACCCAAAACAATATTTATAATGTTAGTTTGAAACATGGAATCAACCTAAATGATATACTGTGGTTACCTTAGGAACTGGTGGTGGCTTAGAACTGCAAGCTTCTGTGAGGTCATTACAGAGGAAATTAACCAAGGAATCAATCCGAGGTTTCTTCTTATACAAGTATTCTGCAACATCTGTATCAGAATAACCCATAACCTGCAACATCCCAAAGAAAACAATACAAGTATAGAATATATTTAGTGTTGAGGTGGATAAAGTGCAAAGATACTCAACTTAACTCAACAATGCCTTTTTGTTCCAAACTAGTTGAGGTAGGTTAAAATGAATCCCGTATATAAACATAAAGCAGAAAGGCAAGAGAAAAGCAAACAGATAGAAGGCAGTTGCTGTACTAGTAAAACCAAAGTCCAAAGCTGATTCTGTTAACAATTCCCAAACAGATAGTTAAAGTTCAACTTTTTGTGTTTTAATATTAGGTTGAAGCTACTTCAAACAATACAGTAACATTATTTCCTCTTCACAAGGAACTACACATTCTAAATATAGCAGAGCAATTTAACACCAAAAGTATAATAAGGACTCAAGTAAAATGTCACCTCTTGACAAGCCCTTTCAATTGTTTTGCATTCTGAGTTGCAATGTCCTTCAGAGTCCTGTTCGACAAGCTGAACAAAAGTAAAATCGAAGTAAGTATTTCAGAATGGATACTGTACCTAAATTGAGCATTAGAATAACACTGAAGACTCTACTTTCCACAAGGCAACACATACTGTTTACTGATAAGAATTTTGCAGAATTTGTCTTAAATGTCAGCATACTAATCAGTCACTCTATCAATGCAGAATATGTATTCATAAATCATAAAAGACCCAACCAAATAATAGCAAGAACCCATAAAGTATATGCATCTTGCTTACCTTTTTAAAGCAATACTAGCAAGAACCTGAATCAAAAAACTAGCGTATCGAAACAAAGCCAGATACATCATTCTTACCTCCAATCTATCTCCTTGTTCAACAATATCAATTTTAAGGATCCAGTCAGCTTCTTGCTTCTTCAAATTACAAACATTTTCCGAAATTTCAATGATTTCATACTCTGAGATCTGATCAAGAAATTAAACAGAACAAATATATGATATTCAAACACCAAGAAATATAAACATATAGTCGAAACCAATAGAACCCAAATCCCAAAAATTGGAAACCATACAAGTCACAAACATTATTACCAATAATAAGAACAATATCCAATGACTCCATTATATAAACCCACAAAACAAAATTGTGCAAAAACATATATAAACAGCAAACCCAGTTCTTGAATTAACAAATTTGGGAGATTGATAGAAAACCCAGTTGAAAAAGATTACCTTTTTGGGAGAGATCTGAGCTTGTTTATTCTGGACTTGTTGATATAATTGATGTGCAAGTATTTTACAGACGCCACATTTTATGTAAGGAATGTCTTCTTTTCTAGCCACCCCAATTGGCTTTTTCGAACAATAAGAGATGGGTATCCATGAAAATGCAACAACTAAACATAAAATTAACAAAACTGTTCGATCACTTCTCGCCATTAGTGTTTTTCTCTCTCTCTCGACACTCTACTGTTGGACTTGAAAACAGAGGAGCCTGTTTATTTATTTGGTTTATTAAATCTTTTGGCAATATTACCCTCCAACGACGACGTTGTTGATATAATTAATACGTGTTATGCGGCTTCTGATTGGATATTTGAGATCTACGTGTAACAGTCCGCATTGTTATAGGTGTTCGGCGAAGTAGAGGAATAATATTACTACGTTTTGTAAAACCCTAACATTCTCCCTCCTTCACAGACAAATTAAGCTAGGGTTTTACACTCTTCGCCTCTGAAGTACATTCAGTCACAAATTTGATCTACATTACATGGCTATGGCAGTAATTGAATCTCAAAACCTACCTAACCCTCAAAAGTTTAACCATTTCATTGGTAAGAACTACGAGCTTGCAGTGAACCAATCCATCCAATGCCTATTAGATACACTTCATAAACCCAATTTTGATGTCTCTGGTTTTACCTCCAGTTTTCAAGAATTTCTACAAGCTAAGGTTAACCCACCACTCGAAACCATCTGGTTCTACTCTGCTTTAACCTTTCGAAAACCCAATTCACAAAAAGATGAGATTTTGGATCAGTTTTCAGCTATAAAAGATTTGTTTCATTCAATAACATCTTGCTCAGCTTCAGTGTAGTTCTTCAAAAAGTGTAGCCCTAATTGCGCCGGTTATTTATGAATTATGTAGGATTATTGTTTATTTAAAAGTGAATGAAGTGGGTTCGAAGAGAGAGAAAAAGGTGATGAGAGAGATCAAGTCATTGGTTGATGTTATTCTTGGGTATATTAATATGTGTTTTTGTGATAGTGCAACTGATGGTGATGAGTTGATTAGGCCATTGGTGGATTTAGTTAGTGTTTGGATTGGGGATACAGTAAAAGATTACGAAGGAATTAAGGGAAATTTGAGGTTGTTTTTGCCACTTCTGAATGATGAGATTATTGAAGGGCTTAGTGTTGAAGAGTGTGATGTTAGCGAGCTAGCTGGAGTTGTGATCGCAGAGGCGTTTTTGTTGAGATTGTGCTTGGAATTTTGTGATGGGATTTCAAGAGATGAGTTGCAGAAAGAGTTGAGGATTTGGGCTGTTGGTTCCATAACTGGGTTTAGGAATCTTCTCTTCTTTGGTTAGTATCTATTGAGCTGTCACTTGCACTGTGGATAATTTTTTCATAGGTGAAAGTTAAATTTGCAGTTTCTTGTGGTGTTTAATCGCCAAATTGTCATGTTATTTGCAATTTGTATGAAAAAAGATTAGATTTTTGCAGAAAAAGGAGACATGTTTGGTTCATATCCATTCATGATATATTAAGAGGATGTATTTATTTTTATTTATTCACTGATTGCTATTGCTATGTAACAAATATTCCTTTTATTTCACCTTTTAGGTATTTGAACTACAAAAGCAATTTTCACTGTAAACCATTTGTGACTTGTATCTGTATTTACTTTGTTTCAATCACTTTGTCAATTTTTTTAGTAATTAATGTGCTTACATTTAGCTTCTCTTTTACATTTTCAGAGACCCTTGTGAAGATGCTGCTGGAGCCAACTTTGCCTCTAGCTTCCCTATTGGTTAGTTTCTCTCTTGGAGTATACTATTTGATATGTCATATTTTCTCCCATATTAAATGATTTGAAGCTTTGTTATTAATGTGTTTTCTGTCCTTGCTCTTTTATATCACGTTTCCTATAGTTTAGTAGGTGAAGCATGTTAGGCTTTCTTGGATGAAACTGTTAGAACTGGAATAGAAACTTAAGAAGCTATAGATAGAAATAGTCAGGAATCAGTTGAATCAAATGAACTGACTGACTATAACAGACCTGTTACACATTTGTATTTATGCAATTGGTACAGCTACGTTGCTATCCTCATAACCAAACACCAGAACGCCAGCTAAGCTACAGGCTACAGCTAATGATAACTAACAACTCAACAGAAATAAGCTCCATCTGAACAATAGTGCAACTTAATATAAAAAGACTTGATCTCATCTTTTAAAATTTGAAGATCAGAAGATATGCTATATGTGTAATAGTGTATTTAAGGATTTTTCTTAACCTTGGCTTCAGAGAACAAACTTGTTATTGATGAACTTAATGGGCTCTAGCATTGGATGAAGCTTTAGGATCATTATTGTCTTTAAAGCTAATGCATATGAATTTTCCCCTTGCTTTTCCATTTTCCTAGCAAGAAATTAATATTGGCAAAGTATTTTTGGATCAGTTACGAAAACATGTATGCCGTGGCAACAAGGGACAGTTTTCCAATATAGAGATTGTAGTTTTGTCTGACAATTGCTGTTTTGCTTGCTTTTTCACTGCTATCTTGAACATTTCTCTCGCTAACTGTATACTGTAGAGGACTATGCTTCTTAACATGTTGTGTTGTTCACTTGTTTGTCATGTTAAGTTTCTGCATAAAAATCACTTTATTATTCATAAGCTGTAATTATTTGCAGAGTTCTGAAGATGAGATTATACTGAGGAGAGTGTTATATGATGCTGTGATATTGCCGGAGTATTCTTTCCTTAATCCTGAGAGAATGGCCCATCGACCAGCTAAGCAAAGTCTTGCCATGGCAAGATTGATGGTTACCCATGAAGCAACAGAGCTTTATAGGTACGAAGAATGGAAAGTTACAGCTAACTTATGTTCAAACTTTTCATTAAGGTGTCATAAAACAATCTGCCTGGTTGCAGGGAAAACGGAGATCATACAAAAGCCATTTCTTATATAAATGCCTTCTCAAGTTCTCATATACCCGGTGAACTAATTAAGTGGGTTACAAGTGAGATTGACATGGGGGAGAAAGCCAGTGGACGACCAAATGGATCTTCACCTAAAGGAATCTTAAGTAAGTATCGCAGATATCTCCTTTTATTGTCTTACCGTATTATGTTATTCGTAGAAGACGAGTGCACTCTTATGACTGATGTTTCAGTAATATTCTAACTCTAAATTGATCTTGTTTCCAGAGTGGTTGTATAGCCTAGAGGATCTAGGGAAAAGATTATTGGACAATGACTTGTCAAAATTCCGTGCAAGATTAGCAGTTGATAGTTTGAACACAGATAATGAGCAACCAGGGTTAACAGCAAATGGTAATAAATCAGACACCGATCTCATATTCTACATTGATAACAAGGGAAAGGAAGATGAGAATGAGGAAAATGACAACACTAACGAACCAATAAGTGATGAGTTTGTGGCTGTTGCACACACGATGCAGTCGGGGGGAAATGGTGGTAGAAGAAAGCGGAAAGAAGGAAGAGGCAGTGGTAAGAAACAAGTAAAGTTTCTGAAATATAATATATATGAGCACTCTGGTTCTACAGGAGAGAAGTCTTCGTCTATGGGAAAAGATGGTTCAGGTAGTGAGGGTGAGGTTGAGAATCCACTTTCTGATGATGATATGGAAATAAAAGAGCAATAATAGCCTTTTGGTGGTAAGACCTATTGTATTATGCTTCAGTCAAATGTTATTTTGTATATGTGTTCAAAGACAATTGAATACAAAAAGGATAGCACTATTTTCACACGAGTTTTTAATATTTTCACATTGTCCCCCTCTCACATGAAGGTGAGACCCACTTTCTTCTGGTGAGAGAAGATTATGCGAAAATATCAAAAACACGTGTGGAAATACAAGTTTCCTACAAAAATGATGTCTTTTTTATTTTTATGGTTGCAATCTAAATCTTGTAGTGATGTAGATGTGAGAAATCCATAGAACACTACTCGGATTGTTCATTATTTTAATTTTATAATTTATGTCTTTCCCTTTTGATATTTACACATTGTTAAGGCTGCTATTTGTTTACTTCTAAATGGGTTTGAACGAGTTTGAATATAGCCGAATAAGTCATTCAGATCGTTTGTTTAACAATTTTTAAATGCGTTTGAATGTGTTTGAACGCATCTAAAAAATTGTGATAGAATGAATAAGTAGTAGTATAGAATGATATTTTTACTTACGTACTCTTATAGACCATTAAAATTTACATTTAATATTCATTCTGTTTACAATCGTAAACAAATTTTGTTATGTTCAAATTGTTTTTGATTTTTTCTTAACAAATTAGTCAATAACTAATTTAATGAATGTTGTTGTTGTCTTTTGTTATTTTATGTACTATAAAATGTTATTAATATTTTTCAGTGTTTTATTCCTAACATTATATTATTAATAGTATACTCCATCAAAGATGGTTCAAAAGTTTATATTTATTTTTTCTTAGATAACAATGTTTATTTATAATTACATAATAGATTTGTTCATAATATAAATTTAAAATAGAGTAATACACGTATTCAGATGTTTTAGATAGATAATTATCAAGCACACATCATTTTATTCCGTATTTAGATCTTATATTCTGCTCATTATACATTCAGAACTATTCATTCAATTTTATCAAATACTCCCTCCGTTCCTTAATATAAGTCGTTTTAGAGAAATGTTTTTGTTCCTTGATATCAGTCGTTTTAGAATTCCAAGTAAACATTAATTATTTAGTTTTCAATATTATCCCAAGTATTAAATGTAACTTTGGTTCTCTCACTATTTTCTGTTCAATAAATAACAATCTCTTCTTCCAATACAAGGACAAAATAGACAATTGATATTATAGTTAATGATATACAATCATTTCCTTAATACTTATGCACAACTCTAAACCGACTTGTATTAAAAAACAGAGGGAGTAATCCCTAAAGCTTGCAGTACTTTTGTTTTTGGATAGAATTTTGAAATTCTTCAAAAAGTTAGCCTACTTGTACATGGAATTTGCCAATACACATGAATTTGGTAGAAACATCAACCTTATTATATGTGGTTGTTTCCATATTAGAGACAAAACTTAAGGCTTTGTTCATATCTTTACTCCTCACACATGGTGCTACTACAAACCAAACATTTAGTACTACCTTCATAATTATTAAATAAGTCATTTATTGCTCTAATTCTGTCATTAAGATTAATACTATGTATTACCATAATTAACCTTGCATTAATTAAGAAAAAATATACTCCTATATAGTTGCCTATATAAATGAGATAGAAAGATACTTGAGGGTAATAGAGGAAAATTTGTAATTAATGCTTCCTAAAAATTTGATAACGTCAAATATATTAAAAAAATTTAAATTCCCTAAAACGTCATTTATTTAGGAATTGAGGGAGTATTAGTTATATATAAATCTGGTCCATATAATTTCCCCCACCAAATTAATGCTTTGCGTACGAATTTGTATTCTTGTTCATGCATCATATATTTATGATACAGAATATATTTATACTAGATGTGTCCCGTGCCTCCGGCACTGTATGGATGGTGAGATTTATCCCAAATTTTAGACGGTCCAGATAATTTATTGAGTGAGCGAAAAATTCAAAATTATTTGTATTTTATTAGATAGATATACGAATAAATACGTATTTAGATATTGTGTCGAATATTCCTTTAATTTGGTAGGTAAAGGTCAACGCATCACTTATCAAAAACAAACAAAGACCATGTGTCTAAAATTAGAATAGAAGGAAGAAAAAAAACAATTAGTACAAAATATACTTAATTCTCTTATCAAAATATAATTAATGAAACTAATAATTTCACTTAAGAAAATTAAATCTCCTTGCATATAACAAGCAAGAAAATTCAATTATGATCAATTTGTTACGCTTCTTATAAATTGAAATTTTTGGCTTTTAGTCACCCCTCCCCCACCCCCACCCCCACCCCCACCCCCACTATAAATACACATTTATAAATTATTTTCTCACGATCTTTATAATTTTAACTATTAGTTGTATGATACGATGAAAGTTTGGAAGAGAGAAATGAATTTATGTTTTTAAACTCCAAATAAGAATTTATATTTTTAATACTCCATCCGTCTCAGGATAAAAATTCTAGTGGACTTTTCACGCATATGAAGAAAAGGAATAAAATGACAAAATTACCCATAATAATATGTTATTAAATATGGAGAGAGAATTAGAATAAAAAAATATGATATATTTAATGCTACGGGCATAATAGGAAAAAATGTGTAAAAATTTGGTTATTAAAGGAAAGTGAATATTTAACATGGTACTACCCAAAATAATAATAAGGAATTTTATCCTGGGACGGAAGGAGTAATAAATTTGTCTTAGATAAAAAGTTTTTAAATACTCATCTTTAAAATAATTATGCCCACCATTTGAGATTATAAGTATACAAGGTATTTGACAATTTCTACATATTAAGGAGGAATGTTTTAGGATAGAGAGAGAATATTAATTTTATATTATTACATTCTTAAGGAGGGCATGATGAAAGGGGTAATGAGGAAGATTTAAGGGAAATTTATCTTTAATTTTACTTGACACTACACATAAAAAGGAGGCATTTATCATTATTAGACTATCAACTTTGATTTAAATAGAGAGTATAATTATAATTAATTGAGGAATTAAGAGTTTTCTTAAGGTTCGTTTATTTCAAACACAATTATATTTTTCTCCATTACGAAATATTAATGATGTGAAACTGAAAGCGATAAGAGATAATCTTTTTTTTACTCTTTTTTATCTTGTGTATTACGTTTGTTCGTATTTAACTATCGATATAAATTTAATGAAACTGTACATGACTTTTTGAATATAGCGACGGTTTATACGTTTATACCATCGTATACATCTATAACGACACTTTTCATGTGAAAATATCAAAAAGTAATGTGGAAATATCAATTTCCTAAATTTATGGTCATATATAGCAATCATTCTATTATTAGCAAAATAAAACGACACCGTATTATGATGTTAGTTGAGAAACAAAAGGCAACTGCCAAGGTGTCGGTTGTTAACTGCAGTTAAAATTTGACCAGGGTCAGTGGTTATACAGTCTGTTCTGTAAATGGGAGTCTAGAGAGAGAAAATCTATGTACTCCATAGTCTTATATATTAATCAAAGGAGAGAGAATCGCTTCGTATATAAGCCATTCGAAACTCACAAGTCTTATTATTCTGTAGTTACAGACAGAGAAAAGATAGAAGAGAAAGAGGCCTTTAGGCTTTCAGACACACAGAGCCGACGGCCATGGCAGACTCAAGCGATTCCATTTCTGTTGATATGGAAACTATCTATCTCGGCGGAAAGGTTTCAATACCCTTTTTTTTAATTCATTTTCAGTAAATTTATGTGCAAATCCAGCATACCCACATGCATAATTTGGTGGGTTCACTACATTTACAAATATTTCATATTCTAGCGTTTAATTGTTGAGAAAGTGTTTGGGGGTGCTCTGAAACTTGCTCAACTCCTAAGTTTAAGTGTGATTTTTACAAAATTTAATCATTTTGAATTGTAGATCTGTCACTTCTAATTCTTTTGGAAAAAAAATTTGTTGGTATTTTGGAGGAAATTGTGTTATTTTCTTTCTTTGAAAAAAATGGTATAATTAGCTATGTTATGTATGGTTGAAATTGTGTTTAAAATATTTATTACTTCCTCTTTGATCACCAAGAAAACTATGGGAAAGAAAGTTAATTCCCAAATTGCTGTTTTTTAACTTATTTGATTTGTTTGTAAACGAATTGCTGTATTAGCTTAGTTGTGTGTACTGAAATTAATACGATTTTTAATGTTTTTCTCTTGTTTATCAGCACCCAAACAGAGTTCACCGGATCATGGATTAATTGACACTAGAACCTCTTTCTGTATTGATTTATCCGTTCTGTTTCGCCCTTGTTTCTTCTAAGTTCTTACATTTTATTGGTAAAAGTATGCTGTCATTAGGTAATCCTAATTATACCTGTCATTTCCTTATTTAGTGCTACGAACACAGCGTGGCTGTTACTTTGTCTTCCCACACACACACACACAAATATATATATATATATATATATATATATATATATATTTCTATATGGTTGGGAGTTGTTGTCATCATTCTTTCAATTAGGCTATCTGTCAGTGTCATTTTAATAAAACTATACTCCATTCTTCTTCTTTTTAAAGTGACATTACTTTTTTTTTAAGAATCCAATGATTGAAAAGTAAAAAACCTTATCTAATTAGTAATCACCCTGCATTAAACTAGAAGCCCTTAACTATTTATTCATCATTTACAATATATATTTGGTTGATGAAGCTAGCTGGCTCAGAAAGGGGACAGTGCACATGCCACATGGCATGCTCTTTCATGAAATAAAAGCTATTTCATTAAAGACTGAGATTTTCCTTTACTTAGGGTCTTTTGATAAAGCAAATGATTGTTCATACACAACAAATTTCCTTGTGTACTTATCAAAAATACAAAATAAATAAAATACTTGTGTATTATTATATCTACCGTTACAATCTTTTTAAGTATTCGCTAAATTCAATAACATCCTGTTTTTGTGTGTTAGCGTGTTAATTAATTTTCCTTTTTTTGTATGCAACTTGACTTATGTAATTTTTATTCAGGAACATCTTGTACGGACTGGCAGTGGTTCTGTATCTGTTATTGTATATGGAGACCAGGATAAGCCAGCTCTGCTTACCTATCCCGATTTAGCTTTAAATCGTAAGAGATTGTTTTCTTCTTTTGGTTTTCTCATTCACTGTTTTTATATCTATAGTTGTCATTGTTTCCTCCTTCTATTCATTGATATCAATATGGATTGTAATGAAGATTTTACTTTGTAAAATCTGAACAGATATGTTGTGTTTCCAAGGATTGTTCTTTTGTCCTGAAGCCGCTTCTCTGCTGCTTCATAATTTCTGCATCTACCATATCAGTCCTCCGGGGCATGAGGTCTGTAAATTGGTTGCTTTATGTTATTGTTGTTCCGTTATTCTTTTTCATACAACTTTGTTATCTGGAGTTCTTCCTCCTTACTACTGAATGCCATTATTCACGTTAACTCTTATTCCGGGCTTATACAAGAGTTCTTACAGTTGGGAGCTGCAGCAATTTGTCCAGATAACCCTGTTCCTTCTGTTGATGATTTAACAGATCAAATCCTTGAGGTGCTTAATTATTTTAGGTAACTACGGAACATAGCACTACTACTATTTCTTTTCCTGTAATTCATAAGTCTACAACTGTTTCGAAGTGTGATTTTACGTATATTTTCTGTAGATTAGTAAGTATAGTCGTATAATGGTCTTTCTTCTACTTGTGATATTGCTGGCATAAAAGATATATTATCCTTGAGGACCTTGAATATCCCTCCTGGCTTTTATCTTTTGTATAGCCGAGAAGTCAAGCAGTTAGGTACAGTGTTATATATATATTTCTAATGGGATGAATATCACTTTATTCAGGCTTGGTGCAGTGATGTTCATGGGGGCAATGGCGGGCGCTTATATCGTCACACTATTTGCTGTATGTTGCAATCTGTAATAATATCACTAGGATCGTGTTTTCAAATGATAGCTAGGTTTTGCTGATTGATTAAAATTTCGAGTTACAGATGAAATATAGGGAGCGGGTTCTTGGTTTGATACTCATCTCCCCTCTTTGTAAAGCACCCTCTTGGTCCGAATGGTTATGTAACAAGGTACTTGCTTTATACTCCCTCCTTTAATTTGGACATGTTGAATGGGCATTAACTTCTCCTGCAAAGCTCAACTTACTTTTATGCATGTAGTTGATGTCGAATCTACTATATTTCTATGGAATGTGTCATTTGCTGAAGGATTGTTTGCTATACCGATACTTTAGCAAGGTAATCTACTACTTGAAGAATGAGATCCATTTGTATTATATTCCTTTATTCTGTAAATAATTAATTAGGTGATTGATGAGATGTATATAATTTTACAGGAACTTCGTGGCAGCGCGGAAGTCCCAGAATCGGATATAGTTCAATCATGCAGAAGAGTTAGTGCTCCAAATCTTCTTTTTCTTTACATGCATATTAGTGTAATTATTTGTTCTTATGACATTTACAAAATTGAATATAGTTACACTTGCATGATGCTAGCTTCAATACGAGAAAACCTTAAAAGCATTTCAGTTTTTTAGCCCTAAACCCTAAATTTTATTCTTTGACGCAACAAACGCTGACTAATTCTTTTTTAGTAATGCTATGGATACAACCTATACACACAAAGTTGTGAACAAACAATATAAAAAAAAGGATAGAAAATAGGAAGCAAGACCTATCATTGGATGTTTTACACATTTTTATTGATAAGCAATACATGGGTCCTACTATTGGTGCACAAATTTTTGTGTATAGTTTTTACACATAATATTATTATTCATTCTTTTTACCACTTAGACCTTTCGCTAGTATGTTGGATGGAGATGGATGGAAAATGTCAATTGTGTAGTTGTATTATTTAGGTAATATTTGTATAGGAACAAAGGAGAGAGATATTAACATGCCTTTAACTATGTAATTATAAAAAGTATAGTGAAATATAACCCCAAATTGTGAAGTGGAGAGCTAAAGTCAACTCCAAATGTTTTGTATTTACGTCTCCATGTGAGAAAGATACCTGAAATAGAAATGAATAAAGAATGGGGAGACGAGTTTTTAAAGGAAGTTTAGAAACCTTAGAAAACATTCTATGGCTTATTATATAAAATGAAGTGAAGACTTCTCAGCAAACAACCATATCATTCATATCCCTTCTGCAACACCTCTCTCTCAGAACTCACTATCATTTTGATCATAAAATGGGGAGAGAGGAGGAGAAAGTGAGGAGCCCTATCATTTTGCTCTTCAAATCTTTAATTTTTTAAACTGGTTTTCATTTGACGTAGTTTTTAGAATGGGTTTTACCCTAATGTATAGCTGACATTTTCCATCTGACATGCTAAACAATGAAGTTGTAAGTGGTCCAAAAAATTTAGCCAGGGTTCTTTGTGTCGGTATGAAATTCAGGGTGAAAGACCAAAATACTTGAGTTTTTCTTTTTTGAAATGAATCCCGTGGTGCTTACCTTTTAATGTTTTATTTTTTCCTCCCTTCTTTCAGTTACTGGATGAGAGGCAGAGCATAAATGTTTTGAGGTTTCTTCAAGCAATTGATAGGTAAATATTGTGTATTACATTTGGAATGCATTCTTCCTTCCTTGAGTTACTTCCATTGCATAGGTATGATCTAATCTTCCATCTTATCAATGATCAGGAGACCTGACATTACTGAAAGATTGAAGAGCCTAAGATGTCGAACACTTATCTTTGTGGGGGACAACTCTCCTTTCCATTCGGAGTCTCTCCATATGACTGCAAAAATGGATAGAAGATACAGTGCCTTAGTTGAGGTATGTGCTGCTTCATGTATTCTATTTTTTGTTTAGTAATGTTCAGTTGAAGTTAATCCTAGAAATCTTAGTTTTAAAGGATTTCATAGTGTATCTACCTTCGTCTTTTTAGCTAGTGCGTGTATAAATAATCAATTCACTTGTTAAAAAACATACATACATTTATGACTATATATTGGACCCTAAGTTTCCACAATTCAAAGCATTGCTATCCACAAAAATATCCTGATGAGATAAATGAATGAATGCGCAAATGGTGTGCTTACTCGAGAATCGGTTTGTACAGGTACAGGCATGTGGATCCATGGTGACAGAAGAGCAACCACATGCAATGTTGATACCTATGGAGTATTTCCTTATGGGGTATGGTCTATACAGGCCGAGTCAGTTCAGTGGCAGTCCAAGGAGCCCCCTCAGCCCGTCATGTATTTCTCCAGAGCTTCTCTCTCCGGAAAGTATGGGACTGAAGCTGAAACCTATTAAGACTAGGGTATCATCCCATGTCTGCAATGTAGACAGATAGTGTGCAGTCCATTTTTAGGATCCGGTTACTATGAAGTTAACTTGATGATAAGTTGGTCAATTGACCAATACAGTGCTGACACGCAGAGGGAGAGAGATCACCTCTCGGCATGCGTGTCGACACTGTATTGGTCAATTGACCAAAGTTAGCTTCATGCTAACCACTCTCCATCTTTTTAACTCCCTCGTCTAAAGCTCCTTATAGTTATACTATATTTTGGGTATATTTATTCATTTTTTTATTGGATTGGTTATGAAGGGTAAATATGGTTGTAAATAGGACATTCTTTAATGGACATAGGGAGGGAGATTTGGATTCATTTATTTGTAGTCAGTCGTAAATATGTGACAGAGATGTGTTTGTAAAATCCTAGTAAGGGACATTTATTTATGATGTTTGATGAGGATTAATAATAATGTATAATTGCCATGTCAGGTGGCGGATCTTAGTCATGGACTATATGCTTAATGTTGTCCCAAATTCATGGCTGTTTTTCTATATAATGTATGTGTGCATCTCAATTTCAGAATGCCATAATTATATGTACTAATATGTTACTAATGTTATACAAGATCGGAGATCCCTTAAAGTTTTGAATTAAAAATAATAATAAAAAAAGTGAAAAATCATTTATTTTCTTTTCTTTTCTTATAGTAGTGAAAATAAGAGTATTAATATAAAAACTATTCATTGTGTGTGTATATATATATATATATATATATATATATATATATATATATATATATATATATAAGGGCCGGTTCTAAAGCATTCTCTTAAAGAGCAATATTCCCTTAAAGAGCATTCTTTTTTAAAAACTGGTGTTTTGTTATCTCTCTCTCTTCGCTCACCTCACTCAGCTCTCAAAATCCAGTCACGACTGAAGCAAGACTTCCTCCTCATCACTCAGCTCTCAAAATCGAATGAAGTGAACGGGTTCCTCCTTCATTACGATTACTGCAAGAGAGAAAGACAAGCAGGGACAAGCCCTAGAAACGCGATTGCTGCGAAATCGACTGAAGGCCGAGCCCTAGAATCGCAATCTCCGTTCGATTCGGTAAGTCCTTACAATTTTATCTATCCTCGTCTCTCTTTTTTCTCCTTTTCAGAGTTGGACTTTCTCTACATGTATGTAGTTGGTTACATAAAACAATTGGGCTTTGTTAAAGGATGACCTCTTTTGTTTAGCATCAATCAGGAGGACATCTTGTAGTTTAATAACCTTTTTTGGATCATAAAATGTATTTGTGTTCAAAGTGATGAATTATCTTTATTTTTGTCATGTCATAGTCATTGGATTTTCAGATTGCTTTGTTATCTTGTGAAATGGTTCTCAATTCTTTCAGTAGTTGGCAGCTTTGATGAGTAATGTATGGTTTCCTCTGTCTTTGTTAACTTCCTTTGAAGTTGTCCAATCATTTTTAAAAAAACAAGTAAAACACTCCAATGTCTAGTTTGTTGGCCAAGCTGTGAGAGTTCGAAGATCTTTTGATTTAGGCAGTCAATATGAGGAATCTATTGAGGTATATCCCACCTAAAGAATCACAATAGTGAGCCAAAAATGAAAATTAGGAGGAGAAATACACAAGTGTGATTATTGTGTACTGCTGCATTAAAAACAGATTTTATGTTTCAAGTCTAAAGCAACATGCATTGATATTCCTTATAAAATATTTCAGAGCTCCACCACTGGAGAGTCCTGCACAAATCAAAGATTTGCCACCCAAACCCAAAATTGTCCATTACTAACTTATTAAGTTCTGTTAACTTATTAACTTATTAAGTTCTGTTAACTTATTAACTTGCAACTTATTAATCATCTTCTATATAAGTTCTGTTAACTTATTAACTTGATTTATTTTGATTATGTTGCATGCACCAAATCTCAGCACCGGAAAGAGTCAACTTAAATGGCCACAGTTAACCACTGTCATTGTAATCACCCGGCTATGTTGATAACTTCTTGGACTGATTTGAATCCTGGTCGTCGATTTTATAGATGTCAAACTACAAGACTAAGTAATTTATATACAATTTCCTTTGATATGAAGTTTGTTCTCAAAAAATATCTTTTTTGACAGCCTCATGGTTGCGGGTATTTCATGTGGTATGATCATCCGATGCAGCCGAGAGCAGTTCAAGTGATTCCTGGTTTGTTGAGGAAGTTGAAGGCTCTTGAAAATGAAGTTTAAATTGTTAGACGCAAACATAGGATTTACTTGATAATCATGTGGGTTTCAGTGATTTTGCTACTTTGGAATTTCTTTGGAACCATCTCTGTCCAAGAATATGCTTAACTAGGAAACATTTGTAATTATAATTTGGGAGATGTAATGAATTGATTATAACGTTGTAATGTTCTGTTAAAGAAGATCCTTGATTGTAATGTTCTGTTGAAGGAATGTTGTGTTAAAGGAATGTTCTGTTTTATGATTAAAGGAATTATAATTTTATTGTAATGTTCAGTTTTAGAATTAAATGAATGTTCTGTTTTATACTGCCAAGGGGAACTCTTTTTGTGCAATGAACTTGTGTTGTGCCATGTCTCTTTTGATTATCTAACTAAACAGTTTGTGCAATGAACTAAACAATTTGTGTAATGAACTTGAGCACAAAGTATGTGATTGGCCATACTTTGTTTATGGTTTGTATGGCTGGACACCTGTTACACATTACACAGTTTATGAACTTGGCAAGACTTTGCAATGAACTTGAGCACAAAGTATGTAATACTGCATATCACTGTTGCATCAAAATTATGCATATAGTTCATATCACTGTTACACCAAAATTAAATAACTAATACTGAAATATATGGTACTAAAACATTACAGATCACGTTTCTTCATGATAATTGTTACATATAGTCCATATCACTGTTGCATCAAACTTATGTTTCTTCATGTTTCTTTGATCATGCTCCCTTGTCTATTGATTTCTGACTATTCACATCTCCAAGTGTGAACTTCCCGCAAGTGTGAATTTCTGATTTTTAGAAAACTTCTCGCATAGAAGAGCTACACTGAAATGAGTTATGCAGAATATTAGTCACTATTACAGATATAAGTCAATATTACAGATATTAGTTATGCAGAATATTAGTCACTATTACAGATATTACAGATACAGATTCCTGACAAACTGAAATGAATAATACTAATAACACTTGAATATCAATAAAAAATGCAACAAAGTCCTGCATAACTTTGCTTGCAGAATCAATTGTCCATGACTAATATAAGAATCAATTGTAGAATCAATTGTCCTGAATAAAAAATACAGCAAAGTTCTGCATACCTTTTCTGGGAGCAAGAAATATCAATTGTCCTGAATCAGTTGTCCAAGTTGATTGACATGTATATCGTATGTCTTCTTTTCATGCTGTCTTCTTTGGTCAATGTAAGCAGCAAGAAATAATGTCAAATAATGGCAAAATCTTGTGCAAATTAAATTAGGTGATGAACATACTGACAGCAGTTAGCAACCTCCCTATGCATTGGACCAGTAACCTGCAATGCATTACACACAAGACCTTGAAAATATTACAAGGAAAAAGACAAAATACAAAGCAAAAGAATTAGCAGAGTACCTGCAGAAGTATTGCAAATGCTTCTGAAAATAAACGAACATTGTTTAATAATTGTTTGATTCTTAAAATGCAACCAATTAGCTGCGAGGTAAATAGAACATAACAAGTTTTAATCCCAATAACCAAATAATATAGGAATTAAAAGAATTAAGAGAAGTTAAAACAATTTTGCGACTCACCACAACAGGGCATATTCTAGGGAATAGACCTGCACAGGTAATAGCTCGGATGAGATGCTCATCATGGCTCCATGTGTTGCAACTTTCTACATTATCAACCAGACCAGTGTCCTTGAGTAAATAAAAAAACTGCTTCCGAAGAGAATCTATTGCTCTTAGAGTTTTGTGTAGAAAGGAAGTTTCTCCAACAGTATTCATAACCAGCTTGACGTTTCTCCAGCCATTATAAGCCCGAACAAGAGCACAATCTTTAATACGCCAGCCCCCCATTTACCCTGACCAAATCCATATACCACAGTCTTTAATATGCATGTAGGATACAACAATTTGTTGACAAGAACTCCAGCTGTTGTATCATGAGACTAGAGCAACTTTTGCAAAAACACATCATAAATTAGAAAGGAACTTGACCCAAAAAGTGTTATAAAACCTTCTAGCTTGGCCAAATCTACTGGTAAAACTGCCACTACTGAGATGGAGGCTAAGAGTTTTTATAATTATGCTAAGCTTAAGAACATGCATGAAAGCCTAAAATAATTAGCCCCCAAGCTAACATTATCATTTTGAATGTTATCATTTTCACAAGTATCAAATACACTTTTAAACCTGTATAAGGTCCCAATAAAACAACTAATCGAACATTAACAGGAATCCAAGTACCCTCCAATTTTCATAAAAATAAATAAGAAACTAGTAAACTAATAACATCCAAACACTGCAATTGAAAGCAAGGCTAATGAAAACAACGATTGAGAAGTGAATAATATAAATTTAATTCACAAAAATGAAACTGAAATTCATTTCTCTAGTTGATTATCATGAAAATTGGGAGAAAAACTAATTCAGTTCCAAAGCAAGTGATCTTATATTTTGAACAGGAGTAAAAGAGGCAAAGCGATGAAATCCAATTTTATAAACTTGTAACCAAAAATAAGGAAATCTTTATGCCAACTACTTTACTATCTTCTAGGAAGACACTAACCAGAGTAGTCAAACATTAGATGATAACATTTTCAGGTAATCTTTATGCCAACTACTTTACTACTTTACTGATACTTCATGAATATCAACAGAGTTGTCAAACATTTTCACAAATAATACATGTATTCAGGTAATGCACACTAAGTTGAAAATATCAAATCCTTTTACTTCTATTAACAACAAAAGAACCTAAATTTTAAAAAAAAACAGGAACGAAGAAGAAGGTAAAAGGAAAGTGAGGCATTACTCTGAGAGCTTCCCCAATTTGTGAAGAATACAATTTTCAAGGGCCACGAACTCTCTGTTCAAATATCTGAACTTGATTTTCTAGGGCCACGATCTCTGCTTCGAATTTCTGGACCTAGGGCTTGTGAGAGCACGATCTCTCTTCGATTTGCATAAGATTTGGGAATCAAGAGCAGTGAAATCTGTCGTTCCAGAAATGTTTCGTTCCCTTAGTCTCGTTCCCTCAGTCAATTTAGCAGTAAGTAGGATTTCAAGGGAACCGATTTAGCTGTAAGGAGGAGTGAAGTGAGCGAGGAGTGAAGTCCTCCTCGTTACCTGAGTCGATTTCAATGGAGGAGGAAGTCGAGTGAAGTGAAGTGCAGTGAGAGGAAGTGAAGTGAAGTGAAGTGAAGGCTGAACTCTGTTGCTTCTATTTTGAGAGTAAACGTGGAGAGAGAGATAAAAAAACCCGTGTTTTTAAAAACAGAATGCTGTTTAAGAGAGTATTACTCTTTAAGGAGAATGCCTGTGAACCGGCCCGTATATATATATATATCCCATATTACCTTTAAATTTGTGAGAAAGAATAAAAAAAAATTCCCTTAACTAGAGTGCTTTTTAAGAATATAAAAGTCCTAGACATTAGTGTACGAGTAATTGATAAAAATACAAGTATTTTTAAGTTTATGTTTTATTTTGGACCAAAAAATGTATTTATTTAAGCACACATATTTTAAAAAGGGGATAAATTAATTTTTGGTACCTGTAATGGGACACGATTTACAATTTGGTACGCGAAGTGAAAAAAATTACAAACTGGTGATTGAACTCGAAAAATATTACACTCCGTTAAACATTAGGGACACGACTTACAATTTGGTACCCGAAATGAAAAAAATTACAAACTGGTAATTGTACTCAAAATTTTTTATAATCTGGTGCTTGTACTTTTCAATTTTTAAATAACCGTTAAAATTGATTCAACAGGAGAGACAAACATGTAGAGAAAGAAGCGAAGTCGACGCGAAGAAGGTCCTCGATGTTTTGTTCCATCTTTTCTTGCCTCCCACATTCGCACTATTGCTCCACAGTGGCACCGACTTGAGAACTCTGGTGTAATCTATTCATTTTTGTTGTATGAACTACAATCTTATTCCCCGATTTCTTTTACGATTTCACTCCAAGACGAGCTCATTCTTTCAATTAAGCACTGAAAACCTTTTAATAAATATATGGAAAACAGTAATCAATGGAGAATCGAGACAAGAAGAATGAGAGAAGGACATAAAAAGAGAACCTTAATTTTGAAATAGAATAAAGATGAAACCCTATTGTTTAATGGAGTGTAACATTTTTCGAGTACAATCACCAATTTGCAACTTTTTTTTACTTCGGGTACCAAATTATAAGTCGTGACCCTAATGTTTAACGGAGTGTAACATTTTTCGAGTATAATCACCAGTTTGTAATTTTTTTCACTTTGGGTACCAAATTGTAAGTCGTGTCCCAATACAAGTACCAAAAGTTAATTTATCCCAATTAAAAAGTAGTATTTAATCTACTGGTATGACGCATTTTTATTAATATAAGATTATGAATAGATTAGTACATTCAAAAAAAAATATACTTGAAATATTCCTACTTCACTAATTAGGGTATCTAGCACTAGCACATAGGAAATTATACAACTGGATTAAGCTTTTTTGTTTCCCTCGTTAGTGAAGGATTGATTACCCGCCCATTCCCCTTGTTATAGTAGAAGGAATTGAGTGTTTGATAAAAACTGAATGAATTTGAATTTGAATGAATTAAATCTGAATCTGAATAAAAAAAATAATTTGATAATTGACATGTCTGAAACATCTAAATGACAAAACTTTATTATTTTACCCTTCTGAAAAAATTCAAAAATGTTGTAAATTTATTTAATATTACTTAATATAATAGTTAATATTTTTTAATTTTTTAATTTTTTTTACTTCATTCAGCTGCTCATTCAGTCATTCAGCTAAAAAAATCTGACTTAGTCATTCAGCTCGTCCATCTTACCGATTCAATCATTCAGACCAAAACAAACGCACTGACCGATTCAACCATTCAACCATTTGTCATTCAATTCCATCTAGCTCTAAACAAATACTCCCAAGTGTAACCCATTAAACAAATGACTACCATGCCATAATTAAGAGTGGTGGATTGATTACCCACCAATTAAGACCGAGTAATAGAAGGATCAAATATTAAACGAAAAAACAAAGGGAAAATGATATATATCGATAAATATTTGACGAAGTTTAATTGCGATTAACGTCAAAGTGTATGCAATAAGATTACATAAATCAAAATAAGATCCTTCTTAATTCCTACCTATGTCATCTATGCATGCATATAGGTTAAGAGGAGAATTAGAAGCAATTTACCTTTATTATGTAGCACCTAATAAAGTACTCCCTTTATTCCTAAATAAGTGACGTTTTGGAAGAAAAAATTTATTTCAAATTATCTGTCGTTTACAACTTTCTAGGAGAATAAATTATTTGCTTTCCTATATCACCTCTACTTTCTCTCATTGTCCCAAAAAATTCTCATCCTTAATATTAATAATTTTCAACTTCCCATAAGGGGTAGTGATGGAATTTTATACATATTTTAACTATTAAATGACTTTCTTAATTCATGTACAAAAATCTTAAACGACACTTATTTAAGAATGGAGGGAGTATATCTACCTTTGGTATACGTTGAGGTCCTGATTAATACCAAATAATAATAATAACAATGATGATGAAGGTGATAATAATAATAATAATTGTCAGATTTGATGAGTCCGGGAGATTCGGTAGAATTCATGTTATTGAACCAAGGAAGAGCAAGAGATCTAGAATCTCCAAATCTTTTGGTCCAGACTACATAACGTACATGTTGGAAGGTGAACCTCGTACCTTTAAAGAAGCAATGACATTTCCAGATGCCATATTCTAGGAAGAAACTATAAACAATGAGATATAATCCAACATAAGTAATCATACTTGGGAATTGGTTAATCTCCCTCCTGGGAATAAACCAATTTGATGTAAATGGATCTTCAAAAAAAGCTAAAAACTGATAGTTTCATAGATAAATATAAAGCAAGGCTGGTTGTCAAAATGTATAGACAAAAAAAGGTCTAGACTACTTTAATACTTATTCAACGGTCTCGAGGATTACATCCATAAGGATGCTAATCTCTATAGCTTCGCTATATAACTTGCAGATACATCAAATGAATGTAAAAACTACATTCTTGAATGGTGATCTCAATGAGGAGATATATATGGAACAACTTGAAGGGTTCAAGGTCAAAGGACAAGAGAACGAAATGTGTTGACTTATCAAGTCATTATATAAGCTTAAACAAGCTCCTAAACAACGACATGAAAAATTTGACCAAGTTATTATTCGAAATGGGTTTAAAATCAATGGAACTAACAAATGTGTTTACACTAAAACAATCAATGATGGCTGTTTAATAGTTTGTCTTTATGTTGATGATATGCTAATTCTTGAACAGAATATTGAGACTGGGCAATACAAGACGAAGACCAAGAGCATGAGCAAGACCAAGACCAAGACTGCCTTTTGTATATTACATGTCCCGGCGGCAACTATGAAGGTCGACAACTAGACAGCCCTATTTCTAATTAATAACTTACACATAAACAGACAAATTACTCAATCCTTTTCACATTTAACAGCTTTTTATCTTTACATTGGATTTTCCCCTTTATCACAATTATAACTCTCTACTCTCGTGTTTGGTTACAACTTACAAGAGGAGTTTATATGGTCATCAAATCTTATCAGGTTTATTTTAAGATTTAACAATTTCGATTTAAAAAATAACACTGTATTATAATATATAAATCTCCTACAATAACATTGTGTTATCGTATACTTTTACATCATAATTACCAAATTTTAAGATGAACGAAATAACATCACAACATCTTTGAAGTATATAATACTAATAAATTATTATTTCCACGAGGAAAATTTAATATTTCACAATATCTTATTTACATGAATACTAATCCCATTTCTATAACCTTGTAAACTTTGGTGTGATTCCCTATAATAAATCAAACACTTAAAATTGGTCGTCAGGCACAAATTCTGGGTGTTTAGAATAGATCCAAATAAAAAGGCAGAAGATGCAAAAACAGTAGCCAATAGCTCTTTAGAAGATTAAAGCTTGTTAAATGTGTCCAAACGGATTCATTTGCTGTCATATAAATATATAATTATATAGTCTATGAGTTCGTTTAAGTGTTTAGAGAGAGAAAGCTTCTTCCTTTACCAATGTGTTTGTTTTATATACAGAGTGGGATCAGCAAGTGTCGTTACATCAAACCTCATGCCCCAAGAAGTTTGTTTCCTTTCACTTACATTTCACCTCTATTTCATTATACGCTTATTTTAATTTTCCTTTTTTGGCGATTCCTTTTTGTTTCTCTGTCTTGATAAAAACCCATAGCCTGCTCATTTTGTTTCTTTTGGGTCCCATTTCAATCTCTCTCTAACTCTTCTTTTGGGACATACATTCCACATGAATTGTTCCTGAAACTACTTTCAGGTTATTTGACCATTTGAAGCTGTTGGGTCACTCCACTTTGAGCCTGATTTCATGGATTTTTATAAATAAAAATGCACAGTTTTCCCCTAAACCCTTTTGTGTTTTGTTGTTGTTAAACTTTGTTGAAGGGTGGTTTCAAGAGTTGAACAAGTTGGTCAGCTAGTGCTTGAATTTTAGACCGAGTTGAGATGAGTCTGCGGCAAAAGAGTAGTAAAGACCGAGTTGTGCTTGTAGCTGTTAAAGCATCTAGAGAAATCCCAAGAACTGCTTTGGCGTGGGCTTTAACTCATGTTGTTCAACATGGAGATTGCGTTAAGCTGCTAGTGGTCATTCCTGTCCTCAGCCCAAGTAATCTTTTCTGCCTATAATTTTGAAGTGTGTTTATATGTGTTTTTTAGTCAATTTCCCTTTTAGTCTTGATCAGTGATAGTTTACTTTCATTTTTTGGCTTGCTTATAATATGGAATTACGTGTCACTCTACTAATATATAGTAGTGTTTATGTTATGCTAAATAGGTCTATTTTACTTTGGATACAGTTGGGTGTTTTTGTTGGCAACCTCATGCAAAATTAATATCAAGTGTTCGAGTTCAAATGTCTTAGTTTTTGTAGTGATATTACCTCAGACATGATAATTGGCTTATGTATATGTTGTGTATTGCTTTTTAAGTGATCCCGGGCTGTTGTTCAAGACTAGTTTGGTTGATTCTGTGATTATTAGCTCGGATTTGCTGTTGAAATGAGTAAGGATTTATTATTAAGTACTTGCATCTTCATGTTGCGAGTTTGTGCTAGTGTTCACTGATTAATTTTTCTGTGTTTGTGCATTTTGCTAGACCCCATGATTTTTTATTATATGTTTCTTTCTTTTGGATGGCCCTGTTTTGTCAACTTCTGATCTATTAGTGTTTGTTGTGACATCTAACGTAATTTACCTTTATAGGTAAAAAGTTATGGGGTTTCGGGAAATTTGGTAGCGATTGCTCTACTGGTCATTGGAGATCTCTCTCAGGAACAATGTCAGATCAGAAAGATGATATTGCGGACTCATGCTCCAAGATGATGCTTCAACTCCGTGATGTTTATGATATAAATAGGGTAGAAGCTCCAACCCTTTCTATATATATTTATATTAGTTTTAACCTACTTGACAGTACTAAATTTCACATTCTAGTTCTTCTCAACAGATAAAGGTCAAGGTAAAAATTGTATGTGGCTCACCAAGTGGAGTAGTGGCAGCTGAAGCCAAGAAATCTCAAACACACTAGGTTATATTGGATAAGTAATATATATAGTATGAATCACTTTCTTAGTTTCACTTCATGCATTATAGGTCTTGGTCTATAATGGTGGTTCTTTAGTTCCACAAAATTTAGTTTGGTATTAGTAAATCTTTTCTTTTTTTCCGGAGTATTAGTAAAATCTTCTTTCATAGTGTCTGAATAGAATTCAGTTTCTTTAATTATATGTTGTGCCATTAATTACTATTTTCTTTCTTTTGGGGCTAAAATAATTGTAACTTTCAATTTCCAAACAGACAACATAAAAAAGAAATGAAATTTTGCATGGAACAACTCGAATGCAATCTCGTGGTAATGAAAAAATATCGGCCAAAGGTGCTTCGTTTAAATCTGGCTGGATCACCTAAGATGGAAACTGAGGAGCTGTCTGGGTCAGATTCATATATAGAACATATGAAAAACGACTACATTATCTGGAATGCAACTTGCGTGCCAAATGTCACTCCAGCAAGCACTCCAGAACATTCATCTTTTACAATAACTGATGTTGGAACATCGTCTATATCAAGCTTAGATCTAGGCAGTTCTCCATTTGTGATCTCCGATATCAACTGGGATCTAAAGAAAGATGGTTTCTTATTCGCTGAAGAAAATCATAGCCTTGATGAGTCTGAGTCGGATACAGACGGTGAAAATCTAAGTTCTCCTTTGACAAGTTCATGTTCCCACCAATGGATGCGAGATGCTCTCAGTTCTTCTGGTGAGTTATCAAAGTATTTGGTGGAAAATTCACAAATATCTAACGGTAAAGGTCTTGATTCCATGTCTGAAGCCTTGCGGGGAAAATTCTCTGAACTTGATCGAAACCACAAAAGGAACGTTCTGGCTGACAGGCGTAATCAGGACTCCAGTAAGACTTTGAGAAAAATGATATCATTCACCAGAAATGCACTTGCTCAACCTCCTCCACTGTGTTCAATATGTCAGTACAAAGCACCCGTATTTGGAAAACCTCCTCAATGGTTTACCTATGCTGACTTAGAACATGCCACAGATGGATTCTCTGAAGCTAATTTCTTGGCTGAAGGTGGATTTGGTTCTGTACACAGAGGGGTCTTACCAGATGGCCAGGTCATTGCCGTCAAGCAACATAAACCGGCTAGTTCTCAGGGTGATCAGGAATTTTGCTCAGAAGTGGAAGTACTAAGCTGTGCACAACATCGTAATGTTGTGATGCTGATTGGATTGTGTGTAGACGATAGAAGAAGATTGCTAGTATATGAATATATTTGCAACGGTTCTTTGGATCATCACCTTTATGGTACTTACATTTCTCTCCTTTTATATCTGCAATCTGTAAAACGAGTGTAGGCACCACACTACTTATGGAAATAAGCCCCCTTTTTACAGAGTTGGTTAAATTAGTGTTTCTACTCGCGTGACTTTATTCTTAGTTTGTGTGTTCTTCATTGCTGGACACACTGTATACAATCTGAAATCAGCCTGGAACTTTCCTATATTAGCTGTCACAAAACATTCATAAATTCACATGAGGGTATAGTCTTGTATTCTCTTTTATATCATTTCTTTTTTTATTTTGTGTTTGTTGTCATAATCTACTATTTCCAAGCTAAGCAAATGAACTGCTATTCCACTTTCTATTCTGTGAACCTTGTCATTTGTTTGCTAGATAACTTTAAGTTGGGTGAATACTAGTCCTCTCAAAATTTGTAGAAGATAATCTGTCATTGAACTTGTATAATTTAATAGAATATAAATTTACAATTTTAATATTGATAATATTCTACTAAGTTGTTGATGCTGTAATTCTATGGCTTATCTACCTCTGTTTAAAATTGGAACCGCAGGGCCATAATAAGGATGCACTAGAATGGTCTGCAGCGACGAAAAATTGCATGTTGGCGCTGCTTGAGGATTGAGATACCTTCATGAAGAATGTAGAGTGGGCTGTATTGTCCATCGTGATATGCGGCCAAACAATATTCTACTCACTCATGACTTTGAACCATTGGTACGCCATTTTATTTTTATATTTCCTTCTCTACATGTTTATATATGTTCTTTTGGTCACATCTTTTTACTTATATAATAATTTGGGAGATAAAATGTTTTCAAATCATTTTAAAACTAAACACTTCAAATCTGAACTGCTTAGGTGCAAACCACTTCTCATGGTTCTTTGGATGTCAAAATTTGATGCTTAATTTTCACTCTATTATGAAGCTGTAACTTTCATGCTCCTCTGAGATTTGAAGTCATCAGAATAATTTTCATTTAATAACATGATGCTTGACTGCAAAAGTTTTGACCGTATCTCTTCTTTTCTATAAGAGATATTAGTGATCTCAATATACACCAATATAACGCCTATGTGTGTATATTTAAGTGATATGATGTTTGTATTCTGGTTGACATCGGGAACTTCATCTTGTTGTCTAATGCAAACCATTAAGTCACACAATGCCTAACCTAAACCATTTGGCCTTACTTCTTTCCAGTATAGTTCTTTAATAAAGCTATAATTTATCAAAATAGATCAACGGCTGTGCATGCGTATCTAGGTGAAATGATGTGCACTATTCTGTTTAATTATTGACGAACTCCATCTTGCAATGTAAGCCTATTCTCATTCCAAGTTCTGCCCCTACCATTTGTCTAGTATGTTAATCATTTTGCAGAACCACTGTTTCAGCATTTACACCCCACACTTTGATTCCAGAAATTGTTTTTTGAGAATCTAATTATTTTGTCAGCTCTTTCTTATGTGTATTAATTTTTGAAGAAGGCATCAGATAATTCTTCTTCTCTACATCTTATTGTCCTGTTTTTTTTTCTTTATAGGTTGGCGATTTTGGACTAGCAAGGTGGCAGCCAGAAGGAGACATGGGTGTAGAAACAAGAGTAATTGGAACATTTGGGTAGACACTGAGGATGTAATTTTTTCTCCTCAACCATAGTTTTCACTCTTCAAACAAGAATATTAATCGATCTCCTTTTCTAGGTATTTGGCTCCAGAATATGCTCAAACTGGTGAAGTTACTGAAAAGGCTGATGTGTATTCTTTCGGGGTCATATTAGTGGAACTCATCACGGGACGGAAAGCCATCGATCTAAACCGGCCCAATGGCCAACAGTGCCTCACTGAATGGGTACAACTTATAGAGCTCTATTTTTTTGCCGTAGGATTATTATTGAGTTCTTTTCATACACCTTTAGCGGACCAAAGGTTTTTATGCAGGCATCAAAAAGAACAAATAATTTGAAATGGAGTTCCATAAACTCTTGGTGTAAACCTTTTCCTAATTTGTCCTCACTCTTGCCAAATTTCCCTTGGCCATAAAATTTGATTTTGATTTTGAAATATATAATTCTTTGTTTCAAGGCATGCTAATATCAGTGACGTATTTCAGACTTTAGAGCGCATTCATGTCCGAAAAGCAGCAAGAATGCTGAATGCTCTATGGTAACATATTATATTGGCTAATGGGTTTGCATGTGTTTTAATACGTAGTAAAGCTTGGCTCCTCAAGTAAAGTGTTTGGCCCCCTTTTTCTGGCTACCCAATAACTTTGTGATTTCAGTAGTTAACTTATACTACTAACATTGAAACACTATATGCATTAGTTTTTTAAAGTTCAAGGAAAACCAAGGGGTCAGATGGACGAAGTAGTATTTCAGGTCAGATTAGTTTATATTCTTAATGTACGTATAGAAACATTGAATCATTCAGAATGGTCTATCAAAACCATCACTAATTTACCTGTTTGTTTATGGGTGTGGTTTAATAAATAAATAGGTAACTTGAAAATTCCTAGTTTAATTTGGAGCAGGCACGCCGCCCTTTATTGAAAGTGAATGCTGCTGGAGAACTGATTGATCCATGCTTGAGGAACTGCTGTTCAGAGCAAGAACTTTATTGCATGTTACATTGTGCTTGTGCATTCAATGGGATCCTCATTCAAGGCCTCGGATGTCTCTGGTTGTGCATTTAAACTCTTCTTTAAAAATCTATGGGTATCTTATAGACAAGTTAAAGGACTGCTTTGTTCTCCCAAATAATTATGAGAAAATGGATGGCCTGAGTAGATATTCTTGAAACGTCTCTCCGTACACGCATCCAAATCCACTCGATTATGCAGCAGATCATTTTATTTCAAGACTGCTATAAAAATAAAAATAAAGTGTCCAAAATAAATGCAAGAACTAGTAATACATTCCATATTATCAAAACTGGTTCAACTTGAACATTATGACATTTGAAGTAGGTAGTTTGAGTAGCAAGACCATCACACTTCCTATAAATAATTTCTTGTCACTGGCCTGAGGAGTAGTATTTCATCATTTTCTCGTTTCTTGTATAGGTGCTCCGGATGTTGGAAGGTGACAGTTTTATGAACTAGACTCTGTAGTATATATCAACCTCCAGGCATGGAATGTCTAAAGAACAACTGGAGAAGGATGCATCGAGATAATGTTGTCCTCAATGTCGTACTGTTGCAACAAGAAGGCAAAGTTGGAAGCTTCTCCCATAGAGCTCAAATGAAGGGACAAAGTAAAAAGGATCTTCTGTAAGAAATATCTGTACAAAACAATCATGGGGAGGGGAGGGGAGGGGAGGGGAGGGGGGGAAACATTTTTATTTATTTGTTCCCCCCCCCCCCCACCCCCACTTTTAAGTAAATCAATATGCATCATGTTCATGTATTGTAACTGTACAGTCTCAATGTCTCATAAACCCAAGGACACCAAAATTTGTATTAATCTTTTTGCTGGTAAAAAGGAGCTACAAATCAATAAATGATAGTGATCAGTTTTCTTTTCTGAGAGTATGATTTATGGATTGTTGTAAAACTCTGATTCTGATTCTTTACTACATCAAAGAAGAATGGAAAAATAAAACAGAAAATGAAGCAAGACCACTGTCAAATTACAATTACAAACTAGTTAAATCAATTTTTTACTGTCTTATAAAATCAGCCCAGATGGTATTGAAATTACAAACTATACTATTTGTTTAATGTGAATATAATGGACAAAATCTTAGGTATAAGTTCAATACTTTATTATATACTAGTTGTGTCCAGTGTCTCCGGCACTGTATGGACGTTAGGATTTATCCCAAATTTTAGACGGTCCGGATGATTTATTGAGTAAGCGGAAAATTCAAAATCATTTGTATTTTATTATATAAATTTATTTAAGTTGCGTGACTTTTTTACACCCTGTTTGTGAGTTTTTAAAACTAAAGAAAAAAGAGTAAAGCTGAGGAAAATTAATTTTCCAAATCTCATATTTGTTAGTTTTTTAAGTCAAGAAAAACGAAGAAAAATTGAGCTCAATTTTTCTGACCAAAACCGTAGAAAAGCTAAAGGAAAATGGGTTTAATGAATTTATTGTAATTCTATAATTACCCTTACTTGTAAGCATTAAATATGTTATATTCAATATGTAAGGGTAGAATAGTAATAATATATTATGAAATAAAAATCTTTTATTTTTCTTAGCAACTCACAAACATAGGAAAATTGTTATAATTTCCTTACTAAACTCACTGTCTCACAGAGAAGAGGTCGGTGGACGCTTGGACGGTGGTCGTCACTCGTCGCGGAGGTTATGTTATGAAATGGAGTCCATTTTACGTGTGACAGCACAACTCAATTTATCAATTATTTGTCTTTATCTCTTTCATTTACATAGCTAGCTCCCACGTGCTGTCCTCGTGCTATATAAATAATTTGTGTATTTTCTTTTACCCATTTATCATTAAAACATATCACTAAAGTTTCAAGTATTTACTTGAGGAGAAAATTAAAAATACCCTCCAACAAAAGTGGATAACAAGAATGTTGGGATTTGATTATACAATTATACATAAGAAAAGAAGCGAAAATAGGGACGCAGATGCCCTCTCTAGAAAACAAGAAGTTGAAGGCAATTGTGCTGCTATCTCAACTATTCAACCAGAGTGGATGAAAGAAGTTATAGTAAGTTTAGAAGGAGACACGGAAGTTGAGAATTTGATTACTCAACTCAGTATTGACAAGTCCAATAATCCACCCATATTACTTGGACAATGGGCTCTTGCGGCACAACCAACGAATTTATATGGGAAACAATGACAACTTAAAAACACGACAACTTCATTCAACCGGGCTAGGCGGACACTCCGGAATCACTAGCACCTACATGAGAGTCTCTCTATACTTCCATTGGCCAAATATGAGGACAAACATCCAAAGCTACGTACAACAATATGTAGCATTTTCCAAAACACAAGACTAAAAATGTGGCACCCCTAGGTCTACTACAACCACTTCCAATTCCAAACGGAGCCTGACAAGACATATCAATGGACTTCATAATTGGACTCCCGAAATCTAAAGGATACACTATCATATAGGTCATCATATATAGGTTGATGAAGTTTGGGCATTTCATTTCCTTGCAATACATTATTGAAGTTGGACTGTTTCTAAATATCATTGTCAAACTCCATGACATTCTGATGAGTAGGTTTCATACCTATGAATCCGATATTATTAAACTTAATTATTGTTATTTTTAATTGTTTTTAGTATCTTTTTATGTGTTTTGTGTTTATTTCTTATAAGTTGGAGTTGGAGGGACAAATTGGTCATTTGAAAGAAGAAAAGGTCTAAATTCATTAAAATTAGAACTGAGTGGTATTTTTGTAATTATGCGGTCCTGGTCAAGCGCCTAGGCGCTTGGAAATGGCCTAGGTTGAGCGCCTAGGCACTCATGTGCGGCGAAAGAAGGATTTTTCTACTGCCAAGTGGGTTTTTGAAGCCGAAAAAGAATCTGAATGAGGTGGGAGACTAATACAAATAGGAGGAGACTTTAGAAAAGACGTATCACTTAATTTTTGAAGAGATTTGCAGAGAGGACAACGAAGGAAAACACGAAGGAGGATTGCAAGGTCTGAAGATCAAAGAGAGAGTTTAAAGAGCAAATTCAGAGTTTTTTCTTCTCTTCTCTAGTTTTATCTTTTGTAATTATCTGGGATGTTTGGATTATTAATCTGGATGATGTTTTTCTTTATTATTATCATGAACTAAATTTAATTAAGATTGCAACGGAACTTGGTATGTAGTTTAAATTGAACCTTCCCATTGAATGAATGTTGGTTTTTATTGAATTATTTATTATATCTTTTGCTTATTGATTAATTGTTTGGCCAACAATTATTGTGATAATCTATATGAAATTAGAAGATGAGTATAGATTGAGATCTGGATATGATAACATCAGTTCATATAATCTGAATAGGGTTAATATGATTAGCATATAGGATAGGAATATACATATGTGTCTTTTGTATCCATTGAAAGAATTTGTGCGTAAAACCCTAATTAATTTGATTCACATAGGAATATAGTGAATTAATTGACTAAGGCGTTCCTTGTAATTTTGTGTCTTAAGGATCGGAGTTAGGAGGATTTGTTCACGAGTTTTGGAAAAAAGTGTGTGAATTTTATAAAGCATTCTTGGATAATGATTCATATTAATTAATTGATTTAAATGGGAAGTAAATTTGTTTAAATGAAATACCAAGGGAAGTTGTAATCTTAACTTGTTAAATCTGCAGTTATTCTTGTGAAATTCTGATTTTAATTATTAGTTTTGTTAAGTTTAATTTTCAAATCACAAACCAAATTTCGTAGTTTAAAATAGGATTAAATGAAATTAGAATTAGTAATTGATAAATATTTGTAAGACCCCAAATAATTAATAAATGAAATTTAATTTCCTTTAATTATTATTTTGAATAGTAAGGGTTGATTTGAATAATGTGGATAGTTATGGGTAAAATACGCAAACATTTCAAAATAAGCAAGTGGTTATAAAATATTCATTGTTGTCGGGGAATATTCGTTTGGTCGTGGAATATTCGTACTGTCGGGGAATATTCGTACGACGGCGCAGCCATGTGTGGGCCCCATAACGGAAAGCGATTGGAGGAAGAAAACGACAAATATAAGCTGTTTAAAAATAACGGCGTAGTTGTTACCGTTTACACTGTTGGAATACCCGGTGGTTAAAATACAGTAATACGCGTTGTTGCACAGTAGCACACGGTATTGCACAGTATTTTGAATTATTGATCCTTACGTAAGAAGGCACTACTCAATAATTGCTACAGGAGTTACTGTTCATTACTTTATTGATTCAATAATTGCTGCGTTGATATTTATATTATTATTGTTTCAATAATTGTCATTGCACAGTATTTTCAATTATCAGATCAATAATTCATATTATTTGAATAATATTATCAGATAACATTATTGGCAATGTCTAGAAAGTTCTGTCAAGGAGAGGTTTGGTCATCTAATTGCGCGCCAGTAAGGAGAAATCCTTATTGGAAAGCCCCCTCTATCCTGGGAACGGCCTGGTTGTCGGTACTGTGATTCGGTAATATTATTTTTAATAATTAATTATTGATTATTATGATAAAGAAAATATTTATTTTATGTGGATATAGATGGAGAAAATTTTTAATGTGACAATTGTTGAAAATTAATATTTTATCTTTTTCTGATAAAATAATTCATTTAAATATATTATTTTAATAATATATTAACGATGATATTTTTACAATGAATGTGGGATATATGAGTATATGAGGAGGTAGAGTATTTTTGTGGTATTAAATATTTAACACATGTTTTGTGTGTCGGTGGACATAATTTTTGACCGAAAATTGAGTATAGACTGTAAAATCGCCCGTTTGTGGATTTCGGTCAATTTCTGTTTGGAATTTGGAAAAATTTTCTTCTGCAAAGTTGTAGAGAATGGAATTTCCTATGGAAAATCGCGAGTTTCAAATTTTTCAGATAAACAGGCTATTTTCTATGAATTATTGAAGTTACGGAAAATAAAATGATTTTTTTATTAATTATGGTGGGACCCACTTTTTGGTGGGTGTTGAATGCACATGGGCTGCTGAAATTTTCAGCATTGAGGGGCTGAAAGCATGCGTAGAAATGTGATTTTGATAATAATATTATATTAATTTAGTCTCCTTTGGCGTTCTAACATTTTCCTATAAATAGAGGGCTAAGTTAGAATTGAAAAACGCACCAGAAAAAAAGTTTTCTCTCTTTCTCTCTCTATATTATCGAGCGTATTCTTGTGAGTATACTTTGAGTGTTGCTATACGGTGCGAGTTTCTGTCAGCACTATACCGAAATTCAGTCAGCAGTACGGTTATTTTGAGGTAAGGGATGTTATTTTCTTCTCAAATGATATTTTTTCTTCAATATCATTATGCCGGAATATTGGTGAACTTTTTTATCAAATTTGGAACTTTTTGTGCCGGAGTTACTATTCACGTATACGGTACTATTCATGTATACGGCACTATTCACGAATACGGCACTACTCACAGAAAAATTATTTTTTTTTTCTTTTCGTCCAAAATATCTATTGTGGATACTAGCTTTGATTGTATCCATGTTTTGATCATTCTTGAATTTTACACCACTATGATTATTTTTGAGGTATTTTTGGACATGGATAAAACAAAGTACGAATCCTTAATCCTTAATCCTTGTCATTTTGTTTCACTGGATTCGTTTCTTTAAAAATATTTTTATCATCTTCAGTCTTAAAGGATGTTATTATTGAATATCTTTGGCCTGTAGTGCAAAGATGAATGATTTCTGATGAATATCTTTGGCCCGTAGTGCAAAGATGAACAGGTGTTAGATGAACATGACCAACAGATGAATATCCTTGGCCTGTAGTGCAAGGATGAATATATGATTCAAGATGTGCATTGATTGATGTTACAGGGATAAAAATACTATTGATGGACTGTTAAATTCATAGACATTAGTAGATTTCATCCTCTACGTAACTCTTCTATGAATTAATATTTTCCGCTGCGAATATTGATTTAAAACTTGTTGTCTATTGTATTCTATCAGATTTTTCCCTGTTGAAGACTAACGATAATTTGTTGTATATTATATTAGTCATAATATTCTTTACTGAGCTAGTTGAGCTCACCCTTTTCCTTTTTGTTCCATTTTTCTTCTCAGGAGACGAGAATATAGCGGGTACGAGTCGGGGTATGAATTGATGGTCCTTGAGAGAGTTGTTTAGTAGTCCTCACCATTTTTGTAAAATAATATATCAATAATTGTATTAAGGACATAGTTGGGTATGTATATTGTCTAGATGACAATGTTTGTATTCAAACTCATAGTTTATGGGTTGTAAAAGTTGTGGTTGTTTCTGTACCATGTATTTGGCGACTCAAAATGGGTTGGATGGAATGGACCTATTTTGGGGGCGTCACAATATTAGTCTATTTTCTCGTGGGAACGATGTCTTTGCTTGCTGAATATTACAATTGAACGCGTATACTTGTGTGGTAAAGTGCTATTAAAAAATTTAGGTAACACATTCCCTAAATTCCTTGGTCAGTTTTGGAGGGAGTCGTTCAAGCTCTTGGGTACACAACTCAATTTTAGTCATCCCCAAATCATCGACCAAACCAAAAGATTGAACAAATGTCTGGAAACATATTTGAGATGTCCTACTAGTTTGCACAAAAAAAATAGATATGCTACTAGTTAAAAACAAAGAAATGGAGACAATGGCTCTTCCTAGCACAATGGTGATACAATGGTGATATAACACCAATTACCACTGTACTCTTAAGGTCTCCCCTTTCCAAGCCTTGGTTGGGTATCCGCCACTAATGATGACTCTACAGAGCTGCCGAGACCCCTAAATTGGAAGAAGTCAGTACATTCCTTAAAGACAAAGCTCTTTGGTTGTTTATTCTCAAAGAAAACTTAACCAACGCCAACAAAGAATGAAATTTCAGGCCGATAAGCACATAACTGAGCATGAATTCAGTCTCGGTGACTGAGTATACCTTTGATTACAACAATATAGGCATGCAAGTATTTCTATGAGCAGGAATTTAAAGCTTGCCCCACGATTTTGTAGACCATTTCAAATTATAGAAAAGGTCGGAGATGTGTAGACCTGCCTGTAGCTTGTAGGTAGCCTCATTCACCCAATTTTTCATATGTCGCTCCTCAAAAAGAAGCTGGACAACTCTTGGTGGAACATATTGTAGTGCTTGAGCGCAGGATAACGAAGAGGAACAATATTGTTGTAGTTCAATACTTTATCCAACGGTTCAGCAATGCCCCGATAGATTCCACTTAGGAGGATGCCTCTTTGATTCATAAGAAATTTTCCAATTTTCATCCTTGAGGACAAGGATTTAGATTCTTAGAGGGAAGTTTTGTTACGAAATGGAGTCCATTTTAGGTGTGTTGCTCAACTCAAGAGTATTAATTGTCTTATTTATTTTATATAACTCGTACATGCTATCAGATAATTCGTGTATTCCCTAATTGATATTTTCACAAGTAAAAATATTAGTTCCATCAAGTCTTCCTCATATGAATAGTAAGTGAAATTCATTCTCATGCAAGGGCAAAAAGCACTTTTACCCCATTGTGTTTGTGGAGTTGTAAGACCCATTGAACTCTAAAAAAATAAAATTGCCCTACTGAGCTTTTAATTTTTTTTTAATTGATATGTTGTCCAATTTTCTGACATGGCTTTTTAAAAATAAGAAAAGAAAAAGACACATAATTTCTGATGTGTCTAACTTGACTAATGAGTTGGTTCCAAGTGCAATGGGCAGGAAATTAATGCATAAATTTAAAACAAATTTATAAAAAAATAAAGAAAAAAAATGCCTTTTTTTAAAATTAAGAAAAACTAATATAAAAAATAAAAAAAAATAAGATGGTATTCACTGTTTAGTACAAAACGATCCTCAGTTAGTAAAAGGGAAAAAAATAAAAAAATTCAATAATCGAATAAAAAAAGAAAACTTTTCAATAATTGAATGATAGGTATATTGTTGAGACATTTTGTATATCAACCATAGAAAACAACTTCAAGACTATATATCTTCTCCGGTGAAGAAAAGTAAACAATTTTTATAATCTCACAACGCTGATCCCTAGATCTCTCGTCGGTAATTCGTTTGTTTGGCGCATACTGGTTTCTCTTTTCATTGCATGGAAGAAAACAACAACAAATTATTTGTCAAACAAAATCTTTTTTCTATACTCACCCAAATCTCATCTCTCCAAACCGTCAGAAAATTTCATCACCACCATCATACCCATCGGTCACGAACTATTGGCTCAAATTCTACTATCTTGATTATTTAAAAAACCACTACAAAGATCGAATTTTTGTGGATTTTTCAAAAATCTAATTTGTCTGAACAGATTATTGGGTCAACAAGATGAAGAATTTGGGACTAAAAGTTTCGGCTTGTCATGTAAAACCCTAAATCGATCCCCAAAAAAGGTAAAACCCTAAATCGATCGCAAAAAAAAGGTGTATTTGTATAAATGTTTTGGATTGATGCTTGAATTTACATATATTTGGGTGTGAATTATTGGCCATAGAAGTTCAATTGCTAAAAATTTTGAAACCCTAGAAATAAAATAAAACTGATTAGAGAGAGAACCTTAGATCTGTTTTGCTTAGCATTTGCCTCGGATTGAAAATAAACATAAACATAAACATATATGTTTAGATCTATTTAACAGATTTATCTTTTGGATTTTAGTTTTGTTTGTTTGGATTTTAGAAAGAGCCGATTTAATGGTTTCATTATATGTCAATTTTTAAAATTAAAAATATTAAATAATATTCAGAATTTTTAGTAATATTTTGAAATATGAATTTGTTATTTTTTTAATTAAAGGTAAAGACATAATTACCCATACTAAAATAGGAGTGGACGTGGAACCAACTGATTGGTCTTATTAGACATATCAGCAATTAAGTATTTTTTTTAAAAGCCACGTCAGAAAATTGAACAACCTATTTGAGATGTCCGTCCAAGAAATTGGACGGAATGACCCAATTAAAAATTTTTAAAAACTCAGTAGGGCAATTTCATTTTTTTTTAAAGTTAAGTAGGTCAATGCTTACAACTGGACAAATAGTAAAGGTGCTTTTTGCCCTCATGTAAGACATGAGCTTATAAAATTAAGGGAGTGTTTGATAAAAACTGAACGAATCTGAATCTGAATTTTAATGAGCTGAATCTGAATCTAAATAAAAAAAGTTGTTTGATAATTAACATGTCTGAAACATCTGAATTACATAATTTTATTATTTTACCCCTTTGAAAAAATTTAAAGTTGTTGTAAATTTATTTAATATTACTTAATATAATAGTTAATATTTTTTTTATTTTATTCAGCTGATCATTCAGCTAAAAAATCTGACTTAGTCATTCAGCTCATTTATCTGACCGATTCAGCCATTCAGACGATTCCCCCCCCCAAAACAAATGCATTTAATGAGTGACCGATTCAGCCATTCATATATTCGGTACTAAACAAACAACCACTAAAGATGTGTTTGATAAAGACTGAATGAATCTGAATGAGCTTAATCTAAATAAAAAAAGTTGTTTGATAATTGACATGTCTGAAACATCTGAATAACATATTTTTTATATTTTATCCTCTAAAAAAATTCAAAATTGTTATAAATGAATTTAATATTATTTAATATAATAGTTAATATTGTAAAAAGAAAAAAAAACTTCATTCAACCAAAAAAATGACACTAAATCATTCAGTCCAAATCGTCTGAATAGCTGACCGATTTAGTCATTCAGACGATTTTTTTTAAAAAAATAAACGCATTTAATGGATGACCGATTCAGTCATTCAGACCTAAACAAAGAATCCCTAACATTTTATTTTTTGTGGAAATATAAATTCTCTCTTTTAGCCTTAATTTTGATACATCAGATGTAGGCTTCTTACATCTCTGCTGTGAAAGGGGAATTGAAGGCCAGTTGAAGCAAGTGATGAATGAAATATTTTATTTGCTTTTTCCACCCTCTCTAGTCAATCCTTACAGGCAATGTCGTCGTCTTCACTTCTTCTGAGGCAACTTGGAAATAAGCAGAAGCAGCTCTCTCTTTCTCTCTCTACTTTCTTTCTCCGACGCTTCGCCTCTACACTCAACTGTATACTCTCTAATTCAATTGTATTCCTCCATTTATATATTACATCTAAACTCCCCAACTTCATAATTTGTATGATTTTAACGCAGGTGTTCCATTAGAGGACAAACCAGATGCACCAAACGGAGCAAAAAACCCTAGCTTTATTCACCCTGCTTCCGTTGTTCACCCCAACGCCATTTTAGGCCAGGTACTACTGCTTAATTGATCCTCCCCTGCTCATTTTCTGGTATGAATAATTGAGATTGCTTTGTTTTATTTTATAAATATGTGATAACATGTGTAAAGAAAATCAAAGGGGTCGGGAGAATGGAGACCCTTTCAGCAGATTAGTAAGAACCTCCAATAATTACATAATGATAAATAGCCTTCAAGAACCTTCACCTACCAGACTAGGAATTCTGATTACAAGCCATATGATATTAATCGAATGAATTTTCCCATAAAAGCACTGTTAGCCTTGCATGTTTCTTAAGAATACATTTGCAATAAGAAAAAACACTATGAGGGATACTGTTGCCTGCATTGTTTATTGCACTTGTATCCAATTCTATCTCAAGTTAATACTACTCCTTTACTTCTAGTTAAGTCTCCAAGATTAGCCCACTTTGAAATAAAGTTATCAAGTTTAAAATATTCAACTCCATTTGTATCAAATTGAATTTATTTTTATTTTTAAAAAGAAAATTTTGAATTGCTAGTGGGGACTCTATTTAACATCTCATGTCAACTCCCGAGTCCGAATCAAATCATAGCATACCAAACTATCCCACATGTTCTGACGAGGGACTGAGTTGTTACACTCTTTCTTTGGAATGGTGGATTAATAAAAAAGAAGATTAAGAATGATAGTATTTCCCAACTTTAGTGACAAATGACTTTTATTCATTTAATGCTGTCTTAATTTTGAATCAGTGATTGGGTTCTAAAATTTCTAAGAAAACTCTCTTGATGTGCAGGGTGTTTCTATTGGTCCCTTTTGTAGTGTTGGGCCCTTTGCGAAGTTGGGAAATGCTTGCCAACTATATCCTGGTAGTCATGTTTTTGGAAATACAGAATTGGGGGAAAATTGCGTCCTGATGACGTGAGTTGACATCTTGGTTTTAGCCACATTCCCCTCCTTATATGTACGATGTCTGAAAAATACTACATTCTTGTTTCTCTCCCTTTGATCCTTTATTCTATGTGTGATGCTAAGCAGTGGGGCTGTGGTCGGAGATGAAGTTCCCGGGGGCACAGTCATCGGGTGCAATAATGTTGTAGGACATCATGCTGTGGTCGGCATTAAATGCCAAGACTTGAAGTACAAGGTTATTTTCCAATTCTAAATAATGATAATTTTATCTATTGTATCTCTGATGGATTGTCTGCTATATGCTTGCTAAACAAACTCTGTAGCTGACAGAAATTTGGTTGGTGTGATAAATCATATTTTCATCTCCTACAGATTGCATCATCATTATTACTCCATACTTGCTATTTTGGGTGAGAAATCCTCTCAAATAGAGGCTGTTCTTCCCATTTACTGCTTAAATTCACTACTTCCTACTCTTTCAAGCATCAAATACAAGAAAACTAAGAGACAGAGTCAACTGGACTGGCAAAGAAGGCAGACCAGTGGAGTGGGACTTTTGAAATTTCTGCTGAATCTTCATTTTTTATCTAAAAAGTTATGTTCCAATCTAAAGCTTGATGATTGTCTAGGAAGCATTTCTATGCAAGAAGATTGATAGGGATATTAATGTATCTTATTAATGTCCAAGAACCTTGTTTTTGAATCAATACCACATTTTCATTTCCATGTTAAAGTTCATTTATTTGAAAGACAATCACCAATAAGTCATACTACTCTCAAATTCAACCACTAATAACTACCAAAGTGCTTTCGGTTTGGATTTGAGAGTTCTAGGATACTTGTTACACATTTTAATTTTGGTTATGGAGTGATTTTAAGACCTAGGCGGCAGGAGGGGTTGCCTAGCGCTTAGATCGCCTAGGCAGTGCCTAGGAAAACATTAGGCGTTTTCTTAAGCGGTCTCATTTTTTTATTTTTTTATTGTACATACTTATTATACTATACAAAGCACATAGTAAATGTAATTTTTTAATATTTTACATGTAACATCCAAAAAAAGGATCTTTTAATAATTAACAAATTCATTTTAAGTATTGTATAGCTTTAAAATAAATGTCTGATTCTGCCTAGGCGGGGCCTAGGCTCCCAAGACCCAGCCAAATCGAGGCTGTAGATGCCTAGCGCCTAGGTGGGGATTAATCAAACCTAGCAGAGATTTTTAGAACACATGGTTTCCTTTTCTTACATCTCTTTTCTGAAGCTATGGTTTATTTAAAGTTTCACTGTACGTAGTGGTGGACCTAGAATTTCAAGTGAGCGGGGTCACAAATATTATAAAAATAAAATACAAGAAATGTGAAATAAACAAAATTCGATAACATTAAAAAATTAATTAATGTGAAACTTACACAAAATGTCATAAAATAAAATATGACAAGTAATCATTTAAGTTCAAGCAATTCAACAAAAGATTCCACAAATTAATTCGTTTAAGAAATATCAGCTAAAACAGGCTTATAAATTTTATCTTATTACCTTATAAAAAAAACCCCACAACCTTCTAATTCAATAACATTTCAACTAATAATTTGTATTTTTATACCATATTCATGCACATCAAACACCAAGTATCAAGAATTAATCATCAAACCGAGAATCCACCAGGTATACCCATTGGGTCTGAAAATTAGAGTTCCAAGAATAAAATTCCCAATTTCAAAAACTAGTGTTTCAAAAATCAAAAGTAATAGAGATAAATTTCCCTTTAATTGGGAAGGAAGAGTGAAAGGGATACACTAGAATGAGAATTAGAAGAGAGGAGTAGCCTCGTTTTTCTGCAAATATGACATTGACATTGACATTATAAAATCCCCAAATTTCAGAAGTTAGGGTTCAAAATTTAAAACTAATATAGATAAATTACCCCTAGCTAGATGGTCACAAGGAGTGAAGGAGAGATGATGAGAACAAAGAAAATAATCATAATCCGTATAATCCGTACTCCATGTGCGTGAGAGAGAGAGAGAGAGAACAGCCATAGGAGTTGCCTAAGTATGCCGTGAGAGCAAGAGAGAAGAACCAAATTGCGTAGCAGCCAGGAGCGGGGTAGTTTCTCTGGTTGAGGAGAGTTTGTTCTTGTTGTTCTTTTGTTTTGGAGGGTCTGTTCTGTTGGATGTTGTATTCCATTTGCGCTAAGCAATGAAAGTTTTTATTTACGCCTACCAAATTAGTTTTCTTTTTCCCCTTGAAAATAAGTATCAAATGGAGATTATGTGAGTTCAGTGCACAAACCGTACCATTCTTTTTTTGGCTATTAAGGTGTATCAACACTTCTATCATCATTGGTTATTGTACTTGTGGCTCTTTGGATATGAAAATAACAGCTTCTTTTTTCAAATTTTATGGCTTTAGCCAGGAACCGAATGCTTCCTGGAGGTTGGTGACAACAATGATATCAGAGAACATACCTCTATCCATCGATCTTCGATGCCGTGTGAAAGAACAGTATGTGAATCTGAATTATCTTTAATTTTCATTGAGTTCTGGGTATTTAATTTTCTAACGGGCAATGCATAACCAGGTTATTGGCGACAACAATCTTATTATGGGGTCTTCTCATATTGCCCATGACTGCAAAGTCGGCGATAACAATATTTTTGCAAACAATACTCTACTAGCAGGTCATGTTGTGGTGGGGGTGAGGCTTCATTCTGTTTCTTTTGCGACTAGATATTACATTATTTTAGATAGTTTTACTCTGAGGTACCTATGGATTTAACGTGATTCGTGTTTTTATATGTAGGACTATGTTCACACTGCAGGAGCAATTGTTGTTCATCAATTTTGCTGCATTGGTTCTTATTCATTCGTTGGTGGTGGTTCTGTGGTAAAATTCGCTTCTCTTAGTCATTATTTCATTTCTTCTCTCCATTATAAGGGACATCGTTCATGACATGAACGCTTGGTCTACAATGGGGGTTCTTAGGAAGTATAGACTAGGTTGCTGGAGTTATTATTTGGAAGTTGGTATTGTACATATATAGATGCCTGTTGATGTTTATTGAGTAGCTGAAATTGCTAAATTAAGTATTTCCTTATTAAATATACCTTATAATGGGTTTTGTCAAGCAAAGCATTTAGCCTGTAATATCTAAAGAAAAATGTTTGTTCTCCAAGGATTGAAGCTCGTTTCTTACAGTGAAGATTCATAAATTATGGTGTCCGGATTGTATGAAAATTGTTCAAGTGTTCAATGCACAACTTAATTCTGTATAACATATATTTAAAGGTTTCACAAGATGTGCCAAAGTACACAATGGTGGCTGGAGAGAGAGCGGAGCTCCGTGGTTTAAATTTAGAAGGTCTTCGTCGGCGCGGTTTCTCAATTACTGAGGTTGGCTTCTCTTTTTTTCTTCCATAATTATTTTTAGTTAAAAGCTGTTTACTGTGTTTCTATTTGATTAGCGAAAAGAGTTCTTCTCTTTTGTCAAGGAAGGAGCTACTCCATTTATAGACAGTGTCATTCTTTATTAGTCATTGTGGGAGATACAATTGGCATTTTTGTTGAACTTCCATACCTATAAGCAGCCTCATTTTTCTCTTTTTCGACCAACAGCTTGTCCGAACTTTGATTTTTTGGGAATTGTAGTTTTTCTACATCAGTCTGGGATTCTGAACAATGTTAGAAATGATGGGGTTTCTTGATTCTCTGATTCTATTATGTGTTGGGCTCTTTTGGATACTTAAGAGGACGTATAAATATTGTTTTTGAATCTTTCACTTTTAGTGCAACATCAGTGGGTACATTGAACCGAATGAATTTGTCCACTGTATAGCTTACTTATCATTTTTATGACGCTTGAGAGGATGTATATAGCTTGCTTATCATGATTGACATTTAAAAATTATTGACCCTGAAATTTACTACTTGTTTCATAAATGGAATTGGTTTTAAATTTGTTTATATGTTCTAGTCTTGTAAAAGTGCCAGTATTTTTATACCTTTGGCAAGGATCTAGATGAAGAGCCTGAGAGCAGCTTATAGAAAGATATTCATGCCAACTGATGGAAATTCAGGAGGCATAGAAGACCGTCTTGCTGAAGTGGTATTTCCATTTTTTGTTTATATTCTTTTACAAATAACACTAAATTGTGATTTGTGTATATAAACAAACACATTTATATTGCAGGAGCAACATCAAGACTTAGCTCTTGTTCCTGCTGTGTGTTTCATGGTGCAATCAATTCGTGAATCTTTGAAAGAAGACCGTCGCGGAATATGCAAATTCAGATCTCGGAGCGGTTCTTGAAAGTGTATAAAAGTATGTCTCATTAGTCACCACTAATTTTATTTGGAAATATTTCATTGTATGTTTGAATATGTGAGTTTCTATGTCAGTGGTCCATAGTTAGCCCAAATGGAACCCCTAGCTCTTCAGTATTGAGGTCCTCACATTGTCAAAAATATACTATATACATATAATATAGGAGTAAACATTATGTGTTGACAATGCCTGCTGTTTAACTGTTAGTTTCTACCTGCTCACTTCACAGATTCTATCCAACACAATTATCTTTTCCAAGATTTGTAGACATGCTTGGTATTACTCTTTCCTGGCGAGCTTTTGCTTTTGTTGTGAATACAGAGTTGTAGCAGTTGCGTTGAAGACATTATTCCTGAAGGCTTTACATATAGAGAGAGCCTCACAATCGTGTAAGTTGTAGAAGTCGACTTGATATTTACCTCGGGAATCCTAGAGGAAAACTGAATATTCAGAACCGAGTATTTGGCTGACCAAGTCTTCATTTTGTTCAATGTTATTGATGTACATTTAGACTGTAGCAGCTTGATTCCTCTCTACTGAATTATCATCTTCTCTTTTATGAAGTCCTATTTACTTCCTTCACCCACTGTGTAGCAGCTTGATTCCTATTTCCTTTTTGGAGGTTTCAGCAAGGAATGCCACAATTGAAATGCATGTGTCTGAAGATGAATCACCCTTTGTCCAGGGTAAATTAGTGTTGAAAAGGACTATTTTAACTGTGGGAAAAGCTTACCTATCAAAAAAAAAATGGGGGGAATAATTGTTGGAAATGCTTTTGACTGGGGCCTATAAGACAGGTTTATGTTTTCTTGAGGGTTCTTCAAAATTGCTTTGTAAAACATTAAAATTCATAAAAATTGTCTTAATTTTATTGCAATCACCAAAATTGACATACTCCCTCCGTCCCATAATATTATTATGACGTTTTAGATAATTTTATTTTTCTAAAATTATTTGACGTTTTATATAATCTAGTTGAATTAGCTACAATCTTTCTAAGATTATTTCTCAAGAAAAAATGTTACATATGAAAGAAACTAAAGAGAGAATGAGATAAGTATATGGTAAAAGGGTATTAATGTATTATAGACAATTAATATTATATTTAATGTTATATAATTATTTCTTTAATTTTTGTGCACAACTTAAAAACGTCATATATTATGAGACGGAGGGAGTACTTTACACTACAAAAATTTGACACTAAACAAGTCAGCAGTCACAAGTCTTAATCCAAGAGAAAAACAATACGATGTGAAGCTTAAATTCATGTTTTGAGAAAGATTGGCTTATCATGGTAATAATGGGTAACTTGGACAAAGTTCAATTATTGACCAACTTAATTAAGAAAATATGGGTTCTTATTGGTTGTTAATTCTATTAATTTTGCACTCATAATTTAGTTAGGTTATTGATATGTTAGGAATCTCCTATTCTCAAAAGGGACATCATCTTTCTATTTTTGGATTTCTCAATTCAAATTGAGCCATTTTTATTCCCCCCCCCCCCCTATTATTTGTTTTGAGATCTTTAATTTGGACTATAATAAAGCAACTAGAGGGTTTTCTTGTTCATTACAAATAAGCACCTTTTTTTATATAAAAAAAGTCCTTAACTTTGATGCAATTGGCTTCCAAAAAGCATAACTATTAACTATTTATAAGCTAGTAGCTATAAGTAACACCAGACAGGATCTAAAGCGGACCAAAAAAGCGGACCAATGAACGGACCAAGTCAAAAACACGCGGGTTTCAGGGCCAACCCGCGGGTTGGTCCGACCCGCGCCCTGAAACCCGTGTGTTTTTGACTTGGTCCGCTCCTTGATCCGTTTTTTTGGTCCGCTTTAGATCCTGCCTATAAGTAACACTATTAATCTTTAAGAAGCTGGCCTATGCATATAAATTAAATACCACTAAGATGATACAAAAGCAAGTTGCTGAAGATATCCAATTAATGTGCTGTATAACACTCCACATCTTTGTATTGATTTAAGAATTTAGTTTACTTGTAATTTTCTTTCTTCTCCTTTTTCAGTCAGAATTATTTTATATGGTATCTATTCCCAAGTCATTGGTTCTTACATTATGGACTAGAAATACCTTTTCTGTTTTGGAAATGGCAGTGAAGGTACAAGCAAAGACAACAGATCCTCTGTCTCCATTTTTTCTATTATTTTGTGTCCCTCACTTAAATTTTGACACCTACTATTTTCCTTAATATTAATTAATTCTAAAATTAAATAAGAGGCTAGGTGTCAAAATTAAAATTTAAGGTGGGAGATACAAAGGGGGACATAAGATCTGTTCTCACAAGCAAGAGGATGAATACAAGGTTACAATATTAACAACAATTAATAATATATATTGCAAATGGTTACGTGAATAAGTATTAGTGCTAATTTTTTTAAAGGGATGTGTAATAAATGGAGCCCTCCTATAATTCTGACTAATCCCATATATGAATAAGCTTCGTAATCGTAATTCAACAGTAAATTTATAGCTTGAATCTTAAGTATATACTGGTGGGGTAAGTAGCTTTTTATTAATTTTGTAGAAGTTTCAACATGTTATAGACCATTCTTCAAAGTTATACTCTTCCTCCTCACTAACATATATATCCAAATTAAACAAGAGAAACCAAAATTTGTATCTTTTCTTTCTTTTCTTGAGATAATATCAGCACCCAAATTCAATGAATATATAGTAGGAGTCATAATCATTGACATTGACTGATCATTACAAAAAGATGAACTTTAGGGGAAGGAACTAACTAAGACATTGAACCACTAAAAGCCAATATTACTAAAATAAATCACCCAATCATATATGGAACTTGAAATGGGGAGGGGCATGGTTTCATTGAATTTCTTTCTTATTAAAAATGGTATTGGCTGTTCAACATCTACTTTTGAAGTCCTCATTTTCTTTGCATACTTTGGACCTCTTCTAACTTCTTCCAAGTCTCCTAACTACTCCCTTGTGTAAATGAGCTATCAAAAATTTGTGATGGATGTAAATTTTTTAAACTATGTAAAGAACTTAATTGTATGCAAGAAAGTGATGTATATTATTAGACAGTTGGACCTAGCTGCCTGCTTTGGTTCTTATGTTTACAGCTGACTGAGAGTTCCATTTGATTTTTCATAATAGTTAAACAGAAGCCAAAATCTAATATTGAAAAAAGTTGTCAGATTCAGAAACTATAAAAAAGTCAAATGAGATTCTCGTTACCGGATGAGAGAGTAAAGGTGAGAACACAAGTTGGAAAGATATCTAACACAAAACAATATATATCCATCCAATCATCCCTGCTATTGGTGCTAGTTCATTTTTAATAAACCCCACATGACACTATCATCAATCATCATCATCACCACCATCTGTATATCACCAAACATACTCATTTGTTAATCAATACAATAGAGCTGCTTTTCATCTATTTTCTCTCTTTATCTCTGTGGGTGCTTCTTGTATTGTGATTGTGTGTGGTTGAAAATGGGAAGAAAGTGCTCACATTGTGGGAACATAGGTCATAATTCAAGAACTTGCACAACTTATAGGGGAGGTACTAATATTGCTGTTACTACTAGTATTGGACCAAGGCTTTTTGGTGTGCAACTTCTTGATATATCTACTTCTTGTTCATCTGCATCTCAATCTATTTCCATGAAGAAAAGTTTCAGCATGGATTGCTTAATGTCATCACCTAATTCTCCATCATCTTCATCGTCTTCGCGAGTTTCTGTCAATGAAATTTCTGATAAGACTTCTATTGGTTATCTCTCTGATGGTCTCTTGGCTCGAGCACAGCAAAGAAAGAAAGGTATGCATTAGACTGTTTATTTTCAGTGTTCATGTCATTATTTTCTTGTTTATAATCATGTACAACCTATTTATTTTTTTCACTTATATCATTCTATAATGAAAATGGGATTTTTTCAGAGGTATTATTTGTGAAATAAATAACAATTTCGCCGGTTGATTGAATTTTTAGGAGTCCCATGGACGGAGGAGGAACACATGACATTTCTAGCCGGACTACAAAAATTTGGCAAGGGTGACTGGAGGGGAATCTCAAGAAACTTTGTTACTACAAGAACTCCCACCCAAGTTGCCAGTCATGCTCAAAAGTTCTTTCTCCGACAGGCCACTCTTGACAAGAAGAAGCGACGCTCCAGCCTTTTTGACATGGTACATACAACAGACGTACAAAATGAAAATCTCATTTGACTTTTTAACTTGTCTAAGACATATTATCTTTCAAAAAAGGTCATAAAGTCGAATTAGACTCTCGTTAAAACTCACATTGAGTTTGACAAGTAATAATTTTACAATATTTCCATGACAGGTTAGTACTTCAAATCTGAAGCCAAGTGATTTAACTGCAGCTCAACAATATCTTAGCATAACAACAAGCTCATTTGATGAAGCTCATCAAGATAACAACATTCTGCCAATGATAGACCTCAATATATGTGGACAAGAAGTCGAAACAAGAAACCAAGAAATCGACTACTCTCAACCAGTATCTCACCATCATTCCATTTCCATTTGGCCATACAAATCAGTGAGTTCTTCAGCTACAACTCCTGATTTAGAGCTTAAACTCCTGCTCCAAACCCAATCCACCAAAATAAATCATCCGAGAGTTGCCACTTAATCAGTTTAACTTATATATCACTAGAGAAATCAGTTTAACTTAATCTTTATCTCTACTAAGTAGTAAGTACTCATGTTATTAATTGTTCAGTAAGTACATTATTCTAAAGAGGGAAACTTCTTCATTTTTCTTCTCCTTATTTTCCTAATAATTTGAATGAACAACTATATGTTAATGATATATTTTTTTAATGAGAACCCAAAAATTTTAAGGGCTTATGAATTCAATAAGTTGGATATATGTTTGAACTTGTTTATCTTAATGCTTAAATAAAAAAATGTAGTGCTGCAGAATTTGATATACTATATATCATATTTGTCAATGGCAACAATGTCATCCTCACTACCACCACATTTTAAAAGAAATTACTTTCAGAATCCATACCTAACTACTTTGTGGATTGTGCACTCAAATATAGGGGTAAATACAGTGATAACATCCTTGGTTATTATTAGTACTGTGCAAATATTTCGGTTTTTCCGGTTTTCCGGACCGGACCGAACCGGTCCGGTTCAGTACAAAAAGAATCGGCCCGGTTTCGATACAGAAAAACCGGTACCGGTTCTTCGGTACTGGTTTCAGTACAGCGCTTTTATGGTTCGGTATTACCAAACTGGACCGGTGTATACCGGTTTTCTATTTTTTTATTATTAATAAATAATTATTAATAAATAATGATTATAATAATAATAACAATAAAATATTAATAATAATAATAATTATTATTATTATAATTATATTAATTTTCGGTAAAAACCAGTACCGAACCGGTAAACCGTTATTGGTATCAAAATTTGGTCGGTTTCTGTACCGGTTCGATTCGGGCCGATATTTACCGGTTGTACACCTCTAGTTATTATTATATGTCTGTATATCTGCATGTCTATATGTCTCGTCACGTGAAGGAAGCGATACACATCTCTAAAGAAGTACGTAAATAATTTTCGGTAATATTTTAATTTCTGAAAAATGGTAGATATGCATATTGTTAGTAGTAATAGTAACATACATTATCCATCAACTTACCATAATCAATAAAATTCCTCTGCTTGACACTTGAAGTTTAATAGCAAATCTTGCAGGAAGAAAAACAGAGTAGGATCCAAGCAGAACATATGCATACAAATGGATGTATTTATTGGTGTACCTGATTAGGTAAAGACAAGAATTGGCATATTTATTTTGTGCCCTTGCATAGGTACAATAATGGACCACTTATGTATAACTCTTCTCCTGGGTATAAAATCATTAAATGTGCTATCTGGATATTATAATATACACCATAGATAAAAACATAAAGCTCAACTATACTAATTAAACATTAAACTTGTCAGTTTACTGCACTAAATCTTTGAAACATGCAGTAATAAACTTGGAAAGAGAACAAAATTCAAATGGGAAACTTCCAACATGAAATTTTTAGTTTTACAGCAATTTCAAAATTTTGGGTTTCTTTTTAATACTCCGATAAAAGTCCTTATTATTATTTTGGGTAGTCCCATGTTAAATGTCCCATTTCCTTTAATAACCAAACTTCTACACATTTTTTCCTATTATGCCCGTAGATTTAAATATCTCATACTTTTCTTATTCTAATTCTCTTTCCATATTTAATGACATTATTATGGGTAATTTTGTCATTTTATTCTTCTTAATATGCGTGATTAAGTTTTATCCTGGGACGGAAGGAATATGTATTAAGGTTGAAGCAAGTAGTAAAAAGGTGGCCATGGCTGTAAATTTTGTTGGATATATATTTTAAAGACAAAGAACAGCTCATGGGATTCTTGAATTCCTAAGAAATGTTACAACTTGACTGGTTTTAGTCTCTCTCTCTCTATACTTGTAGCCTTCTAGCTAGTTTTAAAACGGAGTGGCTAACATGAAGTTAATTTTGATCAATTGACTAACACAGTGTCAAGGGAAGCGTGTCAGCACTGTATTAATTAATTGACCAACTTAACATGAAGTTAACTTCGTAATAACCGAATACTCCTAAAATCATGTTTTACTCTGTTTCTACCGGTTGATATGCTTATTGATATACATGCATGGTTATTTTGTCACATTCCATTATGAAAATATAGTTTTAAAAATTATAATTTTTATACTACTAATTCACATTATGAAAATTATTTTCATTTCAAGGCATGCCTATTTAAAAATATTACGTATAATACAAATAATAAAAATTTTAATTTACAATTTGCAACTATACATAAAAAATACGTAAGGAACTACTATTACATATGTTAAACTAAAGATAAATAAAATTGTGGACTTAATTATATTAATTTAAGACATTTTAATAACTCACTATAAATAAAGTTTTAACACATCATTTATGTTTATTGTATTATCAATGATTATCTCGTCTTTCATATTAATTTGCATAAAATTAAGGGAACTATGAATTTTTAGAAAGATATACACTATGTTTTTTTATCTCCCTTATACTCCCTCCGTCCCTAATTATTTGACATTTTAGAGTTTTTCATTTGTCCCTAATTATTTGACGTTTGTTCAAATCTAGGAGAATTAATGACAATTTTTTTCAAAATTATCCCTCATTATTTTGCCTATTTTTTTGATACTTTAAACTCTTTCTCTCTCTCTTTATCCCAACAAAACTCTTCTTATTCCAACAAAAGATTTAAGGGTATTATAGACAATAGAGTATTATATTTAATACTTTCCAATTATTATTTTAATTCTTGTGTCCATCTCTAAAACGTCAAATAATTAAAGACAGAGGGAGTATGTAGTAACCATTAGTGAGAAACTCTCACGCATATTCCGCTTGGATTCCAGCACTGATCCAATCGAGGGGATGTCGGCAAAATCACATGGAATCATTGCATATGCTGAACCTAAGCCTGTTACTCTTAAATAAATCTATTATCACATACAACCGCTCACGTACTGCTCTCATATATTCACATGCATATTTTGATGGTTCACGTGACTTGTTCTGCACGTGGGGCTTCAAAATATGCATGTGAGTGTATGTAAACGGTATGTGAGCGGTCGTGTTCATTAAAAACACGGTGTGTGAAATTATAAATAAATAAAAAACACTAATATAATAGATTAATAGTCTCCCGTGCTCAAAAAATATGATTAAATATACAAATTTTTTTATTTTCAAAATAACGAGTTAATTACATAAAATGAACGGTAATTATATCATTTAGGAAGTTCATTAGTATAAAAAGATAAAAATACTCATTTTATGTAATGTAATCTTGTGGGGCCATTAACGATAAATTTGATTATTATTATTATTATTATTTTAATACGTGTGAAAAAATGACCCTAAGAAAATTAAAAAGATAAAACGAAGAAAAACAAAAATATAATACCTGTATACTACTACAAAAAATGTACGTGTATTATTAGCATCTAATAAAAAGACAAAATTTGTGTGTTTTTGCCGGTTGGTCCATTGAAGTAGGACCATGAAAGGCATGCATGGTAATTGGTATATACTAGAAGAAGAGACTTTTCTTTTTCATATCTCATTTGTAGAATTCAAGAAAATATTAATAACTTAAATTTTCATATTATCCCTATATTAAATATTTAATTGTTTTTTTTTCAGCCATATTAGTCAATTAAATAAAATATTAATTATATTTTTTAATTTTTATATTTTCTTAAAAATGTCAATTAAAAAAGAAGGAATAGTATTTAAAGGATTTTTAGTTTTGGACAAGGAGAAAAATATCCATAGGACATATACATCCCAGTCCAATGCACAACTTGACCCACTTTATTATCTTATATCATTAACTTTCAAGAATGATAAATGACCTTTGAACTACCATCCATCAGCCATTTATATCTTATATACTGTACTGGAGTAACTCTAAATATTAAGGCCTAAGGGTACTGCTTGTTATTCGTAACTGCTCGACTAAAAGTTCGATTCAAAATATAAATCATTTAAATATGAACAAATTTTAAAGTTTGATAAATTCTTCAAACTTTTTCAAATTACATTTTTCTGTTGATATTCTGATCATATTCGCTCGAAAAGTTCAAACTTCTCGACCTCGATTCGAGATCTTGTTCTACTTAGTACCTAAACGAACCTCAATCAAACTTTATTTTAAACTCGATAAATTTTATGAATCAAATATGAACAACTCACTACTTGACTCAACTCGGTTTATTTCTCCCCTATTTCTAACTAATGCTCCTTAAAAGAACATTAAGAAAGTTAAAAGACCTTAAATGATAAAATTTAAATGTAATTCATCCTCACTAGTAAAGCCTTATCCAAGCCTTATTAACATTCATTTTCTAGAATAGATTTTAGTTAAGCTACACGTATACATATACATATACATATACATATACATACATATACAGAGAGAGTTGTTTGTTGGTAAGTCACCTCATGAAGAATTTTTGCTTTGAAACTATATTACCACTACTAAATTTGCTGTTTATTTATTTATTTTCTGATTTTCTCCATTCTAAGCCTGTTTATGAGTATATTGCGGATAAGTTAACTTCATGGCAAGTTTATCAATTGACCAATACAATGCTAACAAACAGAGAGATATCTTCTCCCGGTCTGCGTGTCAATACTATATTGATCAATTGACCAAAATTAATTTCATGCTAACTACCCCGTATAACATATGGTCGAATTGTGAGAATAAAAAACTGACACACCTCCATGCTTTATTAGCTTGTTCTGTTGCCATCACAGGCAAGGATAATTTAACACAAAAAAACAAAGCTTGTTCATTTGGTTGGAAGAAACAAACAAACTACCACCTTCTAGGGTTTTCTTTTTGTCTAGTTATGCCCATTATCATTAATTCCTCCAATTGCAACTTGTCTTCTAAACTTTAAATTCCAAACCACAAATAGTAGGGACCACCACTCCCTCCCTCCCTCTCTCTCTCTCTCTCTCCATCTCACCATTAGCATAACTTAAGGTAAATAAATCTATGCAACTTTTATTGAGATGGTGATCCAGCAAGAAGAGGACAAACCATTCAGCTGGAAAGTTCATCAAGTCCTTGTACATTTAAATGACAATAATATGTCAAATATACCAACCAGGCAGAAAGTAGTTGGGCACATTTTATTATGTATGTACAATACAATGCTTCTTTTTTATGAAGAGGAACTGAAACAGAAAAGGGGGTAAAGAACAAAAAAGGCATATGAATATGAATGTATATTAAGAAGCTGAAAAAAATGAAATGAAGTACATTACAAAATTGACACCATTTAACAGGGCAGGTAACTGAGGTGGCAGTGAACATCATGACCAGAAACATATGCAAAAGATATATGGGCACATATAGATCATGCTACTAATATTCCACCCTGCTCTCCTTTGTACAGTCCCAGTTAGTGTATTCATTGGCTCACCTGGTCAGAAGCATATGTATATATGTTGTATATAGGCGAGGGATGAGCTTTGTGTAGAATGAACAAAGAGTTGCTGCTCAGTCGACCTGCTTGGCACTCTTACGCACCTGTTCCCCAGAGTACAGAAGCCCATCAGATATAATAATCTGAAATTTGCAATTTCTGATCCATATATTTAATTTTAGAATCACGAATCATGTGAGCCGTGGACCATCAAACTAATAAGCTTAGCGCTGTCTGACCGCGTCATGTCTCCTTTATATCCAATCTGGGACGAGAAATAGACGCCTTAAAACTCTATTATTATTACTCCACATAAATTAAGGCAGGTGATTCTGTGAGAGAATATGAGGAATCTATTTTTATTACCTCATTTGGAATATCAGGTGAGAACCACCTCAGTAGAACTCCAAGACGTACTACAGCAGGAATTAGCTTGAACAGTAATGGTGTTGTCACCTGCATAACTAACATGTGAGCATACATTAATGTAATTGGAAATAAATGACTCAAGTAAGTTGCGCAATAAAATATCAAAATCGCTTTATTTTGACCTCCTATGAGTATCCTGTGGCCTCTTTAGGGAAATAGATTCTCATATCAAATAGACCAACTATATCTAATTAAGATGATCAGGTCCGTCTCAATTACAAAAATAAATAAATTACAAGGAATGACACCGTGCCATATTAAGAAAGAAAGAAATAAGCTGGCATAAGCAAACTGCATAGCATACTTGTTCAAAAAACAAATTACCTAATTAAGCATATATTGCAAGAAAAAAGTTGATTCTGACTATGCTTTTCTCTGTAATACTACTATCTGGTTTCCAATTATCCAGACATATTAATACTTGAGCAACATTTCAAAGTTTAAAGGTTAATTTGCTTGAGATAAACTATTGACAACTGCATGCTTGTCAAACATTAAATACCCTATTCATGTCAAATCCACACTAGCTGAGCTGTATCATCAATTCATATTCTTGCCATTCCTCCACTCACCGATTAACACTTGGAACATTTAAACTATCATTAGCAGCTCACACTCTTCGTCTAACTCCAGTTTCAATCAACTTAGTAACTATTAGCAAAAATAGATGGTCCATACCAGATTGGAAAGGGTCACACTTCGGGTTTTTTCTTTTTCTTTTTTTAGTTGCGCTGCTCAAATATATAATCATAACAAGGAATCTCTGGCATTTAAGAGTGTGTGTGTTTTTTTGGGGCTAAGTTTTGGCATAAAAGATTGTTATTGTGTTATTGATAAGGATTAACCAGTAGTGACACTGCCAGAGCAAACACCAATCTGCATAAAACCCGCCCAAAGAATGATATGAAATCATGAATCAACAGTATAAGTTGCAAGAAAACTAAACTTGTAACATACCAGGCTAAGAGCTGTTGTTCCGAGAAGCAGTAGATACAATTTACCCTGCGATGATGCAAATTTTCATTACATCGTTTAATTGTACCTTTACTAAAAGAAATAATTTATTGGTTGAGAAGGATTTATGCAATTTATATATTCCTCTTATCAATCACGTAAGCTCATGGTCTTCTCAGCTACAAACACTTCCCAGTATATATTTACAACTACACACTCCAGACTAACATCACAAACTACTGTACTCTTCAAGATAAAACTGTGTGATAAGAGCTTATTAAAATATATGCTCTTTATAAAATAGAGGCACTTTTTAAAACAGAGCTTAAATTTTAAAAAGTTTTTTGATAACTACTATGTACAGTATGTCTTAATATAACATTTTACTATTTTACCCTTAAAATCAGTTTATACAAACTTAGAGCGAGTGTAATAATATAATAAATATTGAATAATTAATAGAAATAAAATCACCAAGAGTGTATAGTCTAATAAAATACGGTGGTGGTGGATGGTGGTGATGGGTGGTTGTGGTGAATGGTGGTTGTGGGTGGTGGGTGGGGAGTAGTTGTGGTGGGTGGTGGGTAGGTGGCGGTGATGATGGATGGTGGTGGTAGGTGGTGGTGGTGAAGTGAAGAATTAAAAAAATAAAATTAAGGTAGTAAGGGTAAAAATGTAATGAGAGCCTCTTTTTCTAAAAAGACAATCTAAAAAGACTTGGTTCATTGTCTTTTTTTTAAGAGCCAAAAAGAGGCCGAGTAAAATTTTAGCAAACAAGATGGGCTCTGCGCGAATACAGAGCGAATAAGAGACTAGGCCAAAAAGAGGTAAAAAGAGCTTATCAAACACTACCTAAAAGGTGTTAAAAACCATTCACAAACGTGCTTTAGATTAGAACAATACCTCGACTAGCTTAAGATTAGAAGCACGACTTAGAAGAACAAAAGCAAATTCCCCAATCTGTGCCAGAGACATTCCAACCTACAAATAAAATAACTAAGGCTCCTTGAAAGAACTTTAAACTAAAATAAAAAATAAAAATCCAATGTAATAAAACAAATCAAGCAGTTTGGCAAATTCTTACAAGAAGAGAAGCCTTGTTGTTGTATCCAAATCCTTTAACTACAGTCGCTACAACAACAGTTTTAATAATGATCACAAGTATAACGGCTGCTAGTAAAATATCAATGTGATTCCAAAGGAAATGAACATGAATAAGCATCCCAATGCTGGCAAGGAAAAGAGCCGCAAAGAAGTTTCGTATGGGTTCAACCTAGAATAAAGTGAACTGTAAATCGTAAGATAAGAAGTTGAATATGAGCTTTAATTTACAAGGGGTAAACTTCAAAATATGATAAAACAAACTTGTGATACTTTAAAACTAAAGATTAGGAAAAAAAAACTACACAGAAGTTTGCAGATCCAGATATGGTTTTTATTTTTGAGCTTACTTTTCTTTCGACTAAATGAGGTTTTCCGAGTATAAGTAGTTTCTTTGGCAGACTTTCTTTGATGAGTTTGCCTTGGGGAGTAATGTAGCTAATTTTTGGTTGCCCCTAGGTATAGAGTTTTTATATGGGGATTGGATTGATAGGGTGGCAGAGGTGCGCCCTTTTTGCCACTCTTATGCTCTGATTATATACATCATCTGTATCTACAGGGAAATGTTTAAAGTTTCTTTTTCTGAATGGGCAAAATTATATTCAAGGAAAGTAAATATAGAGGAAAACAGAGAATTTTTCAAGGGAATAATAAACCGAGGGTAAGATATGCTTAGGAAAGACGTTAAAGAGAGCCAGCCAACTCCCCCAAGAACTATGGTGCATGCACTTCCTCACTCTCTCAGCCGATCTCAGATTGTGTTGCATGCAGGATTACAGAAGAAACAACTAGAAAACTTACTTGTTCAAGTGTATGTTGAGCAAGATCTGTTGTTGATATCATCACTCCAGCAGCGAAAGAGCCCAGTTCAAGGCTAAGGCCCAACTTATCACTACACTGAAAGATAAACAACATATCCAAATTTATACACAAACAAACACACGCACATTGTGTATGTTTGTGCAACTGTATGATAAGGGGTGGAATAAATAAATTGTTGACAAAGTGTCCACCAAGACTTTTTGTATAATTGTCAGTGTCCACCAAGTGTCTTTTACATGATTGTCAATTCGTACCAAGATGACATAAGTAAACAACATAAAACTTTTATCACTTTATTGATGGCACGTCTAATATCTATTAGGACAAAATCAAATAAGAGTATGCCAGTTAGATGCAAGTTGCAACATATAATGCTGCTTAAGAGGTGGGAATGAAGCATACCCAAGCAACTAGCAAGCAGAAAGCCACAGAAGCCAATTGGTAAAGTTCGTTTGTCTGCACAAATTTTGGTAAAATACCACATTAAAACATAGGAGACAGCACCTATGAGGTGAACGTGACTTGGACACTTGATTAAAAACTTACCTGTGAGGATAGACGTATCATCAGCTTAAGAAACCAAGGTACACAAGTACTACATAATATTGTCAAAATGGCCAAAAATGTAATCAAAATCACCAACCTGAAAAAGGAAGTTAGAAGTGAAACAGAGCACACAATTGGCAAGAGACTAAAAATGTGCACTTTGATCAAATAAACATTTTTCTTTTAAAAGAGAAGTACTATGCTAGTGTCTGTATGCACCAAATTGTAGAATTGTGTTCTACTCATGCAAAGGCAAACTTTATTCGCGATATAGAAGACCTAGAATTATTAATCTTGCAACTTCAACAAAAAATTTAATTGCCCAGTCTAAACTCAACTTATATCGTTTAACCATGAAACAAACTTATAGAAGTCGACGAGGAAAATTGTCATTCAGAGTGTGTTAATGGTAGTTCAACTCTTAAACACTAAGAATTTGTACACTTTGAGACATGGAATATGGTATATCAGCCTTATCAGGGCAACAAGAGTGAATGAAATGCAGCCAGTTGATTGTGCACGCATGCCAAAAGCCTGTAGAGTTTATACACAGATGACAGCTGTTAGATTGCTCTAAAAATCACGTCAGTATACTTTATGAGTGTATATATAAAGAAGCCTGTGTATAGTGAAAAGAGGGGCGCGTGCACATGGAGAGGACCCTTATTACCAATGTTCTAAAAGGCACTACGGCGGGAGTGGGCGACTGGGAGGGGCCAGCGCCTAGGGGGCCTAGGCGGATTTTTTATTTTAAGCCACTTTTAATATTTTATCTTACATTTATCCAAACAAAACAATAATATAAAGCAAAACAATCTATAATAAAAATAATAAAGGCATTTGCTTAAAGTTCAACCACATATCCATATTGCCAATGTCAAAGTTCAAACACAAACATACAACTGTTCAAAGTTCAAACATATCTTTAACGTATTAGGTTTTATTCATAAACAAGGTTGCTATTAAAAAATAATAAAATTTCAAATTTCAAAAATTCAATTCAATATTAAAACTTAAGAAACTAAATATAAATTTAAGAATTATATTGAATTAAACTAAATATTACAAATTTTCTCAACAAAAAAATAACAACTAAATATTACAAATGTATTATCATTTATATAATTTGAAGTTTGTACAAGTTCAAAAAATTACAACTATAATAAAATTATCCATTTTGACTAGATCTTGTTCACTTCTTGTTGTGAACATTATGAATATGGTAAATCATTAGAAAAACAAATATATCAAGATCTGGTTTGGGTAGTTATTAAAATAAATAAAAAAACTCTCCGCCTAGGCCCGACCTAATTTCCTGGAGGGATTTTTTTTCCACCTTGGGCCTAGGTGAGGCACCAGGGGCCTAACACCTAGGCGGGGATTTTTAGAACATTGCTTATTACCCTAAAGATTTGACCTTGAATGCATAAAAGGAGCAAAACGGAGCATTCCCCCCCCCCCCTTGAGGGGTCAACAAGGCCTTCCTTCCAAGAAAGGTCGGCCGGGTTGATCCCTCCTAAGGGGCCAGGCACTCCCCCCCCCCCCCCTTCTTTCTTTTGGGTTCTTCTATATATATCATGTACCTCTAAGCTGCAGGTGGTTCAAGCTCTCTGAAGAACAGTGATCCAGCTCTAGACAATCCAAGCCCAAGCAGTTCAAGACGGAGGTTCCAGTTAAGAGGGGTCACTATGACACTATCATAGGCCTCAAGGCAGAAGGCTCGGGATGGGCAGGATAGCATACTTATATAATGGGATTCAGTTTCGTCTTGGATTGGTGGACTGGAAAACAGGGATAACTGGCCGGCCTTATGAGGCACGAGGAAACCTTAGAGCCCAAGCCCAAGTCATTTGTGTGGCATGTTACCTTTAGGTCCTACGCCTAGAAGTACATTCTCAGTACCCTCTCACAATCATTTGGGATTCCAATCTCAGTTCATTCATTCTCCCAAGACTCACAAGAGTTATGGCTTTCTCAGTCCTCAGAAGTTCGCCCTAGTTTCTCTCGTCTCCTAATCATCAATTTCATATCCCTATTCGTTCTCACCTCTCCAGCTACAAACCATAATCCTAATTTGGCGAGTTATTTTTTCCTTGACTACACAATCAAACCATCGGCATTGCAGAACTTATATGAGTTTTGAGTTCGCAAATATAAGGAAAGCTTATCTAACTTAAGGTGTAACATATTACCCATAATGAGTACATATGGATAGCGTCATAAAATCATAAATTAGATAAAAGTTTGAGCACTTCTAGCATAGAACATATTTAATTCGAAAATACATGGTTTGCACATAGGAATGTTGTAACATAAATTTTGCATTTCACTGCTGAACCACAGTTCTCTAGGGATTTCTTTACTTGTGATTTTGTCATGGACATCATTTCTTGAAGAACTCTGAAAATACATGGTTTGCACATAGGAATGTTGTGACATAAATTTTGCATTTCACTACTGAATCACAGTTCTCTAGATTTCTTTACTTACGATTTTGTCATGGACATCATTCCTTGAAGAACACCAGAGGTACCACCCAGAATCGGAAGCAAAACAAATAACAAGCCCACAGCACAATCCTGTAAAGTAAATATGGCTCAGAACTGGGAGAATAAAGTTTTTGTGAAAGTGAAGCAAGAGAAACAACTTGCACATAATATCGATACTGTACTAATGCTTGAATATTGGAGATAATGATATCCAGAAAATAGAGATAAGTAAAAATACTTACCTGCAGAATAAGGGTACCAATAGTGACCTGTCCGTGAAGAGTACTAATACTATTTCTTTCCATCAAGAACTTCAAAACCTGGGGATCAAACAACATTTAACTGCTTCAGCATCATTTATAAAGAGAAACTGAGAAAGAAGCTTTAGATTTCTGGAAGACAAATTCTGTTAAGAATGTTGAAATTGGTGAAGCAGTTGCTTTATCAGAATAGGATACTCGACATCTGTTGCTACATTATCCCATTTTTCATCTTTGGAAAGCTTTATAATTTGAAGAAACAAAAATGTTAGACATCGTATGTTCCAGACTTCCAATATTGAGTAGGAGAGTTTACAGACTACTGGGACATTGGGAGTGTTTAATGAAGCCAATAAACAGGATTTCCTAATGTAAATAAGTACAATCATAATTAAACATTAAACTAGAATATATTATCTACCCTAAACCAAACTCCATAACAAAAATGGCATGGGAAGTTTGAAATGACTCAATAATTTTAACTGTCAACAGTAAACTCAGCAAATATATTAATTTTAAGTCTACACAAAGAGAGCTACCACTGCTGTTGATGACATAGACAGGAATGCGCCAACAAATATTCCCTCAGACACTTGCCCACCACATAACTGCATAAAACATGCCACCGCTCATCAAAGTTCATTGAATAATGAAAGAAAGGGATTAAAAGTAAAAGAATATCAACTTATTTGTTCATTTTGTTTTCTTTTTGTTCAAACAATAGAAGTAAAAAAGAAATGGTATTCCTTTAAATGAGAAGACCGCCAGCTAATATCAAACAAAAGGAATTGTCCACTATTCCAGATGCCTTGGCCCTTGGGTGCTTCCAGCAAATAAATTTATGTGAAAGTAGTTCTGCTACTAGAGTAACAAGAAGTTCAACAATGGAATTTATAATAAAAAATTTGATTAAAAAAATGCTACATACTGAGGCTGTAATTCCACACAAGCACATAAACAGTAATATTTGGAGCAGACCTCCTAAAACAGCAACTGCTCGGACAACACGAAGCTGCATACACAATGAAAATTATTATATCATAGCACGTGACATGAATTGGAATTTCTGAGCTGTGGAGGTGGAAGAAGGGGATATAACAGCCAACCTTTTTCGCAGAGAAATCCAACCCCAGTGCAAAAAGTAGAAAAATTACACCGAACTGAGCTACGGTCTCAACCTGCATGGAGGTATCTATGAGAAATTGGGAATGCAAAATGAAGTTACATAAGATGCAAAAGATTAAAAATACAAAATCTGACCTTTACATAAAATGACGATAAACAAACAACATAACTATCGGGACATTACAACTGAACTTAACGCAGTGAGTTATTTTACTCTCTTCACCAACACTCTATTGCCTTCACGGACAGAAAAGTCATTTCTGCTCACTGAAAGTAGCGAAAACGTGTATTGTCAACTTGGGTTTGATAAGTTTTATGTAATCTAAGAGTTTCACACACAACTCAAATTTCTTGAAAGCCTATAGAATAAATTTATAAAAAGATGTGTGTATATATACATATATACATATCATCAGCACTTTCGATACCTAAAATTTCTGTCAGAAAGGTTTGAGAAACATATTTTGTGCTATACAGGGATTCAAAACATCCACGTGAAGATATTAAACTCTCATCGGTCATCGGTCAGTATAAAAGCAGATACTAGAAACTAAGTATGAAAAATAACGACAATTGGCCAGGATACTTGATAGAGATTAAGGGAACATACTTGCAGCATTTCACTAACAAAACTAAGGCCGCCTGGTCCAATAATAGATCCCGCTAGTAGATATCCAGTAATAACCTGCAAGATTTTCAATTCGTTGAAGACACTCAATTCAGATATGAGATTAGTAATAGCCGAGTAATCAAAAGTTTCAGCCTTAAAGCATAACATAAACCCAAGTATGTATCTTAGACATTCGGAGAAGAACAAGGAAAAACAATTATGAAATCATTGTCAGACCGGTTGTCCAGCACAAGCAAAGGCAATGCCACCACAAGTAGCAGAGACAATAACCACTACCAGATCCGATATCAATCTGCAGATAGAAACAATGATCATTTCAGATCATATCTACATGTAGCAAGGAAAAAGAGAAAGAGAGAACTAAACCTTAAGTCTAGCTGTAGGACAGGATACTTTGATTTGGGATTGGACATAATAAAGACATTGTCCTGAAGAATAGTTTCCAAAAACTGGGATAAAAAATCTGAACAGTTTGGAACATGGTTACTGTAAAGTGTAAATGCTGATCTCTGTCGTAATACATTTATAACCAGCTGGAACACCAAATCTACAATGTGAGACGAGAAAGATCTAAAAACAAGTATAACTGTACAATACATACCTTCCGATCTATCAGTGTTGGCATATCTTCGGCTCTATTCTCGTTATCCAGATTGAAAACATCATGAAGGTGAAATGACCTAACACAAGACTTACAAATATGTCATCAATCTAAAGTATGAAGATTCCTATAATGAGTTGACATTATGTTCTTAATTATGACTACTTCAATTGGGAATAATTTTTTCTTAAAGCAAAGAACAAAGCTAGGCTGAAGCCGGTATGAGATAGAGGAAGCTTCTTGTCCAATTGGGGGTGTAAATTCGATCTGACCTCATTGACGTCAGAGGTGGGGAGACTGAAGTTCAGATTGATTGAGCGTGATAAGGGGTATGTTAAAGAGGTCCACTTTTTAATGGAAGAATTACCATGGGTTTTCAACTGTCTGAAGCAGGTAAAAGCCTTAGTTGGAGCCTAGAGGTAGGTGGGTATAAGGTTGGACCAGAGAGTAGAGTTGACGGTGTTCTGATACTAGTGTATGGGGAAGGTTTAAAGTTGTGGAGGTCTCTCTAGAAAGGCGATGAAAGGTGGTTTTTCAACCACGGGTCAATGACATGCTAGGGTGGTCGCTGGTGGCTGAAAAATTTAGTGGGTTTGCCTATTGCTTCTCCTTGTTAGCAGCTGGTATCGAAGAAATCTTTAAAAGGAGGTGGCGGAAATTTTGTCATGGTAAAATTTTCCTCTAAATATTAAGCATACTGATGAATAGTTGGATGTGGATTTTGAGATTGATGAGGAGGCAGTTGGTAAAAGGGTAAATGTCCTGAAGAGATGTTTAGTGTAAAAGTGGGTGATTTCTCACCAGTTGCAGACCTAGAGCTCTGGGGGCTTCAAGGGATAGGGCTGGTTTGGAACCCTAATCCAGACCAAGAGGGGAATCATGTCCTTGATCCGGCTTAGACTATCACACACGAGACTCACCTGGGCTCTCATCAAGACCAACTCATTCTCTCTCCTTAACGTCTTGGTGGTGGAGGATTTGAGAAAGTGGGTAGAGTGTTCTTGGAGGGTGGCAGGTGGCTTAAAGTAGGCCGAAATGTACTAGAACCAATTCTCTTTTTCACTTTTACTTCAGCGAACACTTTTGAAAGACAGATATTGGAGATTCGAGAGGAAAGCAGAGATGTTGGACTGCTGGCACCCTGTCGGTGGCTGTGTTAGATAGGAGCGATGGCCAGAGCACGTGTGGATTAGAGCATCCCAGTCAATTGCTGAGAGCAGAAAGTGAAACATTTCGTAAGATAGGCAGGGCTTGTTGCTATTGATGGGTCGACAGCAAAACTTAAACATCATCTATGAAAGAGAAAGTCCTTTGTTAAGTACAATTGAAATATTCTGGCGGTGTGGACTTAATGTTAGGTATTTCGATATGGAAAGCCCAGCTGAGGGATTCCATCGGAGGGTCTTGAATGAGATTCCGGTTGGAGAGATTTTTCATACAAGATCATGGCCTATGGAGACAGTTGAAATCTGCGTCACCAAGGCTCTATGCTCCAAACAATCACCATAAAACAGGGATGATTCTTCACGCTTGTATTGCGATGGATAATCCAAAATTGAAAGTAATTTTATCTGTCTCCCTTAATATTAGTTTTTTTACTTAATTCCTACTTATATCTTGCAGTTGTTTTTTCTGTTCAAAACTTATTTCTCTATCTATTATTCTTTTATTTATAAAATGCGTATTTGCTATAGGGTGTCACAATCTTACAAACATATATGTCTTGATGTCCTCCAAAGGTTAAGTTTAGTTACTTTTATTGATCAAGATAAGCCTTACATCAGTATTGTGAATATTCTGCTCTCTATGACAATTGACACCTCATTTACTTATCAAAAAGAAAAAGTTTAACATGTAATATGCAAAGGATAGTACACTTACTTCTCATCCTTGCTGTCATTCTTCTTTGACCTAACTCTAGCAACAGTTTCCAAAACTGCCTGGTTAAATCAGAATATTAGGAAAGAGAATACTCAACAAAAGTAGTAGAGCAGTTATGAACAGCAAAAAGCAATAATTTACTATTAAAAATAAATGCAATAAGATTACCTGGTTTGGATAAACATCCTATGAGTACCACCATGGAATAAGAAGAAAGCCTAAAGAAGACGCCAAAAAAAAACTCCTTCTTTGTCCATTGGTCACCAAGTTTAAGGCAGATCCTCTATAACAGTTCATCACCTTAATATTTGGGTATTTGTTCATGGGAATGGTTTTTAGGACCCTTAATTCTTGTATAAGAAATGTGTGATGCTTGTCCAAGGATATTAACAGTTTCGTTGTCTTTGGTTCATAAACTTTGTATTAGATTAAGGCTAAATTTGAACTCTAGCATTGTAATTTTCAAACTATTTGGGAGATTAGCTGTCAAGGTTATTTTTCTAATTTTTAAGTTGTAGAAGTGGGGTTTCAAGTAGCATTTAAGGTAGTTTCAAAGATGCATGATCAAGGGTAGTATTTTATCATATTCATGGTGGTGGATCATAAGTTCTAACACATTCCTTCTTCATTACCAGGGCTGAAATTTTTACAACACATCCCTCCTAGACCCTAGTAACACCCAAAGAATGCAAAGAAATGCCTAAAAAAATGTCCTAAAGCTTTCTCACTGTTCAAATGAAAGCTCAAAGAACAAGAGTACCAACCTGCTGTTCATCCACACTGTTGTTAAAGCTGCCAGGATCAGTGGCTGGACAAACAAAAAGAAAAGTTAGCTCAACGTGTATTATCCAACTATAAACACAGAGAAATACTAAATTTCCATTGGCATTTCCCAATTCACAATAGTACTCAAGACTTTCATTACTTGAATGCAAAATGAAGATATATATATAAAGATTTAATTAAGTATTTCAAGCTAAAAACATGAACCAAAATAGAAATAGAATTAAAACTACATCATTACATGTGAGAATATAAAAAGATACAAAATTTTAATTTAATCCAATACAATTTTCCAGAACAAAAAAAAACTTTCCTAAAAAAAATTCAACGTAATTCCTCAGTCATTAACATTCAATGGCCACTGCTATCCATTTCAAAACAAGCTCTCAGCGTCTACAAGAAAAATTCCTAAAATCTCAATCCCTAGGAAATAAAACACGGCAAATAAAACCCAACTCAAACGTAAAATAACATAAACGATAATATCTGGGAGCTCAGATCCAACTAACCTTCAGTTTGTTCATTATTCTCCGGAAACTCCTTTTCGAGGGCTCGATCAATCATGTCAGCGAAGCTATCGTCCTTACCAGATCTCGACATCGAAGAGTTCGATTCAGTGACATTGATGGCGTCATCGAGAAGGTTTGGGTCGGTGAGAGAGTAAGAGTGTGAAAGTAGAGAGAGAAAACAGAAGAAGACAATTAGGAGAGTCGGCATTGTGAAGTGAGGAGAGAGACGAAGGTGGATGGAATTGAGAGGAAAGAAGAGAGAGAGAGAGAATGACAGGCGGTTGAAGTTTAAACTCAACCGTAGTCGGCGACGGATTTGCGGGAACGACAACGGAGGGAAAAAGGAGTTTTGGATTTTGGTTAGCTTAGGAATGGAGGTGGAGTTGAAAGTACGAAAAGGTCCTTGAGAATGTCGATTCAAAGACTGGAATCGCACTGTCCGAGCGTGTGTGTCACATGCTGTAATTTCTTAGTTGCTCAACGTTGATTTTTATTTTATTTTTATAAAAAGAAAATTTTCTATTACAATTCGAGTATATGAATATGAATATTTTGGGAGTGTTTAATATGAAGTTAACTTTGGTCAATTGATTATGTGGGAGGTGATTTTTCTGCGTGTTGGCACTGTATTGGTCAATTGACCAACTTATCATAAAGTTAATTTTATGGTAATCAGATCCGAATATCTTGGGATTGTGTAAAATAATACTCCCTCCGTTCATAAAAGATTGTCGTTCTAGAAGAAAAAATTTGTTCCAAAATGTTTATCGTTTACAACTTTCGAGGAGAATAAATTATTTACTTTCCTATATTATCCCTACCTTCTCTCATTGTCTCAAGAAATTCTCTCCCTTGTATTAATAGTTTTTAACTTCCCAAAAAGGGTAGTGATGAAATTTCAAACAAATTTTACTTGATAAATGATATTTTCTTAATCCATGTGTCAAACCCTTAAACGACAATCTTTTAAGAACGTAGGTAGTAAATGTCAAAAACACTTTTAGTAAAATAAATTAAAAAATGGTCCTATGCACTTTTTTGCTTATTTTATAATTCAATTTAAAGTAAACTAATGATATTATCTAATCAAACCTGAGACATACAAGTCACAATTTTTCAATAATAACCACTAAACTAAGACCTCATCGCGGTTAGTTACAAGATTAATTGTTTTTAGTTGTTAAATAAATAACATTAATTTTGAACTTGCAATTATCTCAATTGATTTTGAGAAGTCAAACTTGATACCTATATTTTTTTAAATGAAACAAAAAAATATAAAATCACTTTTGAAATATTTTTTCAGTTTAATAACGTAAATGTAACAACAATAGAAAAATTCGATAACCACAATAAAAATCGAGTATCAGTACAGCGACTAAAAAGTCAATTAACCCCTCAATATATGAATGATGCAGTAAGATTGTATTACACTGGAATGAGTTCTACAAACAAAATTTTATGATTTGAGCATATAAAAAGTTGGGCTTCCTAGCTCAGAAACATCTCCCTGCTTTGAACTTTAGTCTGAAATTAGATGCATTCTTGGGGGGGGGGGGGGGTAGAGGGGAATAATAGCAAAACCTATAACAATGTCTTGCCTAACTCAGATAAAAGTAGCCTTTAAGTAACAAAATTAACAGAATCACAGATCCCAGAAATTAAATGAGGTCCACTGTAAGAAATAAAGTTTTTAAAGTATATTTCCATGGTCACAAGCTAGCCAATTTCGATAATAATGATTTTGTCACAAGTGTATTAGTATGCTCAACCGCTTCAATCAATGAAAGCTTATGAGACCTTAATAATGGGGTACATTTGCTGACTAAACATAACAAAAGATTTCCAAACTTCAAAGATTTAGTAAACCTGTTGGCCAATTCTCGAACGTGATAAACGAGTTTATCAACTGAATCTTCAGTTAAATGAACATTATGATTCAAGATAATTTGGAAGAGATTAAACAATGGTTCATTCCATACCAGTTCATCAGATATTAGAGATTGATGGCAGGGAAGGCAGATGAGTTTTCTAGCATCTTCTTCTCCAGCACAGCAGCTTTTGGCAGAAGGCTGAAACATGAGCTGGGTGCAAGCATTCTCTCACGATCCTTGCAATCACGTCGCTAATGGGGTTGTTAATACCTTCCTTTCGTAGAATTAAGGGATACAAAAGTGCATACACAGCAGATCTCTGATGCAGCTTGCAATACTCCATTGTTGCGGTCACTAGAACACGAGAAGCTGGTTCTTCAAGTGCTAACAGCTTGGGAAGCACAATGGAGCATAGAACATGACTTGGCCAACCAAGTTCTTCATAACTTCCATCCAAAATATGAGAAATCATAAGCGAAGCTGTTTCATCCTCTGTCCTTCCAAGGCTCAATCAAACTCAAAACTGCCAAAGAATCCCCACCTCTTCCATTGCAAAGTTTTTGAATTTCATCAACCAATTCCACAGTTTTTGAAGTGGATTGAAAATTTAATATCCGTGATTTCAATATAGCTGCCATCTTTTCAATTTCAGGATTTAGAGGACCATTACTCGGATGAACAAAATCAACTCCTGTCCCTACCTTATCCAAAGTCTCCACTTCAACATGTTCATCTTCACTCAAAGAATCTTCAATAACTCCAGATGTACCAACGGGCATTCTCGTATTCAATCCATCAGACGATATAGGAAGCCATGGAAGAACCAATTCACTATCACTAGCAGCCTCCTTAAGCCAATCCGGCAATGACCCGAAATCCTCAATGTCATTTTCTCCCTCAGAATCCAAATTCAAACAAGAAACCCATTCATAATTTGAGTCAGACACCATGTCGAGCAGATGATGTGCAGCTCTTTTAACCCAAAATTCAAGCGCTTGATCATCACTTAACAAATTCCTTGCAAGTCTAGACAAGTCTCGTGCGCAAAATCTCTTGTGGTCATAAGCAAGAAAGCATAAAATACGAGCCTGAACTACATTTGGTAGTGTCTGTATCCACATAATCCTATCCATCAACAACAAATACCCAAACTTAACAACCCCAATATGCATAAATACACAAACAACAGTCAAACAATATTTCCCGTTCCAAAATGAGAGTCGGGTTTGCGCAAAACATATTAATCTTTAATCACAATTGTTAATGGGTTAATCCTGAATTAAACTTTGAAAAGTAACTGATGGGAACAAAGGCAATAAAAATAAAAGAAAATGGTTTACCTCTTTGTGTAAGCCTGAGGAGATGGGGAGGATGAAGGATGAGATGTATCGACAAGAATGGCGTCTGTGGGCTTGGTGAGCAATGAAAGGAAGGAGCTTGTGGAGATGGAGATTAATGATGAGGTGAGGTTAAAAGATTGTTGTAGCCATTGAGATGCCTCAGTTTCGGGACAAGGGGAGTTTATGAAAATGTCAAACAATGGAACCCAGGATTCCATTTTCTCTCTCTTTTCTCTGTCAAAACTAAATATTCACACAAAATCACGTCGGACTGTTGTTTGTTGTTACGAGCATAATCATGACATAATCAATAAATTAATACAAATACATAGATAATTAATTAATTAATATATCAACTCTTAATAAAAATTATATATATATTTCTCACAATGTAAAAAAAATCGTATATTAAAATAACATTATGAGGCTATACTTGATATTAAAAGTTTAAAAACCTCGAAAATAAAAAAAATAAACAAAATGAAAGACAATGAAGATATTTATATATATACTAGTAGTCACGACGTAATGAAATATTAGATTAAAATTCAAAAAATATTATATTATCTAAAAACTTTTTACAACTTAAAATAATTAACAATCACACATAAAAATTATTATAATTCACCACACTACCACAATAATTAATTTTTTTAAAAAATAGATATCCAGAAAAATCTAAACATGTCTACAAAACTTACAAATCATCAATAACAATTTTTATAATTCACCACACCACCACAATAACAATTATTATTATTATATCATTATTATTATTATTATTATTATTATTTTGTTATTATTATTATTGTTGTTGTTATTGTAAGACCCCAACTTTTTATGAATAAAATTGAATTTTCTCTATTTATTATTTTGAATAATAAGGTGTTATTTTGATATAATGACTTGGTTATGGGTGAAATGTGCAAATTTTGCAAAATAAGCAAGTGGTTATAAAATATTCATTGTTCTCAAGGAGTATTCATTTGGTCGTGAAATATTCTTGTTGTCAGGGAATATTCGTACGATGGCGCAACCATTTGTGGGTCTCATAACGAAAAATTATCGGATTAAGAAAATGACAAATATGAGTTTTTTATATAAATAACGTCGTAGTTGTTACCGTTAATGTGACGCCCCCAAAATTAGGTATACATCACCCATCTTGGGTCGCCAGATACATAGTACAGAATTCAAATACAACTGTCGTGTACAATACGACAAAACATAAATTGTGAGTTTGAATACAATTATTGTCTACTAGAGTTTATACAAACTCAAAAGGAGTCCTCATTATAATTATTATCACACTATTTTACAGAATAGTAAGGACTACTAATGCTATCCTCTGGACCATTACTCCGTTTCTCGACTCGTCCCAGCTATATTCTCATTTCCTAAAGAGAACAGTGAAAGAAAGGGTGAGCTCAACTAACCCAGTAAGAAATATTATGACTAAGATAATGCAGAATAAATTATCATTAGCTTTCAACAGTGTTAAACTGATAAAATATAATAAACATCAAGTTTAACTGCAGCGAAACCAGCAATCCATTAAAAGAGTCAAGTAGAAAATAAAATATACTATCTTTTATGATTTAAAAGGTTTTTCATCACTGTTATAGTTGAGACTCAGTTTAATAAATATTTCACATCATCGAATCACCCCTGCACTACGGCCAAGGATATTCTTTAGTATCACGGCCACAATTATCCATGCACTACGGGCCAAGAATATTTGTGTATTCATTAATGGTCATGATCATGTCAACAACTGTCCATCAATGCACTACGTGTTAGGTTTGTAATATTCAAGAAACAATCAAATTGCACAAAATTAGCGGAAACGTGTAAAAATCAGAGTTTAAAAAATTTTACAAATCATATACCCGGATCACCTTTTATGCACACTTATTAATTAAACGAAAAGAAAGAAGAAGAACCGTACCTTTGAAGATCCGAGCTTCCTCAGGTACAAGTTCACCTCCAAATCCTTTCTCGTTTAACTTGAATCCACCGGGTTTGGTCCCTTCCTTTGATCAACGTTAGCCACCCAAGTGTTTGGCCTCTAGAGGTGATCCACCAAGGAAGAAGAAGAATTCAAGAAGATGGGTGGTTGGCTAAACCCTAGTTTTTCTATCTCTATAGAAAAGGAGCGTACTCTCCAACTATTGGAATTACGTATGTTGTTAAAGTCAATAACCTATTCACCCATAATAAGACTCCTCTTATTTATAGATGTGGTCAACCCTCCTTAACATTTAAGGAATTGGGTTTTATTTTAATTAATTAAATTCTTTTAATTAATTAAGCTCCCTAATCTTATTAGAGATAATTAATTAAATTCCTTTAACTAATTTTTTCTCCTAATCATATTAGGAATAAATGAGAGTACTTATATTAAATTAATTCCTAAACTCTTTTAGAAATTAAAATAATAATAATTGTAATAATATTAATATGACTCCTCTTATTAATTTATATTTAATATTTCTAAAATATTAAATAATAAATATTAAGCTATTTAATTTATTCTATCACCATAGATTAAATTAAATTTACTTAACATATTATTACGATTATGCCATTAACTTCTTAAATAATTATTCTTTCTTTTATGGTGTGACCCTTTAGGTTCTCCATATTAAACCGGTTGTGAATAAATCAATTAGAACAATTCTAATCTTATTTAAATAAATAAATTAAACTAATAATTTATTTAAATAAATAATATTTATTCTACAATAGGGATAAGCCTCCCTAGCGATCAACGACTTTCCAGATAATATAGATTTCAACATTAATCATAAAAGAACCTTTGAGTAAATAGTTACCGTACAATTCAATCCTTCCACCATACAATGTCCCAATTAAATATAAGACATGGAATTTCTGTCAAGTCTTATTTTATTTAATTATATGTATTTCGACTCTTAAATGCACAACTCCAAATAATGCAAATTAGAAACTCCTTTCTAATTTCATTCTGCCTTGGCCAAGGACTATTGGGTTGTCATTTATCGAATCACATAGGACATTTCTCTTCTTATACTAGAAGTGATAGATTCTTTATTGATCATACATTATCTCCATGTACAACTTATTATACCCAAGCATACCCTTTGATATACCCTAAGGGTCTTAAGGAATAAGTCAAAGTATAACTCATCATACATAAGATACTATGATGATCTCAAGTCCAAGGATCACTTGTACTACTATCACTACAGGAATTCCTATTGACATGCAAGTAAAACTCCATTAGGTATTCCTTAGCGAGTCACGTTCAGTGAACTTATTCTTTAATAAGCACCTACATACTTGCTTTAGTGTCTCCACACAAATGATCATGAGATCAATCATCCTCATCCAATGAGCAAGCAACGTATGTACCAATCTATCCGGATTCACTAATCCCCAATTTAGTAATCCAACGATTGGGAACTATTTTAGTTTTAAGCTTTCTAAGAATTTAGATCTCATTAGAATGATCATCATCATTATTCTAAAAGCATTGCTTAAAACTATGGGTTTATCACATATTATAAAACAACATCATGTAGATAATTAAAAGCCTTTAATAAATTAATACTTTTTATTAATAAATGAATAAGATTGTTTATAAAGTATATGCTTTATCATCAAACATGATTGGCTTGTGTGCATACTACTTTCAATCTCTCACTTGCACTAAAGCCAATCGTCATGGTATCTCATACTCTTCTTCTCTAAGTGACGATTATCCTGCTGTTGGATAAGCTTTAGTTAATGGATATGTAATGTTGTTCTTGAGAGTTCACTATCTCTATAGTGATTTTCCATCTTTCAATGATTCTTATAATCAAATGAAAGTGCCACAACACATGTTTAGATCTAAGATGAGACTTAGGAACTATTCCTAGTTCTGTTATGAACTTTTCATCCAAACAATCAACTTGTAGTTTCATTTATGCCGAGATAAATCGTAAGTCTGTGCCCATAGCTTTTTGCAAACTAACCCAAAATCGTGAAGTAAATCTTGGGTCTCGATCAGAAACTATGGATACCGGCATACCATGCAGTCTTACAATCTCGTTTATATACATACGAGCAAGACGTTCAAGTGTATAAGTTTCTCGTATCGGTAAGAAATGAGCAGACTTGGTCAATCTATCAACAATAACCCAAATCGCATCTATGCCTTGAGAAACCTTAGGAAGATCGGTAACGAAATCCATGGTAATGTGCTCCCACTTCCATTCTGGAATTTCAAGTGGTTGCAATGGACCTTTTGGTACTTGATGCTCCGCTTTAACTCGTTGACAAGTTAGACACCTTGAGATAAACAACGCTATCTCTCTCTTCATATTGCTCCACCAAAATGTATGACGAATATCATGATACATTTTGGTACTCCCAGGATGGATTGCAAACGGTGTATTGTGCGCCTCCATCATGATTTTATAATTTAAATCAGGGTCGTTAGGAACACAAAGTCTGGAGTTGACTCGAAGTATTCCTTCTTCATCGATTCTTGCTTCCGGCATAGCACCCTCTTGCACTTTCTTCCTCATACGCATCAGCTCCAGGTCTGTAGCTTGAGCGGCTTTAACTTTATCGATTAAAGTTGGTTCTACTCGTATATTTGCCATCGTCACATGCGTCCCTGGAGTCTTTAACTCTATCTCCATCCTTTGCAAGTCACACAAAATGGGCCCTTGCGTTGACAATATCGCACTCGTACTTGCATGTGATCTTCTACTCAATACGTCAGCTACCACATTTGCTTTTCCAGGATGGTATTGGATGGTATGATCATAATCTTTCAACAGTTCAAGCCAACGTCATTGTCGCATGTTGAGTTCCTTTTGAGTGAAGAAATATTTGAGGCTTTTATGATCCGTAAAGATCTCCACTTTCTCCCCATACAAGTAATGCCTCCAAATTTTAAGTGCAAAAACAACAGCTGCTAACTCTAGATCATGAGTAGGATAATTCTTCTCATATTCTTTGAGTTGTCGCGAGTCATAGGCTATGACTTTTCTATGTTGCATGAGAACACATCCCAGCCCTTTGCCTGAAGCATCACTGTAGATGACAAATCCCTCCGAGCCAGATGGTATTGTTAGAACAGGTGCTGAAATGAGTCTCCTTTTGAGTTCTTGAAAACTCTTCTCACATTCTTCGCTCCAACCGAACTTTGTATCTTTCCGAGTCAGCTGAGTCAATGGAGTAGCGATTCGAGAAAATCCTTCCACGAATCTCCGATAATAACCAGCTAAACCGAGAAAGCTACGTACTTCGGTCACTGATTTAGGTTACTCCCAGCTTTGAATAGCTTCAATCTTTGCTGGGTCAACAGATATTCCATGACTTGATACCACGTGCCCAAGGAATGCTACTTCCTCAAGCCAGAACTCGCATTTCTTCAACTTGGCATAAAGCTTATATTCACGAAGCTTTTGGAGTGTCAGCCTCAAGTGTTGCTCATGATCTTCATGGCTTTTGGAATAAATAAGGATGTCATCAATAAAGACGACCACAAAGTGATCCAAATATTCCTTGAATACTCGGTTCATCATATCCATGAAGGCAGCAGGAGCATTAGTCAATCCAAAGGACATGACTAGGAATTCATAATGCCCGTACCGAGTTCTGAAAGCCGTCTTTGGAATGTCATCGGTTCTAATCTTCAATTGGTGATACCCGGAACGAAGATCGATCTTTGAAAAGAATTTGGCTCCTTGCAACTGGTCAAACAAGTCATCAATACGTGGCAATGGATACCTATTTTTGATGGTGACATGATTTAACTCCCGATAATCAATACAAAGTCGCATACTCCCATCTTTCTTCTTCACGAATAGAACAGGAGCACCCCAAGGAGAAGTACTAGGACGAATAAAGCCAATGTCTAACAATTCCTGCAGTTGGGTTTTTAACTCCTGAAGTTCAATAGGAGCCATTCGATATGGGGCTTTAGAAATGGGTTTTGTACCGGGTTCAAGGTCGATACAAAATTCAATCTCACGCTCTGGGGGTAGGCCAGGAAGTTCTTCGGGGAATACGTCAGGAAATTCATTAACAATAGAAATATCGTTCAAAACTGACGTATTTTTGTTTAAATCTGTGACATGAGCTAAGAAAGCTTGACATCCGTTTTTCAATAAACGAATAGCTTTATGGCTTGAGATGACCGTGATTGATTTTAATGGTTTGGTCGCTTGAATTCGCATAATAGGTTGATTAGGAATATGAAAGCTAACAACCTTATGGAAACAATCAATTTTTGCATGATGAGTAGTTAACCAATCAATCCCTAGAATCACGTCAAATGCAAGTATTTTCAATGAAATAAGATCTACAGGTAATGTGAGGGTACCGATTTGAACCAAACAAGACTTATAAACAGTGGATGTAATGAAAGTTTCTCCCAACGGAGTTTCCACAGATAAGTCAAAGTCTAATTTCTCTAGAGTCAAATTTAATCGATGAGCGCAAGTAGGAGAAATAAAAGAATGGGTAGAACCAGTATCAAATAAAGTATAGACTTCGTTAGAGTTTATGATAAGCTTACCCGTGATGACCTCATTCGGGTTCCTTGCTTTTTGGGAGGTCACAACAAACGCTCTCCCTTGCACTACCGGCTTTGACCTTTCTGGGACGGCCTTTGGTGCCTCCATCCTAGCTGAATTTGTCTTTGGTAAACGACAAAATCGGGCTAAGTGACCTTATCTTCCACAATTATAACATGCTTTGGACGGCATTGCGCAATTTGGACTGATGTGTCCCTCCCCTCCGCATTTGAAGAATATGATAGGTGGTCTTTCTCCTTCCTTAACAACGGGTGCTGGTGCTGACGTCTTTCCATCATTGTTGAATCCCCTCTTCTTGAAATGTCCATTCTTATTGTTTTGGCCCTGATTACCACCGAAGTGGTTACCATTTCTGGCTTGTTGATTCCCTCCACGCTTGTTGTCACCGCTTCGATGACCACTCTCGCTGGTATTATAATTTTGCCGGCTGCTCTCCTTTAGTTGAGTTGACTCGTTATCGCGCTCCACTAACTGAGCCCTATTTACAACATCTGAATACAAACACAGTTTATGAGAAATAAGATGTTGACGTATCTCCGGCTTCAAACCTCTTAAAAACATTCGCGCCATTCTCTCTTCATTATCCACCAAGTGGGACGCAAACCGTGATAATTCTGCAAATTTTGCCTCGTATTGCGACACGGTCATATTATTTTGTTCCAACTTAATAAACTCCACCTCCTTCATGTGGCGAATACTTTCGGGAAAGTATTTGTCATTGAACAGCTCCTGGAACTTCTCCCAAGATATCTTCAGTACAGCAGGTTGAGTACGTTTTACCGATTCCCACCAATAATCTGCCTCTCCGCGCAACATAAAGGCGGCAAAGGGAACCTTTTGCTCCTCGGAGCATCCCAAGACATCAAATATCTTGGTCATCTGCTTTATCCATGTTTCCGCCATAAGTGGTTTTGGCTCTCCCTTAAACTCCGGTGGTCCCAGCTCCTTGAACTGTTTAGCGGTGACCGCCCGAGAGTTTCCCGTGTTTCCATTTACGTTTTGGACAGGAGTTGCTCTCGCCTGCAGTTGCATGAATTGCATAAAACCTCTGAACATTTGATCATTCGTCATTTGGTCAGTGTTGTTGTTTGCATGAGGATTTTCGCCTTCCTGATGCACATTATCCTGATTATTGATATGTGGTGAATCAACGATCGCCTGTGCTCCATTGTCATTCTCAACATTCTCAGATGTCATTTTCAGATACTGCCACAAAACAAAAGGTTAATTGACATGTAACATATTATCCCTATATTCTGACCGACCAATAAAATAACACATAAACTTAGGTAGGTCATACTAGCGAAGGAATTCCCCGTCTCTCCCCTCCTAGTACTATTCTCACATCTTAGCCAGGGATCATATCCCTAAGCTCTGATACCAACTGTGACGCCCCCAAAATTAGGTATACATCACCCATCTTGAGTCGCCAGATACATGGTACAGAATTCAAATACAACTTACTAATACAACTGTCGTGTACAATACGACAAAACATAACTGTGAGTTTGAATACAATTATTGTCTACTAGAGATCATACAAACTCAAAAGGTGTCCTCAATACAATTATTGTCACACTATTTAACAGAATAGTGAGGACTACTAATACTATTCTCTGGTCCATCACTCCGTTCCCCGACTCGTCCCAGCTATATTCTCATTTAAGTTAAGTCAGACCCAGCATTTCCATATAAGTAAAGAGAAAACTACAGCCCTTGTGTGTGCACAACAAAGCAGTAATGTTCAATTCCTTATAAACATCATATGTAATAAAAATAACATCTTAAATATTTAATACTCGTCTTGTGTGTGCACAACAAACTCATATTAAATATTCAATACTCTATTGTTTCTATCATGCTAGAAGGCGACGTTCGATATTCCAAATATCGAACAAGTTCAATAAAACAAGTTCAAGAATTAATTTATCCAGGAACTAATAATATCCAAATTGTCAACGTGATACTGCTTTGTAGAGTAAAATTCAAGAATGATCAGAAGAATATTTCCATGAAAAGAAACTGGATGAAGCGCAAATATAAAGGATATTCTACTAATTTCATGGAGTATAGAAGTCAAAACTTTAACCAACTGAGTATAATAAAGAATGGAATAACAAAAAAAATTACCATGCATGCGGTACTTCGCATAGACAGATTATTCCAACAGAATAATAATAACGGAAACAGGTCAGGCAAAATTTGCACCGACAGGATGTTCCAACAGAATAATAATAAAGACGGAACTAGGTCCGGTGTAAAACACACAGACAGAATGTTCCAAAAGAATAATAAAATAATGTCACCAATTATAGGGTAAACCGCGTATACAGGTTATTCCAACAGAATAATAAGCAATGGAATAACAACAGTTCTCTTCATGAATAAGAAAGAATAACACCCCTTACTTTAGTAGGATATTGAATACTGCAGTAGTGTAGTAATAGAATACTCTTCTTCTTTCTCTCTTATTCCCTATATAATTTCTCTCTCTATAGCTTGAATGAATTCGTGAAAAATAATGAAGCACTAGGCCTCTATTTATAGAAGATTTCTAGCTTAGCACTTGCCATGTGAAAAGGCAAGTGGCTTAACGACTGGTGATGTGAAAAGAAAAGTGGTTTAACGCCTGTAATGTGAAACGACAATTGGTTCTACGCCTGTAATGTAAAACGACAAGTGGTTCGACGCCTGTAATATGAAACGGCAAGTGGTTTGTCGACTGGTAAAGGTAATTACTATTGATGAAGGTAATTACTATTTGTGACACCCCCAAAATAGGTTTACATCATCCATTCTGAGTCGCCAAATACATGGTATAGAAACAACTACAACTTTATTAATACAACATAAAAACTGTGAGTTTAAATACAAATATTTTCATCTAGACAATATACACACTCAAATAAGTCCTTATTACAATTATTAATACACTATTTTACAGAATAGTAAGGACTACTAGAACAACTTCTAGAACCATCATTCCACACCCCGACTAGTACTCGCTACATTCTCGTCTCCTGAGAAGAAAAATGGAACAACAAGGAAAAGGGTGAGCTCAACTAGCCCAGTAAAGAACATTATGACTAAGATAATATAGAACAAATTATCGTTAGTCCTCAACAGGGAAAAATCTAATAGAATACAATAAACAACCAGTTTTAAATCAATCTTCGCAGCGGAAATAATAATTCATTAGAAGAGTTAAGTAGAGAATGCAAACTACTATCTTCTATATATGAATTTAAAAGTTCATCGTCGATATTTTATCACTGTAACATCAATCAATATATATCTGGAATCAAATATTCATGTTCATCTAAACATATGTTCATCTTTGCACTACGGGCCAAAGATATTAATCAGTCGGTCATGTTCATCTCAACACCTGTTCATATTTGCACTACGGGCCAAAGATATTCATCAAGAAATCATTCATCTTTGCACTACTGGCCAAAGATATTCAGTAATATCATCATTTTAGGACTGAGGATGATGAAAAATATTTTAAAGAAAACGAATCCAGTGAAACAAAAGAACAAGTATTAAGGATTCGTACTTTAAATAATCTAAGTTCGAAAATACTTCATAAATAACTAGATTGGAGTAAAATTCAAGAATGAAGATCAAAACATAGATCCAATCAAAGATAGGAATCATAACAGACAATCTTGGACACAGAAAAGAAAATTTAATTTTTTTGTGAATAGTGTCGTATTCGTGAATAGTGCCGTATACGTGAATAGTAACTTCGACCTCAAAAGATAGAAATTTCACAAAAAAAATGTCATCACACTTCGTGAATAGTACTCGTGAATAATAACTCATGAATAGTAATTTTGACATGAAAAAGTTCCAAATTTGAAAAAAAAGTTCAGAACAATATTTCAACATAATGATATTGAAGAATATAATATCATTTAAGAAGAAACAACATCCCTTACCTCAGAAAGAATAGTACTTCTGACTAGAATACTGGATATAGTGCTGAAAGAACTTGCACCGTATAGCAATACTCAAAGTACTAATATACTCACAAAATACGCTCGATATTATAGAGGGAGAAATAGAGAGAAAACTTCAGTTTCTGGTGTGATTTTCAATTCTAACCTAAGCACCCTATTTATAGAAAAATATTTAGAACACCAAAACAGAAAATTTAATAAAATATTAATATATATTATAAATTTCCTTAGCCCAACTTTGAAGATCTGAATTCAGATCATTTATAACACATGTGAGCCCACTAATTGCACAAAAAATGTTTTTCTCAAAATAATTAACTAAAACTCCCAAAAATCAATTATTTCGGAACTTCAAAACTTCAATAATTCATAACAAATAGCCCTTTTGTCAGAAAATTCGAATCTCGCGACTTTTTATAGAAAATTCAATTCTCTACAACTTTGCAGAAGAAAGTTTTTCCAAATTCGAAATAGAAATTGATCGAAATCCACATACGGATGATTTTACAGGCTATAATCAAATTTCAGTCAAGAAACGGGGTCCACCGACACACAAAACATTTGTTAAACAATTTTTGCAACAAAAATACTCTTCCTCCTCATATACTCATATATCCCACATTCATTGTAAAAATATTATCATTATTATATTATAATAATATAATAAAATATTATTTTATCAGAAAAGATAAAATATCAATTTTTAACAATTGTTACTTTAAAAAATTTCTCCATCTATATCCACATAAAATCAATATTTCCCTCATCATATAAATTAATAATTAATTATTCACAAATAATATTACAGAATCACAGTACTGACAACCAGACCGTTCCCAAGAAAGAAGGGGTTTTCTAATAAGAAATTCTCCTTATTGGCGCATAATTAGGTGACCAAAGCTCTCCTTAGAGACATTGCCAATAATGTTTTCTAATAATATTATTCAGCTAATATGAATTATTGCTTCGATAATGGAAAATACTGTGTAGTGATAATTATTGAAACAACAGTAATATAAAATATCAACACAGCAATTATTGAATCAATAAAATAAAATACTGAACAGTAACTACTGTAACAATTATTGAGTAGTGCCTTCTTACGTAAGAATCAATAATTAGTGCAATACCTTGTGCTACTGTGCAACAACGCGTATTACTGAGTTTTAACCACCGGTATTCCAACAGTATTAACGGTAACAACTACGTCGTTATTTATAAACAACTCATACTTGTCTTTTACTTCATTCAATCGCTTTCCGTTATGGGGACCACAAAAGACTGCGCCGTCGTACGAATATTTTCCGACAGCAAGAATATTCCACGACCAAACGAATATTCCCCGACAACAATGAATATTTTATAACCACCTATTTATTTTAAAATATTCATGCATTTTACTCATAAATAACCACATTAATCAATTCAATCCTTACTATTTCAAAATAATAAATAGAGGAAATTCCATTTTATTAAAAAAAAATTCGGGGTCTTACAGCCTCCCCTCTTTATGAAATTTCGTCCTCGAAATTGACGTACGTACCTGGTGTTTTGAAAAGATGAGGATACCTCGATTTCATTTTCTTTTCCAACTCCCAGGTCATTTCTTCAATAGCATGGTTCCTCCACAAAACTTTGACTTGTGGTATGACCTTTGTGCGTAGGACATGCTCCTTTCTATCAAAAATCTTGACAGGTACCTCCTCGTACGTTAAGTCTTCGGCTATCTTGTCCGGTTCTAACTCAATGACGTGGTTCGGGTCGTCCACATAATTTCGTAACTTCGATACATGAAAAATGTTATGAACACGTGTCATACTTGGCGTTAAAACGAGTCTATAGGCCACAGTTTCTACTCGATCGAGGATTTCAAATAGACCAATAAATTGAAGGTTTGAGCTTTCTTCACATTGCCAATTCTCGCTTTTGGAATAACAACTTCTTGCACCTCTTTCTTCATATTCATCAGCTCCGATGTGTAGCTTGAGCGATTTTAACTTTATCGATAAAAGTCGGTTCTACTTGTATATCATCACGTGAGTCCCTAGAGTCTTTAACTCTATATCTATCATTTGTAAGTTATATGAAATGGGTCTTTGACAATATCGCATTCGTACTCGTATACGATCTTTTACTCAACACGTCAGCTACCACGTTCGATTTTTCAAGATGATATGGTCAGAACTTGCGCTGAAATGAGTCTCCTATTGATTTCTTCGAAGTTCTTCCCATATTCCTTGCTCCATTCGAATTTGGTATCTCTACGAGTCAGCTGCGTTAATGGAGTAGCGATTCGAGAAAATCTTTCCACAAAATCTTCGATAATAACCAGCTAAGCATAGAAAGCTACTTATTTCGATTACTGACTTAGGTTGCTCTCAACTATGACTCATATCCGAATCTTGGATAGCACGTCACAATGACACCTATCAGTTTACTACCGCACGAATATGGCGTCCCCTACGGAGAGTCTGGCTTCAGTGCATTCCACAAAGGAAGTCACCAGATAAAGGCTCGGGTACCAAATTCTATAGTTGAATTTTTAACTCCTGAAGTTCAATAAGAGCGATGGGATTTTTAGAAATAGATTTTGTACCGGGTTCAAAGTCGATACAAAATTCAATATCGCACTTTGGGAGTAAGCCAAGAAATTCTTCAGGAAATACGTCAAGAAAGTCAATAACAACAGGAATATTATTCAAATCTGACGTGTCTTTATTCAAATCCATAACATGGGCTAAGAAAGCTTGACATCCGTTTTTCAATAAACGAATAGCTTTATGACTTGATATGAAAGTGTTTGACTTCAATGGTTTGGTTGCTTGAATTCGAATAACAGGTTGCTTAGGAATATGAAAACTAACAACCTTACGAAAAAAAATCAATTTTGGCATGATGAGTAGTTAATCAATCAATCCCCAAAATCACATCAAAAGCAAGTATCTTTAAAGAAATAAGGTCAACAAGTAATGTGATGGTGCCAACTTGGATCAAACAATATTTATAAACAGTGGATGTGATGAAAGTTTCTCCTAACGGAGTTTCCACAGATAGGTCAAAGTCTAATTTATCCGGAGTCAAATTTAAACGTTGAGCACAAGCAGGAGAAATAAATTAATGGGTAGCACCGGTATCTAGTAATTTATAAACTTCGCATAAATTTATGATTTGCTTACCCGTGATCACCTTGTTTGGGTTCCTTGCATGTTGACCAGTCACGACAAACGCTCTTCCAAGAACCATTGACTTTGACTTTTCTGGGACAGCCTTTTGAGTCACCATCCCCACTGGGCTTGGTTTCGCTACCGTACAATCTCGAGCGATATGTCCTTCCTTTCCACAATTATAGCATACCTTGAACTGTTGTTGACAGTTTGGGATGACGTGCCCCTCTTTTCCACATTTATAGCATACGACCGGTGTTCGTTCTCCTCCCTTAAAACCAATTGCTACTTGTGCTGACGTCTTCGCATTGTCATTATTGAATCTCCTCTTTTTAAAATCTCCCCCCGACTCGCTTCTTCTATTTTTATGGCCACGATTACCACCAGAGTGGTTGTCGCTCTTGTCCGTATTTTTCTTTCTCCGCTGGTTATCGTTGTTCTGATGACTGCTGTCACCGGTATGATCCTGGTTGCGGTCTCTTGGTTGAACGTACTCGCTATCTCGCTCTAATAATTGAGCCCTATTGACAACATCTGAATATAAAGAAAATTTATGAGAGATAAGATATTGCCGAATCTCATGTTTTAAACCTCTCAGAAACATCCTCGTCATTCGTTCCTCATTCTCTACTAAATAAGGTGCAAACCTGGATAACTCTGCGAACTTCACCTCGTATTGGGACACCGTCATGTTTCTTTGTTCTAGTCTAATAAACTCTACCTCTTTCATATGGCGAATACTTTCAGGAAAGTATTTTTCGTTAAAAAGTTTCTGAAACGTTTCCCAAGACATGCGGAGTGCGGCAGGATGGGTACGTTTTACAGACTCCCACCAGTAATTTGCCTCGCCACAGAACATAAAGGTGGCGAATGGAACCTTCTGTTCCTCCGTGCATCCCAAGACATTGAATATCTTGGTAATTTTCTTGACCCATGTTTCCGCCATGATCGAATCCGACTTTCCCTTAAATACTGGTGGTCCCAACTCTTTGAACTGTTTGGTCGTGACAAGTCGCGCGTTGCTATCATTTCCACCCGTATTCTGTACACGAGTCTCCCTCGTCTGGTTTTGCATGAACTGCAAAAAGCTCCTAAACATCCCGTCGTTCATCGTCTGCTCAGTGGTGTTATTTACAGAAGGAATATTGCCTTCCTGTTGCACGTTCTCCTGGGTGGTGATTAAAGGTGTTTCCACGGTCTCATTAACTCCACCGTTTTTATTCTCAGTTGTCATTCCTAATACTGTCATAAAAAAAGGGTTAATTAATCAAATTAACATATCACATATTACCCATATAGTTCAACGGACCAACAAAGAAGCTTAGGTATAACATACTAGCGAAGGATTACTCGTCTCTCCCCTCCTAGTACTATTTCCTGATCTCCGCCAGAGACCATATCCCTAAGTTCTAATACCAATTGTGACGCCCCCAAAATAGGTATACATCACCCATTCTTAGTCGCCAAATACATGGTATAGAAACAACTACAACTTTATTAATACAACATAAAAACTGTGAGTTTAAATACAAATATTGTCATTTAGACAATATCCACACTCAAATAAGTCCTCATTACAATTATTAATACACTATTTTACAGAATATTGAGGACTACTAGAACAACTTCTAGAACCATCATTCCACACCCCGACTAGTACTCGCTACATTCTCGCCTCCTTAGAAGAAAAATGGAACAACAAGGAAAAGGGTGAGCTCAACTAGCCCAGTAAAGAATATTATGACTAAGATAATATAGAACAAATTATCGTTAGTCCTCAACAGGGAAAAATCTAATAGAATACAATAAACAACCAGTTTTAAATCAATCTTCGCAGCGGAAATAATAATTCATTAGAAGAGTTGAGTAGAGAATGCAAACTACTATCTTCTATATATGAATTTAAAAGTTCATCATCGATATTTTATCCCTGTAACATCAATCAATATATATCTGGAATCAAATATTCATCATTGCACTACAGGCCAAAGATATTCATCAGTTGGTCATGTTCATCTAAACACCTGTTCATCTTTGCACTACGGGCCAAAGATATTAATCAGTAGGTCATGTTAATCTCAATACCTGTTCATATTTGCACTACGGGCCAAAGATATTCATCAAGAAATCATTCATCTTTGCACTACAGGCCAAAGATATTCAGTAATATCATCATTTAGGACTGGGGATGATGACAAATATTTTAAAGAAAATGAATTTAATGAAACAAAAGAACAAGTATTAAGGATTCGTACTTTAAATAATCCAAGTTCGAAAATACTTCATAAATAACTAGATTGGAGTAAAATTCAAGAATGAAGATCAAAACATAGATCCAATCAAAGATAGGAATCATAACAGACAATCTTGGACACAGAAAAGAAAATTTAATTTTTCTGTGAATAGTGTCGTATTCGTGAATAGTGCCGTATACGTGAATAGTGTCGTATACGTGAATAGTGCCGTATATGTGAATAGTAACTCCGACCTCAAAAGATAGAAATTTCAGACAAAAAACATCATCACACTTTGTGAATAGTACTCGTGAATAGTAACTCATGAATATTAACTTATGAATAGTAACTCGTGAATAATAACTCCGACATGAAAAAGTTCCAAATTTAATAAAAAGTTCAGAACAATATTTCGGCATAATAATATTGAAGAAGATAATATCATTTAAGAATAAACAACATCCCTTACTTCAGAAAGAATAGTACTTCTGACTGGAATACTAGATATAGTGCTGAAAGAATTTGCACCGTATAGCAATACTCAAAGTACTAAAATACTCACAAATACGCTCGATATTATAGAGAGAGAAATAAAGAGAAAACTTCAGTTTCTGGTGTGATTTTCAATTCTAACCTAAGCACCCTATTTATAGAAAAATGCTTAGAACACCAAAACAGAAAATTTAATAAAATATTAATATATATTATAAATTTCTTTAGCCCAACTTTGAAGATCTGAATTCAGATCATTTATAACACATGTGAGCCCACTAATTGCACAAAAAACGTTTCTCTCAAAATAATTAACTAAAACTCCCAAAAATCAATTATTTCGGAACTTCAAAACTTCAATAATTCATAACAAATAGCCCTTTTGTCAGAAAATTCGAATCTCGCGACTTTTTATAGGAAATTCAATTCTCTACAACTTTGCAGAAGAAATTTTTTCCAAATTCGAAATAGAAGTTGACCGAAATCTACATACGGATGATTTTACAAGCTATAATCAAATTTCAGTCAAGAAACTGGGTCCACCGACACACAAAACATGTGTTAAACAACTTTTCCAAAAAATAATCTTTCTCCTCATATACTCATATATCCCACATTCATTGTAAAAATATTATCATTATTATATTATAATAATATAATAAAATATTATTTTATCAGAAAAGATAAAATATCAATTTTTAACAATTGTCACTTTAAAAATTTTCTCCATCTATATCCACATAAAATCAATATTTCCCTCATCATATAAATCAATAATTAATTATTCACAAATAATATTACAGAATCACAGTACTGACAACCAGGCCGTTCCTAGGAAAGAGGGGGCTTTCCAATAAGAATTTCTCCTTACTGGCGCGCAATTAGGTGACCAAACCTCTCCTTAGACAGAACTTTCTAGACATTGCCAATAATGTTTTCTAATAATATTATTCAGCTAATATGAATTATTGCTTCGATAATGAAAAATACTGTGTAGTGACAATTATTGAAACAACAGTAATATAAAATATCAACGCAGCAATTATTGAATCAATAAAATAAAATACTGAACAGTAACTACTGTAACAATTATTGAGTAGTGCCTTCTTACGTAAGAATCAATAATTGGTGCAATACCGTGTGCTACTGTGCAACAACGCGTATTACTGTGTTTTAACCACCGAGTATTCCAACAGTATTAACGGTAACGATTACGCCGTTATTTATAAACAACTCGTACTTGTCTTTTTCTTTGTCCAATCGCTTTCCGTTATGGGGACCACAAAAGGCTATGCCGTCGTACGAATATTCCCCGACAGCAAGAATATTCCACGACCAAATGAATATTCCCCGACAACAATGAATATTTTATAACCACCTGTTTATTTTAAAATTTTCGCGCATTTTACTAATAACTAACCACATTAATCAATTCAACCCTTACTATTTCAAAATAATAAATAGAGAAAATTCCATTTTATTAAAAAAAATCGGGGTCTTACACTATTGACGAAGGTAATTACTATTGACGAAGAGACTCTTAGATGATGACATATGGGCCCCCCATAAAATAACCAAACTTACCACAAACATCTCATAACAGACTCATTATATACATCAAGGATTGAATAAATATTACCACAAATTATTTTATTTTTAATCAATACATATTTAATCTTTCAACAATTATTAATCATTTATAACTTGTCGTCTCAATTATTAATTTAATAATATAACATATTATACAGATGATACTGTGACAATAATTGAATCAATAATATAAGAGATATGATGCAGCAATTGGTGTAGCAATAATTGAGTTCAGCTAAGTGACTTCTCACGTAAGTATCAATAATTAATACTGTGTGCTACTATGCAACCACGCGTATTACTGTACTTTTACTACCGAGTAGTTCAACAGTTTTAACGGTAACACCTCTGCCGTTATTTTTATAGAAAGATAATTTTGTCATTTTCTAACTACGACAATACTTCCGTTGTGGGGTCCACCAATGATTGAGCCGTCGTACGAATATTCCCCGACAAAAAAAATATTCTCCGACCAAACGAATATTTTATAACAACTTGCTTACTTTGCAAAATTTATAAATATTACCCACAACTATAACATTATATCAAATTTATTCCATAATATTCAAAAATAATATTTATAGAAAATTCTTCTTTATTTATAAAAGTTAGGGTCTTACAACCTCCCCTTCTTATGAAATTTCTCCCTCGAAATTAGGGTACATACCTGGTATGTCGAAGAGGTAAAGATACCTTGATTTCATTTCAGATTCTAATTCCCAAGTCATTTCCTCAACATCGTGATTTCTCCACAAAACCTTGACTTGAGGTATAACTTTTGAATGTAGAATATGTTCCTTCTTATCCAAGATTTGAACAGGAACCTCTTCATACGTCAAATCTTTCGCTATTTCGTCCGGTTCTAACTCAATAATGTGGTTCGGGTCTTTCACATATTTACGTAACATGGATATGTGAAAAACGTTATGAACACGAGACATACTTGGCGATAAAACGAGTCTATAGGCCACATTTCCTACTTGATCGAGGATTAAAAATGGGCCGATAAATCGAGGATTGAGTTTTCGTCTCTTTCCAAATCTTGTAACTCCTTTCCATGGAGCAACACGTAACAACACATGATCTCCTATATCGAATTCCACGTCCTTTCAATGAAGATCAACATAACTCTTTTGTCGATTTTGTGAGGTTTTTATACGTTGTCGGATCGTTTGAATCTTTTCTATAGTCATACGTACCAACTCCGGTCCCAACAACGTTGCTTCACCCACCTCATCCCAGCATACTAGAGAACGACACTTTCTTCCATACAACGCTTCGAATGGAGCCATGCCAATACTTGTTTGATAACTGTTGTTGTAGGAAAACTCCACCAATGGTAAGAACTTGTCCCAACTTCCCTTGAAATCAAGGACATAGAGTCTTAATAGATATTCAAGAGTTTGAATAGTCCTCTCCGACTGTCCTTCCGTCTGAGGATGATATGCCGAGCTAAATCGTAAGTCTGAGCCCATAGCTTTTTGCAAACTAACCCAAAATCGTGAAGTGAATCTTGGGTCTCGATCAGAAACTATGGATACCGGCATACCATGCAGTCTTACAATCTCGTTTATGTACATACGAGCAAGACGTTCAAGTGTATAAGTTTCTCGTATCGGTAAGAAATGAGTAGACTTGGTCAATCTATCAACAATGACCCAAATCACATCTATGCCTTGAGAAACCTTAGGAAGACCAGTAACGAAATCCATGGTAATGTGCTCCCACTTCCATTCTGGAATTTCAAATGGTTGCAATGGACCTTTTGGTACTTGATGCTCCGCTTTAACTCGTTGACAAGTTAGATACCTTGAGATAAACAACGCTATCTCTCTCTTCATATTGCTCCACCAAAATGTATGACGAATATCATGATACATTTTGGTACTCCAAGGATGGATTGCAAACGGTGTGTTGTGCGCCTCCATCATGATTTTATACTTTAAATCAGGGTCGTTAGAACACAAAGTCTGGATTTGACTCGAAGTATTCCTTCTTCATCAATTTTTGCTTCCGGCATAGCACCTTCTTGCACTTTCTTCCTCATACGCATCAGCTCCAAGTCTGTATCTTGAGCAGTTTTAACTTTATCGATTAAAGTCGGTTCTACTCGTATATTCGCCATCGTCACATGCGTCCCTGGAGTCTTTAACTCTATCTTCATCCTTTGCAAGTCACACAAAATGGGCCCTTGTGTTGACAATATCGCACTCATACTTGTATATGATCTTCTACTCAATGCGTCAGCTACCACATTTGCTTTTCCAGGATGGTATTAGATGGTATGATCATAATCTTTCAACAGTTCAAGCCAACGTCGTTGTCGCATGTTGAGTTCCTTTTGAGTGAGGAAATATTTGAGGCTTTTATGATCCGTAAAAATCTCCACTTTCTCCCCATATAAGTAATGCCTCTAAATTTTAAGTGCAAAGACAACAGCTGCCAACTCTAGATCATGAGTAGGATAATTCCTCTCATATTTTTTGAGTTGTCACGAGGCATAGGCTATGACTTTTCCATGTTGTATGAGAACACATCCCAACCCTTTGCCCGAAGCATCACTGTAGATGACAAATCCCTCCGAGCTAGATGGTATTGTCAGAACAGGTGCTAAAATGAGTCTCCTCTTGAGTTCTTGAAAACTCTTCTCATATTCTTCGCTCCAACCGAACTTTGTATCTTTCTGAGTCAGCTGAGTCAATGGAGTAGCGATTCGAGAAAATCCTTCCACGAATCTCCAATAATAACCACCTAAACCTAGAAAGTTACGTACTTCAGTCACTGATTTAGGTTGCTCCCAGCTTTGAATAGCTTCAATCTTTGCTGGGTCAACAGATATTCCATTACTTGATACCACGTGCCCAAGGAATGCTATTTCCTCAAGCCAAAACTCGCATTTCTTCAACTTGGCATAAAACTTATATTCACGAAGCTTTTGGAGTGTCAGCCTCAAGTGTTGCTCATGATCTTCACGGCTTTTGGAATAAATAAGGATGTCATCAATAAAGACGACCACAAAATGATCCAAATATTCCTTGAATACTCGGTTCATCATATACATGAAGGCAGCAGGAGCATTAGTCAATCCAAAGGACATGACTAGGAATTCATAATGTCCGTACCGAGTTCTGAAAGCCGTCTTTGGAATGTCATCGGTTCTAATCTTCAATTGGTGATATCCGGAACGAAGATCAATCTTTGAAAAGAATTTGGCTCCTTGCAACTGGTCAAACAGGTCATCAATACGTGGCAATGGATACCTATTTTTGATGGTGACATGATTCAACTCCCGATAATCAATACAAAGTCGCATACTCCCATCTTTCTTCTTTACGAATAGAACAGGAGCACCCCAAGGAGAAGTACTAGGATGAATAAAGCCAATGTCTAACAATTCCTGCAGTTGGGTCTTTAACTCCTGAAGTTCAATAGGAGCCATTCGATATGGGGCTTTGGAAATGGATTTTGTATCGGGTTCAAGGTCGATACAAAATTCAATTTCACGCTCTGGGGGTAGGCCAGGAAGTTCTTCGGGGAATACGTCAGGAAATTTATTAACAACAGAAATATCATTCAAACCTGACGTATTTTTGTTTAGATCTGTGACATGAGCTAAGAAAGCTTGACATCCGTTTTTCAATAAACGAATAGCTTTATGGCTTGAGATGACCGTGATTGATTTTAATGGTTTGGTCGCTTGAATTCGCATAATAGGTTGATTAGGAATATGAAAGCTAACAACCTTAAAAAAATAATCAATTTTTGCATGATGAGTATTTAACCAATCAATCCCTAGAATCACGTCAAATGCAAGTATTTTCAATGAAATAAGATCAACAGGTAATGTGAGGGTACCGATTTGAACCAAACAAAGACTTATAAACAATGGATGTAATGAAGGTTTCTCCCAACGGAGTTTCCACAGATAAGTCAAAGTCTAATTTCTCCAGAGTCAAATTTAATCGATGAGCGCAAGTAGGAGAAATAAAAGAATTGGTAGAACCGGTATCAAATAAAGTATAGACTTCGTTAGAGTTTATGATAAGCTTACCCGTGATGACCTCATTCGGGTTCCTTGCTTTCTGGGAAGTCACAACAAACGCTCTCCCTTGCACTACCGGCTTTGACCTTTCTGGGACGGCCTTTGGTGCCTCCATCCTAGCTGAATTTGTCTTCGGTGAACGAAAAAATCGGGCTAAGTGACCTTCTCTTCCACAATTATTACATGTTTTGCATCGTGCAGTTTGGACTGATGTATCCCTCCCCTCTGCATTTGAAGCATATGATAGGTAGTCTTTCTCCTTCTTTAACAACGGGTGCTGGTGCGGACATCTTTCCATCATTGTTGAATCTCCTATTCTTGAAATGTCCATTCTTATTATTTTGGCCCTGATTACCACCGAAGTGGTTACCATTTCTGGCCTGTTGATTCCCTCCACGCTTGTTATCACCACTTCGATGACTACTCTCGCTTGTATTATAAGTTTGTCGGCTGCTCTCTTTTAGTTGCGTTGACTCGTTATTGCGCTCCACTAACTGAGCCCTATTTACAACATCTAAATACAAACAAAGTTTATGAGAAATAAGATGTTGACGTATCTCCGGCTTCAAACCTCTTAAAAACATTCGCGTCATTCTTTCTTCATTATCCACCAAGTAGGACGTAAACCGGGATAACTCCGCAAATTTTGCCTCGTATTGCGACACGGTCATATTGTTTTGTTCCAACTTGATAAACTCCACCTCCTTCATGTGGTGAATACTTTCGGGAAAGCATTTGTCGTTGAATAGCTCCTGGAACTTCTCCCAAGATATCTTCAGTACAGCAGGTTGAGTACGTTTTACCGATTCCCACTAGTAATCTGCCTCTCCGCGCAACATAAAGGCGACAAAGAGAACCTTTTGCTCCTCGGAGCATCCCAAGACATCAAATATCTTGGTGATCTGCTTTATCCATGCTTCCGCCATAAGTGGTTTTGGCTCTCCCTTAAACTCCGGTGGTCCCAGCTCCTTGAACTGTTTAGCGGTGACCGCCCGAGAGTTTCTAGTGTTTCCAACTACGTTTTGGACAGGAGCCGCTCTCGCCTGCTGTTGCATAAATTGCATAAAGCCTCTGAACATTTGGTCATTCATCATTTGGTCAGTGTTGTTGTTTGCATGGGGATTGTCGCATTCCTGATGCACATTATCCTGATTATTGATATGTGGTGAATCAACGGTCGCCTGTGCTCCATTGCTATTCTCAACATTCTCAGATGTTATTTTCAGATACTGCCACAAAACAAAAGGTTAATTGATATGTAACATATTATCCCTATATTCTGACCGACCAATAAAATAGCACATAAACTTAGGTAGGTCATACTAGAGAAGAAATTCCTCGTCTCTCCCCTCCTAGTACTATTCTCACATCTTAGCCAGGGATCATATCCCTAAGCTTTGATACCAACTGTGACGCCCCCAAAATTAGGTATACATCACCCATCTTGGGTCCACAGATAAATGGTACAGAATTCAAATATAACTTACTAATACAACTGTCGTGTACAATACGACAAAACATAAACTGTGAGTTTGAATACAATTATTGTCTACTAGAGATTATACAAACTCAAAAGGAGTCCTCATTACAATTATTATCACACTATTTCACAGAATAGTGAGGACTACTAATGCTATCCTCTGGACCATTACTCCGTTTCCCGACTCGTCCCAGCTATATTCTCATTTCCTGAAGAGAACAGTGAAAGAAAGGGTGAGCTCAACTAGCCCAGTAAGAAATATTATGACTAAGATAATACAGAATAAATTATCATTAGCCTTCAACAGTGTTAAACTGATAAAATATAATAAACATCAAGTTTAACTGCAGCGGAACCAGCAATCCATTAAAAGAGTCAAGTAGAAAATAAAATCTACTATCTTTTATGATTTAAAAGGTTTTTCATCACTGTTATAGCTGAGACTCAGCTTAATAAATATTTCACATCATCGAATCACCTCTGCACTACGGCCAAGGATATTCTTTAGTATCACGACCACAATTATCCATTCACTACGGGCCAAGAATATTTGTGTATTCATTAATGGTCATGATCATGCCAACAACTGTCCATCAATGCACTACGGGCCAATGATAACTTTTATCACATCACATTACGGTCATGATTACACCGAATAATCCCTGGTCATAATCATACCAAGTCCATCTATGCACTACAGGCCACAGATGACTTTCAACATAATATAAACATGAGGATGATAATAATGATATAAGAATTCAATAAAACAAGTTCAAGAATTAATTTATCCAGGAACTAATAATGTCCAAATTGTCAACATGATACTGCTTTGTAGAGTAAAATTCAAGAATGATCAGATGAATATTTTCATGAAAAGATACTGGATGAAGCGCAAATATCAAGGATATTCTACTAATTTTATGAGTATAGAAGTCAAAACTTTAACCAACTGAGTATAATAAATAATGGAATAACAAAAAAAATCATCATGTATGCGGTACTTCGCATAGACAGGTTATTCTAACAGAATAATAATAACGGAACCAGGTCAGGCAAAATTTGCACCGACAGGATGTTCTAACAGAATAATAATAAAGACGGAACCAGGTCCGGTGTAAAACACACAGACAGGATGTTCTAACAGAATAATAGAAGAAGGTCACCAAGTATAGGGTAAACCGCGTATACAGGTTATTCCAACAGAATAATAAGCAATGGAATAACAACGGTTCTCTTCATGAATAAGAAAGAATAACACCCCTTACTTTAGTAGGAGATTGAATACTGCAGTAGTGTAGTAACAAAATACTCTTCTTCTTTCTCTCTTATTCTCTCTATACTTTCTCTCTCTATAGCTTGAATGAATTCGTGAAAAATAATGAAGCACTAGGCCTCTATTTATAGAAGATTTCTAGCTTAGCACTTGCCATGTAAAAAGGCAAGTGGCTTGATGACTGGTAATGTGAAAAGAAAAGTGGTTTGACGCCTGTAATGTGAATCGACAATTGGTTCGACGCTTGTAATGTGAAACGACAAGTGGTTCGACGCCTGTAATATGAAACAGCAAGTGATTTGACGACTGGTAAAGGTAATTACTATTAACGAAGGTAATTACTATTGACGAAAGAGACTCTTAGACGATGACATATGGGCCCCCCCATAAAATAACCAAATTTACCACAAACGTCTCATAACAGTCTCTTTATATACATCAAGGATTGAATAAATATTACCACAAATTATTTTATTTTTAATCAACACATATTTAATCTTTCAACAATTATTAATCATTTATAACTTGTCGTCTCAATTATTGATTTAATAATATAACATATTATACAATTGATACTATGACAATAATTGAATCAATAATATAAGAGATATGATGCAACAATTACTGTAGTAATAATTGAGTATAGCTGAGTGACTTCTCACGTAAGCATCAATAATCAATACCGTGTGCTAATATGTAACCACGCGTATTACTGTACTTTTACTACCAGGTAGTTCAACAGTTTTAACGGTAACACCTCCGCCGTTATTTTTATAGAAAGATAATTTTATCGTTTTCTAACTACGACAATACTTTCGTTGTGGGGTCCACCAATGATTGAGCCGTCGTACGAATATTCCCCGACAAAAAATATATTCCCCGACCAAACGAATATTTTATAACAACTTGCTTACTTTGTAAAATTTATAAATATTATCCACAACTATAACATTATATCAAATTTATTCCATAATATTCAAAAATAATATTTATAGAAAATTCATCTTTATTTATAAAAGTTGGGGTCTTACAGTTAACACTGTCGAAATACCCGGTGATTAAAGTACAGTAATACGCGTGGTTGCACAGTAGTACACGGTATTGCATAATATTTTTGAATTATTGATTCTTACGTAAGAAAACACTACTCAATAATTGTTACAGTAATTACTGTTCAATATTTTATTGATTCAATAATTGTTACGTTGATATTTTATATTATTGGTGTTTCAATAATTGTTACTGCATAGTATTCCCCATTATCAGATCAATAATTCATATTATTTGAATAATATTATTAGATAGCATTATTGACAATGTCTAAGAAAATTCTGTCTAGGAAAAGAGTTTGGTCACCTAATTGCGCGCCAGTAAAGAGATTTTTTTTTTACACATCAGTTTCCTAGGCCCCGCTAGGATAGTCACGTCAATAATTTCTGACGTGGTAGACTCAATTTGTTGGAATTAGAAAAAATTAACAGTTCAATCATCTAATTGACAAAATTAAAAGATGGATCACCGAAATAAATATGATATATAGTTTAAGATAGTAAATTATATTTAAGCATCTATTTTACTATATTTCACTTTTGTCCTTCTCCCTCTTTGTGGGTATGATTGTAATTTGAAAAGACCAACATTCGAACTGATCACCCGTTACTGTAGATTGACAAGAAAAGTTTAGTCAAAAAGAAAAAGAAAAAAAAAAGGTAAAAAAACATGCCCTTTTCCATTTATATAGGAGATTTATTTTTATACACCATATATTCGAATAAGCAAAAGGTGTAATTTATTTTTAAAGTTTCGTGGACCTTGAATTTTATATGCAAACACTTTGGACATACTTTTTTACTAGATAATAAATTTATTTTCACAGTTTCTTATCAAGAAAAATCAATTAGTCTTGTGCAAATTTTAAAAAATTAATATTTTCACACGAGTTTCTCTTACATGCAAATGAGACTCACTCACTATTCATGTGAATAGAATCATATAAAAATATCATTTTAAGACCATATCCAACAAACCGACGACAACTTAATCCTTGACTAAATATAGTCTAACATTTATATTTCACTTCAGCAATCGGACTAAATTTAGTTTATGAATTTTTCCGGTGAAACCGGTGGACAAAGAACTAGAATTTGGTGGACTATAATTTTAAATATATTTAAATAGAAGTGTGAAAAAATGATTGGTGTACTATAATTTATTAAATATAATATAATATTTTAATATTATAGTCCATAAGGATAGTGCTAGAAGAATTGAAAAATTATCTCATGGATTGATGTCATATGAACTAAATATAGTTTATGGTATAATCCAATTTAATGAAAATACTCTAATATGTAGAAATATCAGTTTCCAAAATTTTTTATAAGACTCTATTTTTCAAAAGATAGAAGTCCAATTGTATATGTAGAAGAACTTGTGAAATTTGTGTGATAAATTTAAAATTTTATTGATTTTTTGACCTTGTATTATCAAATATTTTAAAATTATTTTTAACATTTTTTTTATAAATGAAGTTGTAAAATTAGTTAGGATATAGTATATATAAAAATTGATATTTTCACATAATTTAAATAATATATAATAAGTCCTATCTTGCGAAAAAAATAACATTATGTGAAAATAGGATTCACTATTCATCTATATATAATTAGCGAATTCTGTTAGTATGAAATTTATTTTTCGATAAATCAGTCAATTGACTGATAGAATATTAACATATATATAAAACCTTCAACTTCGTATGTGTGATAATATTTTATTAAATAATTTATAAATTTATTCAAAAATAAACTTAACAAAAGTGTTATGAAAACTAACAAGCAAGTGAACACTTGTTAGTTGTTACACCGACTTACCATCCACCAAAATGGAGCAGCTTTCACACCATAAATTAAACTGAATCAAACCTCCCTTCCGACCTTCCCCCACCGTCCACCGCCATATATCATCACCACCAACCACCACCCAGATTTTCTCTCACACAAACTTACACACTTAAAATTCTATCTCCTAAAAAAGTGACACCATGGCAGTGAGCAACAACATAACAGCAGTGTTAAACTTCATAGCCCTGATGTGCTCCATCCCCATTATCTCCGCCGGAATCTGGCTGGCTTCCAAGCAAGATAACCAGTGCATCCGCTGGCTCCGATTCCCCGTGGTCTTCATCGGAATCCTCTTCCTCCTCGTCACCTTAGCCGGCTTCGTCGGCGCTTACTGGAACAAGCAAGGCCTGCTGGCTTTTTTCCTTTTCTCCATGGCCTTTCTCATTGTCACCCTCCTCATCCTCCTTGTTCTTGCCTTCATCGTCGCCCGCCCCTCCGGCGCCTACTACGTTCCCGGCCGCGGCTACAGCGACTACCGGCTTAGTGGGTTTTCCGATTGGCTGAGAAATCACATCACCAATTCCGATAATTGGGGTGACATAAGGGCCTGTCTTGCGGATTCTCACATTTGCCCAAAGCTCAATCAAGAATATGTCTCTGCTGAGCAATTTTTTGCTGCTCATCTCTCTCCTATTCAGGTAACTTTGATAATAAATGCGTTTAATTAGATTCATATAAATGTGGGGTTTGTTTGAATTCCCTCAATCTCTAGGAAATTCATGTTTTTTTCTACAAATATTGTTGGTAGCAATTAGTACTGATGGATATTTATATAGAATATTGATTCCTCTGTTTTCTCCATTCTGGCTTAAGTTTTGTGAATTGTGAATCTGTGATAATCAAACATTTTTTGTAAATTCAATTCATATATATTCATACAAGTGAAAGTTTAATGCTTATAATTGTACAAGAAGCTTCTCTGCTCTGACTGAATTACTGTTCCTGAATTTTGTGCTCAACACTTGTTTAGTATCAAGAGAGTCAATTGACCAATACAGACGCAGACTGGAAGATGATCTTTCTGTATTAGTCAATTGCCCAACTTAACATGAAGTTAAGTTCATGATATCCGATCCGGAGAGGATGGACATGTCCAAATTTCCAAACTAGGACCACTATTTTAATCAGTAAACAAACTGTTGAAGGGACCTACCATGAGGGTGTAGTCAATTTTATACCAAACCCCATTCTATATAGTCCTTGATTGTATATTGATCAAATTCATTTGATTTGATTGTGCTACTTTTACAAGGCGAAAACTATCCCAAACGCAATTTTAAATCATAATGAGTTGCCTAGTGCGCCTAGATAGTATATATTCCTCTTGATTGATCAATTTGGTCCATGCAATAATCGAGTAAAAGTATAATTTGTGAGGATGGTGGGTCAGTGGATTGTTAAGGAGTCATTTCCTTCTTTCTCTAATGAACTCAGAGAAGTTTGAACCTAACACAATAATGCTAGGATTATTGAGATCAAATATTGTCTATAGTGAAGCAGATAGAATAGAATTTTATGGTTGCCAGCTGCAGAATTATGGATGCACATGGTGACACTTGTTTGGTGGGTGGGTGTTTTTCTTGATTATTTCCCTCAAATTAACAGTTTAGAACTTTAGATCTAGAGAAAATCTAGGAATTTTATATTGAAAAATGTCATCTTTAAATGTGTAATCCGTAATCCTTGAAAATCACGGTTTTACCTAGACAAAGTATTCATAGTTTTTGTCTAGTTACATCGCATTACTTCATTTAATTTGGGGCGGAGGGAGCACCTTATTGGTCTCTCCCTCTCTTTAGTAATTCCACTTATTCTTTTTAAGATGTTATGGCATTGAAATTTGTAGTTTGACAATATTATTATACACATGTTTACAGTCGGGATGCTGCAAGCCTCCAACCGTTTGCGGGTACCAGTATGTCAACCCAACAATGTGGATAAACCCAGTGAATCCAATTGCTGATGCAGATTGCTCTATCTGGAATAATGATCCAACCCAATTGTGCTATAATTGTGATTCTTGCAAGGCTGGTCTACTGGGGAACCTAAGAAAGGAATGGAGGAAGGCCAATGTGATTTTGATTGTAGCAGTGGTGGTTCTGATATGGGTATATCTTATAGCCTGCAGCGCATTCAAGAACGCACAAACTGAAGATCTTTTCCGCCGGTACAAACAGGGATGGGTTTGATCTTACTCCCAAACATCCCCCCACTTGTCAAACAGATGATTTTGGTTTTGTCTCAACTTTGATTTCATCCTTGAGTCAAGTTTCTTTTATCACTAGTGTGTGTGTGTGTCTGTATATATATATATTCTACTGTGCTATTCTATCTGACAGAAATGGAACCACCAGTTGGAGCTTTAGCCTTTTGTCTGTTACATATTTGATATTCCATGTTCGTTACGTATTTTATTGGAAGATGATGCGAATAGAATTCCTTTGATCACTTTTCACTTTGTCTAGGGTTCTTCCTTTTATTAGGGGTCACCGTATCAATTGTAATCCCGGAAATTCATGGCCCCGGGTAGACCTGGCAAACGGCCCGGGTCGGGTCATGGCCGAGTCGGGTTTTTGACAGGCCGGGTCAAACTGGTTCGGATTTTAGGGCGGGCTGAAGACGTTTTATGCTTGTTTTTAAGTTTTTTTGGGCTTAGCTCAAATGGGTCGGGTCTTTGGCGGACCAGGCCAAAAAATCCAAGTTTTTGTGGGCTTAAAAAAAGCAGCCCAAAGCTCGGTTTTGATGGCCGGGCTATTATTCTGTTGGAATAACCTGTCTGTGCGGTCTATCGCATGCATGGTGATTTCTTTTGTTATTCCATTATTTATTATACTCAGTTGGTTAAGACTTTGACTTCTATACTCCATGAAATTAGTGGAATATCCTTAATATTTGCGCTTCATCCAGTATCTTTTCATGGAAATATTCTTCTGAGCATTCTTGAATTTTACTCTACAAAGCAGTATCATGTTGTCAATTTGGACGTTATCAGTTCCTGGATAAACTAATTCTTGAACTTGTTTGATTGAATTCTTATATCATTGTCATCATCCTCATATTTATATTATGTTGAAAGTCATCTGTGACCTGTAGTGCATAGACTGACTTGGTATGATTATGACCAGGGATTATTCGGTATAATCATAATCATAATGTTACAAATGATGTGGAAAAAGTCTTCATTGGCCCGTAGTGCATTGATGGACAGTTTTTGCTATGATTATGGCTATGGATTCTCTTTGGCCGTAGTGCAAAGATGAATTATTTTATGGCATGATCAGGATTGTTGATGAAAACATGATTATCTTAAGCCGTAGTGCATGGATAATTCGTGGTCGTGATATTAAAGAATATCCTTGGCCGTAGTGCAGAGGTGATTCGATGATGTGGATTATTTATTAAGCTGAGTTCCCAGCGATAAAAGTGATGAAAAACCTTTTAAATCATAGAAGATAGTAGATTTTATTCTCTACTTGACTCTTCTAATGGATTGCTTCTTCCGCTGCAGTTAAACTTGATGTCTATTGTATTTTAGCAGTTTAACACTGTTGAAGGATAACGATAAATTATTCTGCATTATCTTAGTCATAATATTTTTTACTGGGTTAGTTGAGCTCACCCTTTCTTTCACTGTTCTCTTCAGGAAATGAGAACGTAGATGGGACTAGTCGGGGAACAGAGTGATTGTCCTAGATGGTGCATTAGTAGTCCTCACTATTCTGTGAAATAGTGTGATAATAATTATAATGAGGACTCCTTTTGAGTTTGTATACTCTCTAGTAAACAATATTTGTATTCAAACTCACAATTTATGTTTTGTCGTATTGTACACGACAGTTGTATTATTAAGTTGTATTTGTTTTATGTACCATGTATCTGGCGATCCAAGATGGGTAATGTATACCTAATTTTGGGGGTGTCACAATAACCTTGGAGCGTAGAATATGATCCTTTTTATCCAAGATTTTAACAGGTAACTCTTCATACGTTAAATATTCCTCTATCTCGTTTGGTTCTAATTCAATAATGTGGTTCGGGTCTTTCACATATTTACGTAACATGGATATGTGAAAAACGTTATGAACACGAGACATACTTGGCGGTAAAACGAGTCCATACGCCACAGTTCATACTCGATCGAGGATTAAAAATGGGCCAATGAATCGAGGGTTGAGCTTTCATCTCTTTCAAAATCTTGTAACTCCTTTCCATGGAGCAACACGTAACAACACATGATCTCCAATATCGAATTCTACCTCCTTTCGATAAAGATCAGCATAACTCTTTTGTCGATCTTGTGAGGTTTTTATACGTTGTTGGATTATTTGAATCTTTTCCGTAGTCATACGTACCAACTCTGGTCCCAACAACGTTGCTTCACCAACTCATCCCAGCATACTGGAGAACGACACTTTCTTCCATACAACGCCTCAAATGGAGCCATGTCAACACTTGCTTGATAACTGTTGTTGTAAGAAAAATCCACCAATGGTAGAAACTTATCCCAACTTCCCTTGAAGTAAATGACACAGGGTCTTAATAGATCTTCAAGAGTTTGAATAGTCTTCTCCGACTGTCCATCCTTCTGAAGATGATATGCCGAGCTAAATCGTAAATCCGTGCCCATAGCTTTTTGTAAACTAACCCAAAATCTTGGAGTGAATCTTGGGGCTCGATCAGAAACTATGGATACTGACATACCATGAAGTCTTACAATCTCGTTTATGTACATATGAGCAAGACGTTCAAGTGTATAAGTTTCTCGTATAGGTAGGAAATGAGCAGACTTGGTCAATCTATCAATAATGACCCAAATTGCATCTATGCCTTGAGAAACCTTGGGAAGACCAGTAACTAAATCCATAGTAATGTGTTCCCACTTCCATTCTGAAATTTAGTGGTTACAATGAACCTTTTGGTACCTGATGCTCCGCCTTGACTCGTTGACAAGTTAAACACCTTGAGATAAACTCTGCTATCTCTCTCTTCATATTGCTCCACCAAAATGTATGTCGAAGATCACGATACATTTTGGTACTCCCAGGATGGATTGCAAACGGTGTGTTGTGCGCCTCCATCATGATTTTATACTTTAAATCAGGGTTGTTAGGAACACAAAGTCTGGAGTTGACTCGAAGTATTCCTTCCTCATCGATTATTGCTTCCGGCATAGCACCTTCTTGCACTTTCTTCTTCATACGCATTAGCTCCAGGTTTGTAGCTTGAGCAGGTTTAACTTTATCGATTAAAGTCGGTTCTACTCGTATGTTTGCCATCAATACATGGTCGATCTTTGAAAAAAATTGTGCTCCTTGTAACTGATCAAACAGGTCATCAATACGTGGCAATGGGTACCTATTTTTGATGGTGACATGATTCAACTCCCGATAATCAATACAAAGTCGCATACTCCTATCTTTCTTTTTCATGAATAGAACAGGAGCACCCCAACGAGACGTATTAGGACGAATGAAACCAATGTCTAACAATTCCTGTAATTGGGTCTTTAACTCCTGAAGTTCAATAGGAGCCATTCGATATGGAGCTTTGGAAATGGGTTTTGTACCGGGTTCAAGGTCGATACAAAATTCAACTTCACGCTCTGGGGGTAGGCCATGAAGTTTTTCAGGGAATACGTCAGGAAATTTATTAACAATAGAAATATCCTTCAAATCTGACGTATTTTTGTTTAAATCCGTGACATGAGCTAAGAAAGCTTGACGTCTATTTTTCAATAAACGAATAGCTTTATGGCTTGAGATGACCGTGATTGATTTTAATGGTTTAGTCGCTTGAATTCGCATAATATGTTTATTAGGAATATGAAAGCTAACAACCTTACGAAAATAATCAATTTTAGCATGATGAGTAGTTAACCAATCAATCCCTAGAATTACGTCAAATACAAGTATTTCTAAGGAGATAAGATCGACAGGTAACATGCGGTTACCGATTTGAATCAAACAAGACGTATAAACAGTAGATGTAATGAATGTTTCTCCTAATGGAGTTTCAACAGATAAGTTAAAGTCTAATTTCTCCGGAGTCAAATTTAAATGTTGAGCGCAAGTAGGAGAAATAAAAGAATGGGTAGAACCAGTATCAAATAAGGTATAGACTTCACTAGAGTTTATGATAAGCTTACCCGTAATAACCTTGTTCGGGTTCCTTGCTTTCTGGGAGGTCACAACAAACGCTCTCCCTTGCACTACCGGCTTTGACTTTTTTGGGACGGTCTTTGGTGCCTCCATCCTAGCTGAATTTGTCTTCGGTGAACGACAAAATCGAGCTAAGTGACATTCCCTTCCACAATTATAACATGCTTTGGACGGCATCGCGCAGTTTGGACTGATGTGTCCCTCCCCTCCGTATTTGAAGCATATGATAGGTGGTCGTTCTCCTTCCTCGACAGCGGGTGTTGGTGCTGACGTCTTTCCATCATTGTTGAATCTCCACTTCTTGAGATGTCCATTCTTATTGTCTTGGCTATGATTACCACCGAAGTGGTTACCATTTCTGGCATGTTAATTCCCTCCACGCTTGTTGTTACCGTTTTGATGACTGTTACCACTGGTATTTTCATGTTGTCAGCTGCTTTTTCTTGGTTGCGTTGACTCGTTACCGCGCTCCAATAACTGAGCCCTATTTACAACATCTGAGTCCAAACACAGTTTATGAGAAATAAGATATTGACGTATCTCCGATTTCAAACCTCTTAAAAACATTCGCGTCATTCGCTCCTTATTATCGACCAAATGGGATGCAAATCGGGATAACTCCGAAAATTTAGACTCGTAATGCGACACGGTCATATTGTTTTGTTCCAACTTGATAAACTCCACCTCCTTCATGTGATGAATACTTTCGGGAAAGTACTTGTCGTTGAATAGCTCTTGGAACTTCTCCCAAGACATCTTGAGTGCGTCAGGCTGGGTACATTTTACAGATGCCCACCAGTAATTTGCCTCTTCACGTAATATGAAGGTGGCGAAGGGAACCTTTTGTTCCTCGGAGCATCCCAAGACATCAAATATCTTGGTTATCTGCTTTATCCATGCTTCCGCCTTAAATAGTTTTGGCTCTCCAATAAACTCTGGTGGTCCCAGCTCCTTGAACTATTTAGCGGTGACCGTCCGAGAGTTGCCAGTGTTTCCACCTGTATTTTGGACAGGAGCCGCTCTCGCCTGATGTTGCATGAATTACATGAAGCCTCAGAACATTCCACTGTTCATCATTTGGTCAGTGTTGTTGTTTGCATAAGGATTGTCGCATTCCTGATGCACACTGTCCTGGTTATTGATTTGTGGAGACTCAACGGTCTCCTCTGCTCCATTGATGTTCTCAACATTCTCGGATACCATTTTCAAATACTGCCACAAAACAAGGGTTAATTGATATGAAACATATTATCCCTACACTCTTACTGACCAATTAAATACCAAATAAATTTAGGTAAGTCATAGTAGCGAAGGAATTCCCCGTCTCCCCCCTCCTAGTTCTAGTCTCACATCTTAGCCAGTGATCATATCCCTAAGCTTTGATACCAACTGTGACGCCCCCAAAATAGGTATACATCACCTATTCTGAGTCGTCAAATACATGGTACAGAATTCAAATACAACTTAATAATACAACTATCGTGTACAATACGATAAAACATAAGCTGTGAGTTTGAATACAAATATTGTCTACTAGAGATTATACAAACTCAAAAGGAGTCCTCGTTACAATTATTATCACACTATTTCACAGAATAGTGAGGACTACTAATGCTATCATCTGGCCCGTCACTCCGTTCTCTGACTAGTCCCTGCTACGTTCTCATTTCCTGAAGATAACAATTAAAGTAAAAGGGTGAGTTCAACTAGCCTAGTAGGAAATATTATGACTAAGATAATGCAGAATATATTATCGTTAGCCTTCAAAAGTGTTAAACTGATACAATATAACAACCATCAAGTTTAACTGCAGCGGAACAAGCAATCCATTAAAAGAGTCAAGTAGAGAATAAAATCTACTATATTTTATGATTTAGAAGGTTTTTCATCACTTTTATCGCTGGGACTCATCTTAATAAATAATCCACATCATCGAATCACCCCTACACTACGGCCAAGGATATTCTTTAGTATCACGACCACAATTATCCATGCACTACGGGCCAGGAATATTTGTGTATTCAATAATGGTCATGATCATGCCAACAACTGTCCATCAATGCACTACGGGCCAATGAGGAATTTTATCACATCATTTGTAACATTACGGTCATGATTACACCGAATAATCCCTGGTCATAATCATACCAAGTTCATCTATGCACTATAGGCCACATATGACTTTCAACAAAATATAAACATGAGGATGATGACAATGATATAAGAATTCAATAAAACAAGTTCAAGAATTATTTTATCCAGGAACTAATAACGTCCAAATTGTCAACATGATACTGCTTTGTAGAGTAAAATTCAAGAATGCTCAGAAGAATATTTTCATGAAAAGATAATGGATGAAGCAAAAATATCAAGGATATTTCACTAATTTCATGGAGTATAGAAGTCAAAATTTTAACCAACTGAGTATAATAAAGAATGGAATAACAAAATAAATCTCCAGGCATGAGATAGAGCGCACAGGCAGGTTATTCTAATAGAATAATAAATAACGGAATCAGGTCCGGCGTAAAACGCACAAACATGATATTCCAACAGAATAATAAAGACGGAATGAGGTCCGACGTAAAACGCACAGACAGAATATTCAAACAGAATAATAAAAACGGAATCAGGTCCGGCGTAGAACGCACAGACAGGATATTCCAACAGAATAATAAAGACGAAATCAGGTCCGGCGTAGAACGCACAGACAGGATGTTCCAACAGAATGATAAAGAATGGAACAATAAAAGAATTTCACCAAGTATAGGGTAGCCCGCGTATATAGGTTATTCTAATAGAATAATAAAAAATGGAATAACAGAAGTTCTCTTCATAGATAAGAAAGAAATAATACTCCCTACCTTTAGAAAAACTGGATACTGAAATAGTGAGTTAGTAGACTTCTCTTCTTCTTTCTATAATTTCTCTCTATAAAAATCGCTCTAAAGCTTTTGTGAATTGGAGAGAAATGTAGGAAGAATGAGTTTCTATTTATAGAAAAATATAGTTTCGATAATTGCACGTTTTGGGGCTCGAAAAATTTCAGTACTATACCTCCAATTTTTCCTTTATTTTTAATTTAGTCATGGAAGTATTATCAAACTTGCACCACCTCCCCTAATAGTAAATAATGTGATTCAATAGTAAATTATGTGAATCAATAGTTCTAGACTTGTGAAAATACGAATTACAGTATAGTACCTCCATCTATACCTTCATTTTTAACTTAGTCATGCAAGTATTATCAATCTTGCACCAACTCCCCTAATAGTAACAAGAATGTGAAACAATAGTATACACACGTGAACAAATAGTTATAATCATATGAAATAATAGCAATTAATTGCTCATTTATCCTGTTAAATATCCGATTGGTCAATATAACCTCTATTCATCAATTATTATCGAAATAATTATCGATTTTCACTAACACAAATAGATCCAACACAATGAAACTACTTTTATCAAAAATATAAAATTTAAAATTTTGAAGTTTGATTTTTTTTCGAAAAAGTCAACTGTTGACTTTTTGACCAAAAAGTGAATTTCGAAATTTTTTGTGTTTATATACTATTTTTACTAATTTCATCATTCCAGACTCAAATATCACGTCCTCGTCTCCGAACACAACTTCAATTTTAATAACATTTATCATTAATATTATAACTCACAATATTTATCAACCAGGTCGTTCCCAGGAAATATGAGGCTTTTCAATAAGGATTGCTCCCTATTGGCGCGCAATTAGGTGACCAAATCTCTCATTGACAGAACTTCTAGACATTGTAAATATTGTAATTTAATAATATGAATAACTTTGTCGTCTCAATTATTGATTTAATAAAATAACATATTATGCAGATGATACTATGACAATAATCGAATCAATAATATGAGAGATATGATGCAGCAATTATTGTAGTAATAATTGAGTATAACCGAGTGAATTCTCACGTAAGCATCAATAATCAATACCGTGTGTTACTATGCAACCATGCGTATTACTGTATTTTTACTACCGGGTAGTTCAACAGTTAACGGTAAAATTTCCGTCGTTATTTTTATAAAATATTTTTGTCGTTTTCTCAATCCGACAATAATTTCATTGTGGGAGGTCCACCAATGATTGTGCCGTTGTACGAATATTCCCTGCTAAAACGAATATTTCCCGACCAATCGAATATTATATAACAACTTGCGTACTTTGCAAAATTTGTAAATATTACCCACAACTATAACATTATATCAAATCCAAACCATAATATTCAAAAATATATTTTGAGAAAATTTAATCTTTATTCAAAAAGTTGGGGTCTTACAAATGATGTAAATATATTATGTTTTTTTATTTTGAATTTTAGTATTTTTTGTTTTGATTAAATGATATATATTATTTTATTTTGAATATATTTTATATTTAAGCCTGTCACGTCATCACATTTTAACCCCGCTTATCTTTTGTTAACTGCAGGGGCACGGATTTCCTAAAAATATAACGTTAAGGGTACTTTTAAAAAAAAATAGTTTAGGGTGCAAGTGGGACATTGGGATAAACATCAGGGACTTTTTTGACCCCTTTCCCATTGAACAAATGTGTACCAGTTCCATGTTGTTGACGATAAAATGGCATCATTGATTGGATAATGATAAGAAACATAATAGGAGTGTTATTATAGGTGATTCAGGCATGAAGCTGTTAGTATGACGTTTATTTTAGAGTAAGTTGGTCAATTGATCAATAAAATAATGACACGTAGGCGGAGTTGTATGTGTGTCAGTATTCTATTGGTCAATTGACCAACTTACCAAACAAATAACTTCATGCTAACTAGATCCCTTGAGGCAACTATACTACTCAAATAGTGACTGATCTATGACTTTGGCTTAAATTTATAACATCACGTAAATATAAAATTATGGACGAGTTGTAAGACCCTGAAATTTATGAAATAAAAGTATTCAATTTTTCTTATAATTACTATTCAGTAAATGGTTAAATTGATAAAAGTTAAAGTTAAGGGTGATATATGAAATATTTTTCAAAATACACAAGTGGTTATAAAATATTCATTGTTGTCGGGGAATATTCGTTTGGTCGTGGAATATTCTTTCTGTCGGAAAATATTCGTACGACGGCGCAGCTATTTGTGGGCCCCATAACAGAATAACTGTCGGATGAAAAAAATAACAAAATTAAGTTTGTATAAATAACGGCGTAATCGTTACCGTTAACACTGTTGGAATGCCCGATTGGTAAAATAAAGTAATACGCGTTGTTGCACAGTAGCACACGGTATTACACAGTATTTTTGAATTATTGATCCTTACGTAAGAAGGCACTACTCAATAATTGTTACAGTAATTACTGTTTAATATTTTATTTTATTGATTCAATAATTGCTGCGTTAATAATTTTACAATTATTAATACACTATTTCTTAGAATAGTGAGGACTACTAATGTTATCCTCTGGACCGTCACTCCATTCCCCGACTAGTCCCTGCTATGTTCTCATTTCCCGAAGAGAACAGTGAAAGAAAGGGTGAGCTCAACTAGCCCAGTAAGAAATATTATGACTAAGATAATGCAGAATAAATTATCATTAGTCTCCAACAATGTTAAACTGATAAAATATAATAGACATCAAGTTTAACTGCAGCGGGATAAGCAATTCATTAAAAGAGTCAAGTAGAGAGAATTGAATCTACTATCTTTTATGATTTAAAAAGTTTTTCATCACTTTTATCGCTGAGACTCAGCTCAATAAATAATCCACATCATTAAATCATCCCTGCACTACAGGCCAAGGATATTCTTTAGTATCACGACCACGAATTATCCATGCACTACGGGCCAAAGATAATCGTATTTTCATCAACGGTCCTGATCATGCCATAAAACAATTATCTTTGCACTACGGCCGAAGAGAATCCATAGCCATAATCATACCAAAAACTGTCCATCAATGCACTACGGGCCAATGAGAACTTTTTCCACATCATTTGTAATATTACGGTCATGATTACACCGCATAATCCCTGGTCATAATCATACCAAGTCCATCTATGCACTACAGGCCACAGATGACTTTCAACATAACATAAACATGAGGATGATGACAATGATATAAGAATTTAATAAAACAAGTTCAAGAATTAATTTGTCCATGAACCAATAACGTCCAAATTGTCCACACGATACTGTTTTGTGGTGTAAAATTCAAGAACGTTCAGAAGAATATTTTCCTGAAAAGATACTGGATGAAGCGCAAATATCAAGAATATTCTACTAATTTCATGGAGTATAGAAGTCAAAACTTTAACCAACTGAGTATAATAAAGAATGGAATAACAACAGAAATCACCATGCATGCGGAACTTCGCACAGGCAGGTTATTCCAACAGAATACTAAATAACGGAACCAGATCAGGTGAAATTCACACCGACAGGATGTTCCAACAGAATAATAAATGCGGAATAATAAATGATGGAACCAGGTCCGGCGTATAGCACAGACAGGATATTTCGACAGAATAATAAAGACGGAACCAGGTCCGGTGTAAAACACACAGACAGGATGTTCCAACGGAATAATAATAAAGACGGAACCAGGTCCGGTGTAAAACACACAGACAGGATGTTCCAACAGAATAATAGAAGAATGTCACCAAGTATAGGGTAGACCGTGTATACAGGTTATTCCAACAGAATAATAAAAAATGGAATAACAACAGTTCTCTTCATGAATAAGAAAGAATAACACCCCTTACCGTAACAGAAACTGGATATAGAAGTAGTGAAGTAGCAGAATACTCTTCTTCTTTCTCTCTATAATTTTCTCTCTATAGTTTCTCTCTATAATTTCTCTCTCTAGAGTTTCAATGAATTCGTAAGAAAATAATGAAGGAATGAGCTTCTATTTATAGGAAAATGGAATGCATAGTAACTAATCCATGAACGATCCAGATTGATTTACTTTAATCTTACGGTCCATATTTAAAGAAAAATCTTTTAAATAAAATATAATATATTATATTTATATAAAAAGATTTTTACTATGCAAACACTATGCAACACTATGCAAAACACTATGCGATACTATGCATAATAAAATATAATATATTCTATTTATAAAATAACTTTAATAAAGTATTCTGTTTTATATAAATAGATGTTTCTGTTTTATTACGTTAATAATACGAATAAAACAAAACGTCATCATCGCTATAATAATTCATATTATTAATCGACAATAATTGAATCAAACTGAGCGACTTCTCACATAAATATCAATAATCAATACCGTGTGCTACTATGCAACAACGCGTATTACTGTACTTTTACTACCCAGTAGTTCAACAGTATCAACGGTAAAACTTCCGCCGTTATTTTCAATAAAATATTTTTGTCGTTTTCTCAATCCGACAATAATTCTGTTGTGGGGTCCACCAATAATTGTACCGTCGTACGAATATTTTCCGACACAAAGAATATTCCCTGACCAATCGAATATAATATAACAACTTGCATACTTTGCAAAATTTATAAATACTACCCACAACTATAATATTATCTCAAATTCACACCATAATATAAAAAAATTATTTCGAGAAAATTAATTCTTTATTCATAAAATCTGGGGTTTTACAATCTCCCCTCCTTATGGAATTTCGCCCTCGAAATTTACGTACGTACCTGGTATGCCAAACAGGTGAGGATACCTTGACTTCACTTCAAATTCTAACTCTTGAGATATAACCTTTGAGTGTTGAATACGATTCTTCTTATCCAAGATTGTAACACGTATCTCTTCAAACGTTAAATCATCCGCTATCTCATCCGGTTCTAAATTAATAATGTGGTTCGGGTCGTCCACATATTTACGTAACATCGATACGAAAAAAAAACGTTATGAACACGCAATATATTTGGCGGTAAAACGAGTCTATAAGTCACAGTTCCTACTCAATCAAGGATTTCAAATGGGCCAATAAAATCAAGCGTTTAGACTTCCTCTATTCGTCAATTCTTGCTTCTAAAATAACGCCCTCTTGAACCTTCTTAATTCTTCACATTCTTCAGCTCCGAGTGTGTAGCTTGAGCGACTTTAACTTTGTCGATTAAAGTCGATTCTACTTGTATATTCGTTATCTTCACGTGAGTTCGTATATTCGAACTTGTAAACGCATACGATCTTCTACTCACACGTCAGCTACCATGTTCGCTTTTCCACGATAAAATTGCATGGTACGATCGTAATCTTCAACAGCTCGAGCCAACATCTTTGGCACGTTATACGTTCGTTTTAGGTGAAGAAAATATTTGAGGGTTTAAGAAATGGGTTTTGTACTGGTGTCAATACCAATTTCGATTTCACGCTCTGGGGTAAGCTAAGAAGTCTTCAGGAATACGTCAAGAAATTTATTAATAATAAAAATATCATTCAAAACCGTTACTCCCATTCAAGACTTGGATAGTACGTCACATTGATACCAACTGTGACTTCTATCCCTTAACCTAGATAGCACCTCACAATGATACCTAACAACTTGTTATCGTTATTCACGACGTCGCCTACAGAAAGTCTGGCTTCGGTCCATTCCACACAAGGAAGTCATCAACAAAAGGATCGGGGCTATTTACTTATGGCTTGATATGACAATGATTGAATTTAGTGGTTTGGTTGCTTAAATTCGCATAATAGGTTGGTTAGGAATATGAAAGCTAACAACCTTACGAAAAACATGATGAGTAGTTAACCAATCGTTTCCTAAAATAGCATCAAAGACAAGTATTTTCAAAGAGACAAGATCAACACGTAATCTGGGGTTTTACATTATTTGAATAATATTATTAGATAGCATTATTAGAAATGTCTAGAAAGTTCTGTCAAGGAGAGGTTTGGTCACCTAATTGCGCACCAGTAAGGAAAAATTCTTATTGGAAAGTCCTCTCTTTTTTGGGAACGGACTGGTTGTCATAATTGTGATTCTGTAATATTATTTGTGAATAATTAATTATTGATTTATATGATAAGGAAATATTTATTTGATGTGGATATAAATGATGGATTTATTTATGTGGTTATAAATGAATGAATTAATGTTGAGGTATTTTATTAGTATTTTTATCGGAATGAAGGTATTAAAAATTAAACCAGTGTTTTTGAGATATATTGCGTGAGTTATAATTTTTAATCCGACTGTTGGATCGTTGTAATTTTTGGATATGTTATACATATATAAGTTGAGTATATGTCCACAAGTTTTGAACAGTTAAAAATGAAGGTATCATTTGTTATGAATTTTAAGAGGTGAATGGTTCAGAAATTGTTGAAGTATCCGAATTTAGTATTTTGGTGGAAAATTTTAAAATTGAGTGGGCCCAGTTTTCGTTGGTGAAGAAATGTGCTGAATTTTATTTCAAATGTGGTGGGTGGGAATAGTAGCAGGTAAAACCATCAGGTTGTAAGTTAAGTCTGCTAAAATTTTCCTATAAATAGAGGGCTAAGTTAGAATTGAAAATCACACCAGAAACATAAGCTTTCTCTCTCTAGATTATTGAGTGTCTTTTGTGAGTATTTAGATACTTGATGAGTTGATATTCATCAGTGGAAGTTTTCTTCAGCGTCATATCCGATATCCAGTCAGAAGTGCTGCTCTTTTGAGGTAAGGGATAGTAAGAAATTTTAAGGGTTATTATGTTTTTCAGTTCGTACTTCTTCTGATCTTCAGAAAATTCTGGAAAAATTTGAAATGATATATTGATGAGTTTTATTGATTGTGTCCAAAAATGGTGATTTTTGGATGTATAGATTAAGCGTTATGAATTTTATGAGAAAATACTATTTTAAAAGTAACCGCTTATAATTCTTTGTGGTTAACTCCAAAATTGATGAAATTTTTATTGGGAGTACATCTATATAATATCAGTGTACTCTGTGAATTTCGGAATTTTTGGATAAAAGTACAATTTATGATAAATGTCAAAATATTCGGCGGTTTTGTCCATATGAAAAATAGTAAATGAATTTTAAAAATTCTAAGAAAAATATATGTTCAATATGAGACTAGATTCTGCTAAATCCCAGAAAAGAAATATTTTTAGAACTGATTTGGTATTTTTCATGAAAATAGACTAGTTATGAATAAATGAGTTAAATATGTTATGTGAAGGAAGAAAATTGGAAAATATGATTTTATGACTTGAGAATCATATATGTGGTATATGCAGATTTTTGATGAGGGTTTTGGTTATTGGTGATGAAATCTTATAAGTTTGATATTTTATGATGATTAAATGCATTATTTAGTAAAGTTTAAACAATTAAAATAAATTGTTTATAAGTTTAAGAAATGTTATTCTTTCAATATCATTATACCAAAATATTGGTATGGATTTTATTGTGGAATTTCTACTTTTTTGTGTCAGAGTTACTATTCATGATAGTAATCTTCTCGTTTTTCTTTGGAGTCTATTGTGTCAACCAAGAATAATTCTGTGGCCATATGATATCTATCATAACCTAGAAGCATGGCCACTCATGTACAAAGATTTTCTTGAGCACTTTCCAAATATTTTAGTTTCTAAAACAGCTTTTGACTATACCTTTATGTAAGGTGTCACTGTGAGGTGCTGTCCACGGTTGGGACATGTGTCACATTTGGTATATATTTGTATCGAAACTCACAGTATATGTGTTGTTGTATTTTACACGACAATTATTGTAATAAAGTTGTAATTATTTTCTGTACCATGTATTTGACGACTCAGAATGGGTTGGATGGAATGGACCTATTTTGGGGGTGTCACACGAGTGGTTAGCATAAAATTAATTTTGGGCAATTGACACGCAGGTTAAGAGGTGATCTCTCTTTTTTGCGTGTCAATAATGTATTGATCAATTGACCAACTTATTAATGTAAGACCCCAAATTATTAATAAATGAAATTTATTTTTCTCTATTTATTATTTTGAAATAGTAAGGGTTATTTTGATTAATATGGTTAGTTATGAGTAAAATGCGCAAATATTTTAAATAAGCAGGTGGTTATAAAATATTCATTGTTGTCGGGGAATATTCGTTTGGTCGTGAAATATTTTTGCTGTCGGGAAATATTCGTACGACGGCGCAGTCTTTTGTGGGCCCCATAACGGAAAGCAATTGGATGAAGAAAACGATAAGTATAAGTTGTTTATAAATAACGGCGTAGTTGTTATCGTTAACACTGTTGGAATACCCGGTGGTTTAAACACAGTAATACACGTTGTTGCATAGTAGCACACGGTATTGCACCAATTATTGATTCTTACGTAAGAAGGCACTACTTAATAATTGTTACAGTAGTTACTGTTCAGTATTTTATTTTATTGATTCAATAATTGCTGCGTTGATATTTTATATTACTGTTGTTTCAATAATTGTCACTACACAGTATTTTCCATTATCGGATCAATAATTCATATTATTTAGATAATATTATTAGATAACATTATTGACAATGTCTAAAAAGTTCTATCAAGGAGAGGTTTGGTCACCTAATTGCGCGCTAGTAAGGAGAAATTCTTATTGGAAAGCCCCCTCTTTCCTGGGAACGGCCTAGTTGTCAGTATTGTGATTTTGTAATATTATTTGTGAATAATTAATTATTGATTTATATGTTGAGGAAAATATTAATTTTATGTGGATATAGATGGAGAAAATTTTTAAAGAGACAATTGTTGAAAATCGATATTTTATCTTTTCTGATAAAATAATATTTTATTATATTATTATAATATAATAATGATGATATTTTTATAATGAATGTGGGATATATGAGTATATGAAGAGGAAGAGTATTTTTGTTGCAAAAATTGTTTAAAACATGTTAAATATGTTGGTGAACCCATTTCTTGACTGAAATTTGATTATAGCTTGTAAAATCGTCCGTATGTGAATTTCGGTCAATTTATGTTTGGAAAAACTTTCTTCTGCAAAGTTGTAGAGAATTGAATTTCTAATAAAAAATCGCGAGATTCGAATTTTTTGATAAAAGAGCTATTTATTATGAATTATTGAAGTTCCGAAATAATTAATTTTTGAAAGTTTTAATTATTTTTATTTAGAAAAAATGTTTTTGTTGTTTATGGACATGTTTTAGGTGTTTGAGATCAGCTGGTAGGATGGCGTAGAAGATTTATTATATATATTAATATTATATTAAATTTTCTGCTTTGGTGTTCTAAGCATTTTTCTATAAATAGGGTGTTTAGGTTAGAATTAAAAATCACACCAGAAACTACAAATTTCTCTCTTTCTCTCTCTATAATATCGAGCGTATTTTGTGAGTATTTTTATACTTAGAGTGTTGCTATACGGTGCAAGTTCCTTCAGCACTATATTTGATATTCCAATCAGAAGTACTATTCTAGCTAAGGTAAGGGATATTATTTTTTTAAAAAAAATGATATTATTTCTTTAATATCATTATGCCGAAATATTGGTTGGAACTTTTTATCAAATTTGAAAATTTTTCATGTCGGGGTTACTATTCATGAATTACTATTCACGAGTTACTATTCATGAGTTACTATTCACGAATACTATTCACGAAGCATGATGATCTTTTTTGTGAAATTTCTATCTTTTAGTGTCAGAGTCACTATTCATGTATACGGCACTATTCACGTATACAATACTATTCACGAATACAACACTATTCACAGAAAAATTAAATTTTCATTTTTCGTCCAAAATATCTATTATGGATACTAGCTTTGATTGTATCTATGTTTTGATCATTATTAAATTTTACTCCACTATGATTATTTATGAGGTATTTTTGGACATGGAATAGCTGAAATACGAATCCTTAATATTTATTCTTTTGTTTTACTGGATTCGTTTTCTTTAAAATATTTTTCATTATCTTCAGTCCTAAATGATGATATAATTAAATATCTTTGGCCTGTAGTGCAAAGATAAATGATTTCTGATGAATATCTTTGGCCTGTAGTGCAAAGATGAACATGTGTTTAGATGAACATGACCAACTGATAAATATCTTTGGCCTGTAGTGCAAAGATGAATATTTGATTCCAGATATATATTGATTGATGTTACAGGGATAAAATATTGACGATGAACATTTAAATTCATATATATAGAAGATAGTAGTTTGCATTCTCTACTTAACTCTTTAATGAATTATTATTTCCGCTGCGAATATTGATTTAAAACTTGTTGTCTATTGTAATCTATTAGATTTTTTCCTGTTGAAGACTAACGATAATTTGTTCTATATTATTTTGGTCATAATATTCTTTACTGGGCTAGTTGATCTCACCCTTTTTCTTTTGTTCCATTTTTCTTCTCAGGAGGCGAGAATGTAGCGAGTACTAGTCGGGGTATGAAATAAAGGTTTTAGAAAGTTGTTTTAGTAGTCCTCACCATTTTTATAAAATAATGTATCAATAATTGTACTGAGGACTTATTTGAGTGTGGATATTGTCTAGATGACAATATTTGTATTTAAACTCACAGTTTTTATGTTGTATTGATAAAGTTGTAGTTGTTTTTGTACCATGTATTTTGACAACTCAGAATGGATGTTGTATACCTATTTTGAGGGCGTCACAATGAAGTTTAGTAACCGAATCCAAACTATGGATTTGAAACGTCACCACGGAAAGTGTAGGTATATTTCATATTCAACGGCTATCTGATCATAATTATAAGAAATTGATATTTTCACATGTTAAAATGATATTTTTACTGAAATCTTCTTCACATGATATGAAAATATTGATTTTTTTTCTCTAATTGTAGTATAATATTTACAATGACCAAATTAGCCATTCTTAATAAACCTCGTTCGAAGGATAATAAACTCGTATAAAAATGAGAGAACGGTTTACACAATATCGTGAGAATCAAACTTGAAATTTCCAATGACTTGAATGGATTGGGACATCTAGCATATAAATAGGGACATATTAGTAGTTTACTACTCTCTCCAATTTTTTTTACTTGTCGTTTAAAAAAAAATACAAAGATAAAGAATTGAAACAAATGTTTTGTCTAATTTACCAAAATAGTTATAAAATCTCAATACTACCCTTCAAAAATTTATTAGAAAAAATGAGAGAAATAAGTTGATGTTTAATATGGGGATAATATATAAAAAATTTAGTCATTAATGCTTTCTTTGAATCTACAAATAACATGTTAAAAAAACAAATTTCACGTTAAAATGACAAGTAAAAAAGAACGAAGGGGAGTAATTAGTTAGAAAAGAGTTAGAGAAAACAAGGGGGGTAAATAAGGTTTTGGTCACTATACTGGGGTCCGATTTTTATTGTGATTATCGAAATTTTTTTTGTTACAATCGAATAACTGAACTTTCAAAAACTTACAAAATGGTCACTCCGTAAGATTTAGTATTATGTAAATTTAAGCATGGTAGATAGTTTGTAAGACCCCAGTTTTTATAAATAAAGATGAATTTTCATAATTATTATTTTTGAATATTACGCAATAAATTTGATAAAATATATAGTTGTGGGTAATATTTATAAATTTTGCAAAGTACGCAAGTTGTTATAAAATATTCGTTTGGTCGGGGAATATTCTTTTTGTCGGGGAATATTCGTACGACGGCACAATCATTGGTGGACCCCACAACAAAAGTATTGTCGTAGTTAGAAAACGACAAAATTATCTTTCTATAAAATAACGGCGGAAGTGTTACCGTTAAAACTGTTGAACTACTCGGTAGTAAAAGTACAGTAATACGCGTTGCTGCATAGTAGCACACGGTTTTGATTATTGATGCTTACGTGAGAAGTCACTCAGCTATACTCAATTATTGCTACAGTAATTGCTGCATCATATCTCTTATATTATTGATTCAATTATTGTCACAGTATCATCTGTATAATATGTTATAGTATTTAAACAATAATTGAGACGACAAGTTATAAATGATTAATAATTCTTGAAAGATTAAAAATGTGTTGATTAAAAATAAAATGATTTCTGGTAATTTTTATTCAATCCTTGATGTATATAGACTTAGACGTTTGTGGTAAGTTTAATTATTTATGGGGGGCCATATGTCATCATCTAAGAGTCTCTTTCATAAATAGTAATTACCTTCGTAAATAGTAATTACCTTCGTAAATAGTAATTACCTTCGTAAATAGTAATTACCTTCGTCAATAGTAATTACCTTCGTCAATAGTAATTACCTTCGTAAATAGTAAATACTTTCGTAAATAGTAATAAATCTTCTATAAATAGAGGCCTAGGGCTTCATTATTTTTCACGAATTCGCTCAAGCTATAGAGAGAGAAAGTATAGAGAGAATAAGAGAGAAAGAAGAAGAGTATTCGGTTATTACACTGCTGCAGTATTCAATCTCCTAAATAAAGTAAGGGGTGTTATTCTTTCTTCTTGAAGAGAACTTATGTTATTCCATTCTTTGTTATTATGTTGGAATAACCTGTAAAAGTGGCATACCCTATACATGACCTGTATACGCGGTACACCCTATACTTGGTGAAATCCTTATGTTATTCCATTCATTATTATTCTGTTGGAATAACCGGTATACGCGGAATACCCTATACTTGGTGACATCCATTTACTATTCTGTCTTTACGTTTCTGTCGGAATATCCTGTCTGTGTGTTTTACACCGGACCTGGTTCCATTCTTTATTATTCTGTTGGAATATCCTGTCTGTGTGTTTTACACCGGACCTGGTTCCATTCTTTATTATTCTGTTGGAATATCCTGTCTGTGCGTTTTACGCAGGACCTGGTTCCGTTATTTATTATTCTGTTTACGCAGGACCTGGTTCCGTTATTTATTATTCTGTTGGAATAACCTGCTTGTGCGGTCTATCGCATGCATGGTGATTTCTTTTGTTATCTTATTCTTTATTATACTCAGTTGGTTAAAACTTTGACTTCTATACTCCATGAAATTAGTGGAATATCCTTGATATTTGCGCTTCATCTAGTATCCTTTCATGGAAATCTTCTTCTTATCATTCTTGAATTTTACACCACAAAACAGTATCGTGTTGACAAATTTGGACGTTAATAATTCCTGGATAAAATAATTCTTGAACTTGTTTTATTGAATTCTTATATCATTGTCATCATCCTCATGTTTATATTTTGTTGAAAGTCATATGTGGCCTGTAGTGCATAGATGGACTTGGTATGATTATGACCAGGGATTATTCGGTGTAATCATGACCGTAATATTACAAATGATGTAAAAATAAAAAGTTCTCATTGGCCCGTAGTGCATTGATGGACAGTTGTTGGCATGATCATGACCATTAATGAATACACAAATATTCTTGGCCGTAGTGCATGAATAATTGTGGTCGTGATACTAAAGAATATCCTTGGCCGTAGTGCGGGGGTGATTCGATGATGTGGAATATTTATTAAGCTGAGTCTCAGCTATAACGATGATGAAAAACCTTTTAAATCATAAAAGATAGTAGATTTTATTTTCTACTTGACTCTTTTAATGGATTGCTGGTTCCGCTGTAGTTAAACTTGATGTTTATTGTATTTTATCAGTTTAACACTATTGAAGGCTAATGATAATTTATTCTGCATTATCTTAGTCATAATATTTCTTACTGGGCTAGTTGAGCTCACCCTTTCTTTCACTGTTCTCTTCAGGAAATGAGAATATAGCTGGGACGAGTCGGGGAACGGAGTGATGGACCAGAGAATAGTATTAGTAGTCTTCACTATTCTGTTAAATAGTGTGACAATAATTGTATTGAGGACACCTTTTGAGTTTGTATGATCTCTAGTAGACAATAATTGTATTCAAACTCACAGTTATGTTTTGTCGTATTGTACACGACAGTTGTATTAGTAAGTTGTATTTGAATTCTGTACCATGTATCTGGCGACTCAAGATGGGTGATGTATACCTAATTTTGGGGGCGTCACATAGTTGGCATAATAATTTTTGTTGGAATATAATGATTCTAATTTGAAGAGGTTTAGAGTTCGAGACTTGTGAGTAACATTTTCTTTAAGAAAATTTTTATCCTCCACATCATCAAAAATAACGGGCCAAGTTAGCAAAAAAATGGAAGTCAACTTGCACAATCAGCATTCCGTCCATTTTTTGGACGGAAAATCGAACGGAGTGACCATTTTGTAAGTTTTTGAAAGTATAGTTATTCGATTGTAACAAAAAAAAATCGGTAATCACAATGAAAATCGGACCCCAGTACAGTGACCAAAACCTTATTTATCCCGAGAAAACAAAATTAGGGTAGTTATTTAACAACTGCCATTCAATGAGTAAGATACCAAAGGCCCAAATCTTAACTAGTGCTTAAATTTAAGATTGTAAAATGAGTCGAGCTCAACTCAAAATATTAATGATTCAAACATGTGCAAATTTTAAAATTCGATAAATTATTCGAATATTCTCAAATTGTAATTTTCTATTGATATTCGGAACATATTCATTTGAAAATTTTAAATTGCTCGGGCTCGTTAACAAGTCTCAATCAAACTTTATCTTTACTCATAAATTTTGTAAACGACTTATTATTCGGCTCGATCGACTCGATTTATTTACACCCTTACTTAAACTACTTAGCTATCGAATGTTTATCCCGTCCTGAAAATTTATTTTGTGAACGAGAAATCTAAACAACTTAATATTCGACTTATGTTTGTCCCGTCCCGAAGATCGAAAGAGAACACTAATTGTAATTTAAAAAGTAATTAGAGCATATATATTATATATCAAACCAATAGTAGTATTACAAATACTTTTAATTTGGTTGCATCCCACATGTGGGAAGTTGACTAAAGACTTGTATTGTTTCAATAATTGTATTTAGTGGAACACAAAAAGCCAAAAATATTTTCTTTAAATATGGACACCAACGCAATTATGCATGCACTTCATTTTGAATGCCAACTCAACTTTCTGCCACTTTGTGTTGCGTAAAGAAGAATTATATACTACAAAATGTCAATTCTACTTTAATAAAGCTATTAATAATTAGCTAGAGGAAACCTACTTCATCACACTAATGATAAGAGATAAGAAGAGCAAACATAATTAACAAAGGGAGGAAATTGATTTGATTATCACTTTATATATATATATATATATATATATATATATATACTAGCGATAACTCGTGCCTGAAGGCACGGTGTAACGAAAAATTAAATTAAAATTTTAAAAATATTACATTATCTAAAGACATACATACTCAATCAACAATACATATCCAACCACCAAAACATCGAGCTAGTCGGTACTAATTTTACTAAATTTCGACAGAATTTCCTTTAAAAATAGATATCCGAAAAATTCTAAACTTATCTACAAAACTTACAATCATCAATACTTATCTGTGTGTGGGTTCGAAATTTGAATAAGGAGGACAAGAGAGAGAGCTGCTGACGTGTATTTTGATGTGACATTTATGTATTTTCTCTCTCCGCTCTGTTTTATATTATAGATATATATATATATATATAGGTCTCCATCCACACCAATTGGTTGTTGAGAAGTAATCCCTTTTATCCAGCCGGTACAACTTGTACCGACTGGATAAAAGGAGTTGCTCCCCAACAACCGGTTGTTGTGGATGAAGACCCTATATATATATATATATATATGCCTTTACATGTAGGTATTGATACAAAATTACGAAATGAGTTAGTATGAAGTTTATTTTTGAATAAGTTGGTCAATTGGTCAATTGAGTGCTGACACGCATGCAAAGTTTTATGTGTGTCAGTATTCTATTGGTCAATTGATCAACTTACCAAAAAATAAACTTCATGCTAATCGGATCCCAAAATTACTAAGGGCATGTTTGGTCATGATTTATAAATTGGTCAAACAAAATTTATAAATTATTTTTTTATTATTTCGATGTTTGACTGTCAATTAATTTTTAACTTATAAATTAATTTATAAGTTAATTTTAAAAAGTAATAATTTTCTACTTCTCAAAAAAATGACTTATAAGTTAGTTTAAATAAGTAAGTTCAATCAAATATAATAATCATTCTATCTTTCATCTTTAATTGATATTAAAATTTTATAAGATAAAAAATTAATTTCACATTGGATAATTCTTTTCTTTTCTCAATATTTGTTTAAGTTTTACTTTTTTATAATTATTTTAAGTTTTGTAAGTCTCAAAATGTAAAAAATAATAATAAAAAGCTAATAATACTATATTAAAATGTCTAAAAGATTAGTAATAATAATAACTCGTATATATTATGTTAAAAAAATAATAAGAAAGAAAAAAAATTCATGGATATTAAAGTTATATTTCTTTTTAATGTTTTATTAATATTAAAATAATAATTCTTATGATAAAATATTGAATTAATGAAGTAATGTATATATATATTCCCCTCCATCCTCACCATTTCTTCCCTTCCTCCTTCATTTGCTTGAAAAAACCAAACACCACTCTTTCCCTCACCTCATCTTCTCTCCTCCACCACCTACCCAAACGAACAATTCTTCACACACAAAAACACAAACTTGTTTATATTTATAAAGATTTTTTTACCAAATTGAATGGATCCACCCAGATTCGTAATTGAAGCCTCAGAAGCCGAAAAAATGGCAAAAAGCTACGGCCTAACAGTCTCCCAACTCCTCCCAACCCTCGTCAAACCTGCACAGAATCTCGCTCGTCCACCCATTTCCAACTACCACGTCGCCGCCGTCGGATTAGCCTCCGACGGCCGGATTTTCATCGGTGTTAACCTCGAATTCCCCGGTCTTCCCCTCCACCACTCTGTCCACGCCGAACAGTTCCTCATCACCAACTTCGCCGTCCACAACTCTCCCCGCCTCCTCTCGCTCGCCGTCTCCGCCGCCCCCTGCGGCCATTGCCGCCAGTTCCTCCAAGAACTCCGCGGCGCCGCCGATATCCAAATCCTGATCACTTCAGAATCTACCCAGGAATACAAACCCCTTTTGTCAATACTCCCCAACCCATTTGGCCCCTTTGATCTGTTAGATCAAGATATGCCCTTGATTCTCGAGCAACATAAAAATAAATTATCATTTCCTAACAGGAATCTCGCAAATGGGGTTCTTCAAGAATATGAATCCTTGAAATTTGCAGCTTTAGAAGCTGCTAATAATTCCCATGCCCATTATAGTGGCTGTCCATCTGGGGTTGCACTAATGGATTTTGGTGGAAAGGTATATAAAGGTTCTTATATGGAGTCTGCCGCCTATAATCCGAGTTTGGGACCGGTACAGGCGGCATTGGTCGCTTTTATTGCTAGTGGTGGTGGTGGTGGGTATGAGGGGATTGTCGCCGCAGGTGGTGGTGGAGAAGGAAGGGGCCGTGGTGAGGCAAGAGGATACTGCTAGACTGCTGTTAAATATGGTTTCACCCAAATGCGATTTTCGGGTTTTTCATTGCAGCTCAACCTTGAATGGATATGTAGAAAGGCCTCAAAGTGAGTAAATTATCACTGTAACAAGTTGTTGAATTGTTTAGAATTGGTGAATTGATGATATAATAATTTATCTGTATGATTGATCCAATGAATGGAAGAATGATTTGTCATCTATTCTTTTGACTCTGTTGTTCTAGTAGTATACATACCAAATAAGCTAGAATTCATAAATACTCAGAAAAAAATATTTAAAATTTGAATTATGTGAATTTCATATTCCCTTATGAACCATTATATTTTGAGCGTTTGAAATCAGTTAGAAACTTGAACTTTTAAGAAATATTTTCCTGGTGACAAACTAAAAGTGTTTGCTTTGGTAAGTTTAGCGCACTTTGAGGTGCGGTGACTCTTCATTACCTCTCCCAAGTATAATGTGTTTCCACTGTTGTGTATGCTTCTACTAGAGTTGCATTTGACTCATCTTTTATTGTATTATTGCTTCTACTACAGTTAAATTTGATCCTTTTTAATATATATATCCTGGTCTATTATTGCACTACTTAATTTTACTACTATTATCTTTTGATTAGCTCTTTTTTTGGTGTACAAAATGCCGAAAAAAGATTATGATTGTTTTGTCCCTGGTATTAATTTTTACTGATAGGCACATTCAGATTGTAGTGTTATAGTGTTCAACGCATGGCTGCATTATATTATCATGATTTATTATAGGATTATAATTTGTAATTGGTTGACTGTTGAGTACTTTAGATGAAACTCTAACATCGACCATCTTTTAAAGGGACACTTCTAGCCTACTACTAGATTTGAATGGTGAATCCACCTCTTATAGTTATACTAGTTTAATCAGAGAAAGTGTGCTATCAAATATTAATTTTGCTTTTGCTTATGATTTAATCGACTCTTTTAGTCTTTTTTAGCTATAATAAGTGGAAACGACAACTATAGGTGGAAAGAGCAATGTGTGACTGTGACTCAGTTTATCATAGAAGAAAGATGCAGTCGAAATTTATTTAGTCAATGGGTTGTTAATTTGATAAGAGAAAGAGGATGTTGCAACTTCTTTATGGGACTTTGCTGCTTTTTCTCAGCCTATTGTTTTCTGGTCTCTGCTCGAAAATTCATTATGAGAAAAGTTTTTGGTTATCATCAACTACATGATCATGTTACATAAGTAAAACCAGAAATTTAATAATAATATAGTATAATTATTAAGAAAATTTGAGTGAAGAAAGGCAAATGCAGGGTCTTTATGTATGAATATATAAATGTAGATATGTGGAGTGGTGCATGTGATACTTCAAATGTCTGGAATCACCACCGGGAGCGATCAAATTTCCCCATTTCTTTCCTTGAAGGCTTGGAGCTTTGATGTTATTATAGTTGACTGGCATTATTCACTGTATCCACTAGGAGGAATTGCTTCACTATTGTATCCACTAGGAGGGATGTGTTCCTTCTTTTATTGTACCATGTTATTCTCGTAGTGGTATTGATAGCATTTTGTTGTATGTTTTTTTGATAATGTAGAGTATCCACTAATCTCCTCACCACGGGTCATACGGGCTTGCGCCCGCGTCCCCCATGACCATTTTATTGGCTTGACAAATTGGAGCTGGTGGTATTCGAACAGTCTGAGTCTACGGCTCGTCCTAGGCTCTCATTTGAATCACTGCTTTAACTTCATTTTGTTGTATTTGTTATAGCAAAAGGTTGCATTCTTTTTGTTTTGTTATTTGTTTTTATGTCTTCCCCGTGACCCCATGACTATTTTATTGGCTTGACAAATTGGAACTGGTGGTATTCGAACAGTCTGAGTCTACGGCTCGTCCTAGGCTCTCATTTGAACCATTGCGTCAACTGTCAAGTTCATTTCGTTGTATTTGTTATAGCAAAGGTTGCATTCTTTTTGTTTTGTTATTTGCTTTTAATGTCATCTAGCCTTCTTTTGAAGGCCATTGCAGATCTAACATTTGGGACAACACACGGAACGAAAAGTTATATATATTTATATATTTATATATATAGGCATATATATAGGCCGGTTCTCCAACATGTCTGTAGCTAAAGGCTGGTCCGTTAACGGACCAGTCCGTTGGAGAACAGTTGTGTGTGTGTGTGTATATATATATATATATATATATATATATATATATATATATATATATATCAAAAGAAAAGAATTTGCTTGGCACACCTATGAAGTTTACTCACTGGTCAGTAAATCCTTTTTAAAGTTCTATGGAGACTTTGATCAAATATTCCATGATCAACAGGAGTAGCGACTCTCATGTTGCCAACCCTAAATTAATCGCTAATCCTTTAGGTTTACAAGCTGCTTCTTGGAAGTTTACTACTAGTTTAAGTAGATCCCATATCAACAAGTCACGTGATTTCATGATTTAGGGCACACCAGATCCAGCAGTCATAATGTATTATGTTTAAAGATCAAACTCATCAAAGCATACAAAAGCCCAGAAAATGAAACTAAACCATAAATAAGGGTAAGGGAGATCTGGCATAGTAGGATTGAGGAAGCATAGCAAAGTCAAATTAAGCAAATTAAAGGGGGGTGAAAATAATGCCATGCAGTATGAGTGGTTCTATTTTATTATTATTATTTTTTATTCTTTGGATCACATTATAAGTGTGATCCAAATATAATATAATCTCATGCAAGTATCCCAAAAGACAATTTAAATCACAATCTCTAGTGGGGAGGGATTGACACCTCACGTTCTATAATATTATGGAGTGTAAATGAACCGAGTCGAGTCGAGTATTGAGTTGTTTAGATTTGGTTTATAAAATTTATCAAGTATAAAATAAGGTTTGGTTGAGGATTGTTTAGCTATCGAGTCGAGCACGATCTCGAATTGAGCCCGAATAGTTTGAACTTTTCGAACGAATATGATCCGAGTATCAAAAGAAAATTATAATTTGAAGATGTTCGAGTAATTTATTGAACTTTAAAATTTACTCATATTTGAATTATTTATATTTCTTGGGACAATGAGAGAAGGTAAGGGTGATATAGGAAAGTAAATAATTTATTCTCTTTTGAAAGTTGTAAACGACAGATAATTTGGAATACATTTTTTTTCTTCAAAACGTCACTTATTTAGAAATGGAGGGAGTATCATTAAAAGTGTGCATATATCAGCACACAATTGAAATTGTACCCTGCAATTTAAATAGTCTCATCTAATATCAAAAGGGCATGCATATCTGAAACAATAATTTCTACATAGCTCAATCAATATTGGAAGCAAATGAATTCAATACATGTTATAATTCTGATTTGATCCTCAATTTGAGTCCAGACATTCTACAAACTAAGCAGTCTCTCTCATCGCCGTCGCACCATCAGCATTGTCATCGACGACGAGAAACAAGTCATCAGTCCCTCTAAACACAGCATGAACCATAGTCAGCAGCACCCCAATCCCCACCCCAACAGCTATATTATACGAAGCATGTGTTAAAACCAGCATTAGGAAGGTGACGCCACACAGACCAATCAACACCACGAGATCATCAACTTCCTGCCCAAAAACCACAACCGGATCGTCGCGAAGAAAATACAGAAACAGCCACGCAGATATCGTGATTAGGAAGACAATGAGGGTGCCCGGGTGCCACAAAAGGCTAAGAAAGAGGGTGAAGACGGTGAGAATGGTGTAGTTCATGTGGAAGTAGTTGACGTTTGTCGAGAGTCTGGCAAGAGCTTCGTTGAAGGTGGCCGGGAGGGAGAGGGGGACTAGGATTTGGTGCCACGGCCGGCGAGTGCCGAGGCCGGATCGGATCCGCTCTTTGGCCTGAGTAACAAAATGAGTTGTTGAAGAGAATGCTTGATCTTGTGGTGGTGTTGATGTTGGTATTGTGCCGTAGCTTGACATTTTCTTGGGAAAATTATAATTGGAGAGAGAATTATGGGAGATGCAAAGAATTTGCAGGGGAAGAGGGAGAAGGAAGAATGAGAATAGCTGGAGGATGCTAGTTTTGAGGAAGTTAATAGAGACTAAAAGGAAGTTAGATCAGGCCTCAAGGTGCCTTTTTATCTATTTGGTAAATAATACTCTCTCCGTTCCTAAAAGATTATCGTTTTTAGAAGAAAAAATTTGTTCCAAAATGTTTAGTCGATTACAACTTTCGAAAAGAATAAATTATTTATTTTCTTATATTACCCCTACTTTCTCTCATTTTCTCAAGAAATTCTCTCCCTTATATTAATAGTTTTCAATTTCCATAAAGGGGTAGCGATAGAATTTAAAACAAATTAATTCAATTTTCCATAGTATTAAATAATTTCTTAATCATGTGCAAAAACCTTAAACGACAATATTTTAGGAACATATGTAGTATACATCTATTTCCACATCATTTGACAAAGCATTTTGGCAAATATTGTAATCAAGCTAATTAGATCTCTTCTATACAGACAGTAAAATTGGATCCAAGTGTATTTGAATTTCACCTATATGTATTTTTACCTCATTAATGGTCAAAATACAAATAGCTAAAATTCAAATACAATCAGGTCCAATTTTTTATATCTAAATTAAGTTTTTGAGTTAATTAAGGTAAATCTAATGTAATGCACAACAACCAAAAAACAAAAACAAAACAATAAAAAGAGGAAGGGAATATTAGCTTAAAAATAATTAAGAAACAGTGACAAGATCGTAAAAAGATAAAATTTGAAGTGGACAATTTCAGATGTCCACAAACAATATCACCATTAATAACTGCATGTTTGTTTTTTGGAAGCCACAGTTGACACCGCTAATTTATTAAAAGTTTCTTTTATTATGCAAATGAAAGATAGCAATCATATTCAGTCAGAAACTAGCATAATCATCTGATCAGACTATACATCAATAAGAGTGATGCATAAAGGTTATGAACCATTTAGCATATTTACTACCACTTTCATAGTTCCTCCTCCGAAGCTTCTGCATACTACCACTTGGGAGTAGTTAGTATGAAGTTTATTTTGAGGTAAGTTGGTCAATTGACCAATAGAATACTGACACGCAGACGAGGTTGTATGTGTGTCAGTATTCTATTGGTCAATTGACCAACTTACTAAAAATAAGAACTTCATTAGTTGGGAACATCCCCTCTCAGAATTCTCCAAGGCCCTCCATAAAACTTTGGTTTCATCAACGGAACTGCTTCACCAGGGTGATCTTCCCAGTACTTTTCCTGCTCAATTTTAGAGAAAATAAATTTAGAAAAGCACACGAAAACATAAAGTCGGCAGCCAAGCAGGTGCAGAATAATATGCTTGAGCCACTAGTTTTTCGAGTATGATGCGAAAAGTGTTTCAAAAGATTGCTTGATAAAATCGTCCAAAGCAAGGCAAGGAAGCCTAATTGCACGAAGGTCCATGCCCTATATATGTGGTTGCACATGGCAACTAACTCACACCCAAATGATATAAATCTACAAGTGGGACAGGTCAGGTCGATATTGCTCAGTGGATGTACTCAGTACTCCTTGATAGAGCAGCAGGGAATTGCAAATTGGTTCTGAAAATTATTGATCAATGATCATTAAATGCTTTTCCTCTATAGTCGTACTACAACTCCACAAATACAAAAACTTTAAGCTTCTACAGTAATTTTAACATGGCAGCTTAAATTGTTCAAAGCACCAACTCTGAAAACATTGATATCATAATACCTTGTAGAGTTGCTCAGTGATTGCTGACCCAATGACCCCGGTGTAAAATGCGCAGATATAGATAGTGACAAGTGGGGTGAATGATTTTGGTCGCCTGTATGGATCAATCATGTCCCAGAGGATTGTTTTCTCCCACTTTGAGTACACATAATCTGCATATTTCCTCCACAAATAGCTTGCCATTTTCACAAACCTTCTTAGGTTTACCAAGACGTGCTGTGAAAAGGATTATACATCTCAATTTTAATGATAAGAAAGACATTCTAGTGGACATATACAAAGTATAGTTTTAAATTACAATTACAACCGTCCAAAAAAAGATGCTTAGTATAATTAACAGATAATGTAATTGGGAGAATAAACACTGACACTTTGATATGTGATTGCCTGATTGGTGATAGTTCAACAACTACATAACATGGGCATTTCTATGATACTACCTTCACATTAGGAATTCAGAAAAATCTAAGGCTAATAAGATATGGAAACGAAGATAAAATACATTTTAAAAATAGAAATACACTCTTAATGAACATAAAATATACTTTAAAAATGATAAAATGTCAAGTTTGAAGTCAAATTGAAGTGTAAGCATTTTAAATTTTTTAGAATTCATTTCCTTTTTCCTCTCCTTTAGCTTGCTCTTTCAGAGCTCCAAACACAGTCTTAATGTAATGCATTCATTACTTGGACCATGTAGTAATGTGGGCATTTTTACAAACATGTAACCTGCATAAAATGATACTCCAGCAAACAAGACACAGACTTTCATATGTAGCATATCAAAAGTACGCAAAATCTATCAAGAATCAACTAATTCCAAGCAGGTATGGCTATTTATAACGAAGATTAAGAGACCTAAATGCGGCCAGAAATAATCAAAGAAACCTTCAAATTATCTATTTTCAGGAACCATAACTAAATTTAAATGATTTACAAGTTTTATTCTGAGGCTTATCTCATTGAGATTATAAAAGAAAGAAGGTTCAGAGCTACCTTATCGGCTCCGGCAGGCAACGAGCAAAAAAATTGGTTTTGTGCCAGTGGCGGAGGGAAAAAGCTAAACCAAACGCAGCTTAAACAACTCCTTCAAGTAAGTAAAAGTAAAATATCATAAGGGAGCCCTCATGGTATTATCCCTTGAGTTCTCTCGCTTATGGTCAAGGTCAATCTTGTTTGTCACTCCCTCGTCACAACAGGATAAAAGTCCCAAGAGAAATGAAATGACAAAATTACTCATAATAATATTTTATTAATTATTTTCAATGTAGGTGAGAGGGTGACTTATTATACTTATTAAATATGGAGAGAGAATTAGAATAAGGAAAGTATAAAATATTTAATGTTAAGGATATAATAGGAAAAATTGTGTAAAAATTTAGTTATTAAAGGAAAGTGGACATTTTACACGAGACTATTCAAAATAATAATAACTACTTTTATGAGGGAGTATTATTTTTTGCCTCTTTTTATTATATTTTTCCTCCCCATTTTGTTATTTAAAGAAATTGTGGTGTAAATAAAACTATATTTTCTTAACATTTTATCTTTTGAGAAAACAATAAGTCAACAATTTCTAACAAGAACAAGAGTCAACAATCTTGTTTTTTTTTAATACATAATTATGCATTTATAAATGCAACCTTTAAAGTAAGATTGTTGGCTCTCTTTTTTTATTTATTTTTGTCAAAAAAATTGATGATATTTCATGTACCTGATCTTTTCATGCAATTTTTATGCCAAATCAATATTTCAATACCTATCTATAACAAGTCATAAGTCTATCCGTCAAATGAGTTGAATGATAAGTCGATCCATCAAATAAGTTGAATGATAAGTCGGTCCGTCTAATAATATATAACAGTAGAAATATAATTTCTCCATCAAGGTAACAATAATTTATAAGCATATGGCTTGAAATTTCATTTCAAACAAATCATAATAAGATGTCACAGGCAAAGAATGCGGCTGCTATAAACAACCTCTGCTGCTATTCTTTCAAATAGAACTCAAAAATATACAGGGAAAAAATTATAGTAGCGATCCAAAAACTAGGGATACAAACTATAGACAAAATACTTGAATCAAGAAAATCCTACTTTGAAGAAGCTTCTGCTTGTTTATCCTTTGCAGCAGAGACGGCTTCAAGATTAACATCTCCAACACCTTTAGGGGGACCAATGCTGCAACGATCTGTGTTGTGCATCTGGATAGCGTCCTTAATTTTCTGAAACTGAAAAAAGGTTTTACAGTTTACTCGAAGCAAGATATTCTTTCAATATGGGTCGGATTTATATATTAGGAGTAATAAAAATCCATTTTGTTATGAACCATTATGCAAGCTTCGGATGAAAGAAATAGATAGTGCCTTGCTACACCTACTCCCTGTATCGCCCATTTGTTATATGAAGATAATATAGGGGCTGCACTTTTCTTAGGAGTTTCACTTTAATTAAGCTAGTTCTTTGGGGTTTGACCCCTTCCGTGTACCATGAAAGAAAGAAAGAAAGGGGATAAAGAAATGAGCAATGCAGCAAGCTTCTCTTTTATTTACACACAGTTTGTCCATCAGAAAACATGCAGATAGTAGATGTTCATGAAATTCAAATTTTACACCAACTGGATTCCCAGTTATATAATGCTTTGAAGTTACAAATAATGATCACAAATCCAAATTTTCACACTACCGAAGGTAAGTTTTTCACACTTATTTCCTTATTTTTACCTTTTTCTTTAAAATTCACACTTGGGTCTTGACATAAATGTAAAGAATTCCATGGTATGAGCAGAAGTAGAAAAATTGATAGTGTCATAAATTACTTACTTTAGCGAGTGAACAAGAAAAAGACTCGAGCTGTCCATCGGCTCCTCTGTAGAAGTGGAAATAAGGAAGTACCCTTACGTTCAAATTTTTGCACATTGGTTTATTCTCATCAAAATTGACTTTCAAGAACATAATTTCTGGGTGTTCTTGGGCAGTTTTGCAGAGCTAAAAAATCCAAAACAAGATGATATCAGACAATAATTCAAAAGTACTAAAACCTAGTAGCAGAAACATCATAATTAATTGATGAAAATCCAATTACTAATTGGTGTCTGGACATTCCATAGCATCACACCTAGTCAATAATATCTTAGCTTATTAAGGAAAATGTCTGTTTAGGACGAGTGGTACTCCAAGACGGGAATGTGTTCTTCAACGTCTTTCAGGCATGCACTTCTTGGGCACTCCAAAACATGATTTTATCTTGTATTGTGCATAAAGCGAAAAGGTTTTTCATGACGAAAATTAGAAAACCAAGGTTTTATCGATAGAGTGGGCAGAAGGGGATAATAATCGTTACAATCAACTGTGTTTAACATAAATATATATAATTATCTACTCATGTAGCTACATGCATATGCATATCCTTATGTCTCTCTATACATAAAATCTTATCACTGGACATTATACAATTATACTTTTAAGTTGAAAAGTTTACATCATGTGAATATAATCATTTATCAAAATATTCATGGGTCATACTTCGCTGACAGACTTGCCAAGTCCATCCTACTTTTAGAATGTCTCATGTCAGTGTGTTTATGCAGTATCATTCATGACATTTATCAATGACCCTGCCCCAAAGGTCTTCATAATGAGTTAAGAAAAATAGAACAAGGCTCGACAAGGGAAAAGGAAAACCATACATTCTAATCTGGTACATCATTTCACATTTCCACATTTTTAAACTTCCCCCTCACAATATTCAATCTAGATGACGCACACAGGATCATGGTCTTTCAGCTCCCTTACAAAGTTACTATCACAGATTTATCATATGGAAATTGAAGGCGGTCATCCTAATGCAGCATCCAGGTTCGTTACTAGCAAAAGTACAGAGCATTATTGCTAATTTGAAACATGTTGCAATAGTGATGTTCCTAATGTTAGTACTCCATCTTAAAAAGATGTATTTTTCTTTACTTTTTTTGGTGAATATTAATGTTTGAATAGGATACACTTGGATATAAATTTTTTTATGTTTTTTTTTCCATATTAACATTAAAGCTCAAAATTTATGATTAGAAAAAAATTATGTAATCCTTAATATTCACAAAACAAAAAAGTAGAACTCTTTCTTAGGACCACGCCGCCCGCGGGGGGGGGGGGGGGGGGTTATTAAAGTTGAAACACACGTATTGGCAATTGGCAAGTTGACCTTACAACTAAAAGTATTTTCTTGTGCGTTTATACTAATGTTTGATAAAGTTGTAACTTGTTGCATATGACATACTATGAAATATATTTTAAATTTCTTCGTGAAAAAGAGAAAAACAGAGACAGACCAAGAGGAAATTTAAAAAAGAAAAGAGTTGGCAGCAGAAATCCATCGCAAAGTATCAAAAGAGTAATTTTGTAAATGACTAAAGGTGATATTGATTAGAAGATCTGAAACTAAGAAAAGTTGATCAATAAACAAAAGCTACCTTTGGGAATAGTGCTCGACAAGAACCACACCATGTTCCATAAAATTCAACAATAACTAGTCTCTCTCCAGCCTGACTCAAAGCATTCAAAAACTCTTGTGTAGAATGAATGTCAATCATATTTGGTCCTGCATTTTTCTCCCACCATTTTGGCTGATCAGTTTCATCAATAGTTGCATGTACCTGAAGTGAAGAATCCAACAAGAAATCAGAAAGAAGCTTTACAACGCCCTTCAGAAAAGATCTTCATAATATATCGTATACAGAATAGAGCCGTGAAAATTATATACTCCCTCCGTTAAAAAATATAGGATCAATATTGACTTAATTAAGTCAATTTGAGATATTTTCAGATTCAAAAATTGATATCAATTAATTTAGTTGTAGACAATACAATTATGAAATTGCAAACTATCTAAATAGTACTACTAATTACAAGATTTGTTTTGTTCAAACTTCAAATGTTAAATGAATTACATCAATTTTGAATTTAAAAATATCTCAAATTGACTTTGAAAAGTTAAACTTGATCTTATATTTTGGAACAGAGGGAGTATATTCTTTGAGCAAATAATACTTGGATTGAATTGATCACATGGACCCTAGCGCCTGTGCATGATAAAGAGTGAAGAGTGTGGCAGCCACCTTTCACTCTGAGTAAATATGTACAGCTGATAAGTAAAGCAATGATTCATAGGCTAAGGCTGTTTCTAGTTTCTACCAAGGGAGAAAATACATAATATCTGAGGCATCATTTGTAAGCAATGGCTATGGGCTACCATCAAACAGGAAAGTGCACATCAACAGCTAATACAGAAATTATTGGTTGGCTGCGCCTAGTGCCTGAGCTCAAGAGAGAGTGAAGAGTGTGGTAGCCACCTCCTACTTGGAGTTTATATGGACAGGTGATAATTAAGGCAGTGAGTCGGACGCTAGAGCTGTTCCCGCCCTAGTCAAGGCCAATCAAGGTATAATTTGCAAGCAATGGTTACCACCAAACAGGTTACAGAACATGTGTGCTTCTTATTCTGAACTTTTACCACTACAATGGTGGAGGATGATGGGAATGAAAAGGAAATAAACCATACATTTCAGAGGAAACAAAAACCAAAAGCTTTAATCGGTGCTTAAACCAGAGTCTATGGCGCCAATCCGTGTTCTAAAAAGCTTTGGCATTGTTAAGAAAATGGGTTCAAAGCAAGCTTTAAACTACTGCCTTTCATTTATTTTCTCACAAAATGATTCTTTTCTACTAATATAATTCCCTGCAACTAGTTGTGTGTGGAGAGTAGAAACCCTTCAGGAACAGCACTGGGAACCCAATGAAGTGTAAAGAAATAAACTTTAATTAGCTAAACCGAAAGGTAATACCTTGGTTAACAAAATTGATATCCCACTAGATCTTCGTACCAACATCATTCATTTTTCATATGAATTAACATGTAAGCTAGCGCATGTCAACCGAAAAGAAACAACATCATGTATGCACCGAATTATAACCCATATTTCCAAACAACTAAAAAAGAATTATAGATAAACGAGAAGATCTGATGTAAATTTGCAATAACTAACAATTCCAACCCAATACAGGAGAAAATTAGAATCCAAAAAGTATTGAAGAATAAAACATTCAAATTTTTTTGTCATAAATGTACAAGAAAACTTGATACTACAACATTCTTGCAAGAATACATGGCGCATCAAAATTAATGTTAAATAACACCATTATTTTCAAAATACAATCAAGCTTTGAATTTAAAATGCTGCAAAAAACAACCATACTATTTTATAGGGCAAAGCTGGTTTTAGTTCCTTTTTTGGGTCCTTGTGATAAATTAAACAAATCTGGATCCCTTAATGAGCAACCCCATTCCCCTCCCAACCCCACTACTCGAATCCCAAACAAAAAACCTCTCTCTGAAAAAGATGAGACTTTTTACTAAAAAAATTCATTACTCATAAGATTGTCCACATAAAAAAGGATCTAGTACTTGAGGAGTTCACCAAACAAAATTAATAAAAAAAAATACTACAAAAGCCTTGTTTTTTCAGTAACAAAAAGTGAATTACATAAAAATACAACACAATCATCAAGACATACAATTTCAATTTGAGGAAAAAAAAAACCCCATAAAAGTCCATGAATTACTAATTAACTAATAAAGTGCAGTGTAATTGAGACAACTACAACCAATTAAACCATATAACAATAATTAATTATCCAATTTAGAAACCCAGAATGCATTCCAGTGTTCCTTTCTTTATGCCCTTTTTTCCTTCCTTTCATTGGGTTTCTCAGCTACCACATATACAGCAAAAAGAAAAAAAAGGAAAATTTTAGGAATAAAGGTAAAGTCTTTACCTTGAAAGAGAGTGAATTCTTGGCGGGTCTGAAGCAAAACCGAGGAACAAAATCAGAAGTTAAAGAGGAATTACCAGCAGCAGCAACAGAGATGGTCCTCCGTCTTTGATTTGGCGAGGGACCCAGATGGAGAGAATTCAAAGAAGTTAGTAGTGAAGAAGAAGATAATTTTAGTGAATTGAAAGATAATTGAATTACATCTGCCATCAAATTGAAAATATATATTAAAAATACAAATATGTAACATCAGTGCAAAGGCAAAATCATGGCTTGAATGGGTTTTTTCTCTCTCTCTCTCTCTGCGGCTGTATGTAATAGGATTTAGGAAGAAAGAAGGTGTGGTATGAGAAAGATATGTGTGAACCAGTAAGGATTTTAATTTTTCAAATTTTTCTTGTACCCTTTGCAGTTTTGTATTCAACCAAACATCAGTAATTTGGGTATCGATATTTTTCAAATTTGTTGGCCTTTAGATAAATGGATATGAATCATATGATGAAATTCGGCAGATAGAATGAGCCAAAATTAACTATTTTTCTTGCATTAAAATTGTAATACTATAGTAAACCGTAAGCAGATAAAAAGTTGAGGTGGCCGAGTTGGTCTAAGGCGCCAGATTAAGGTTCTGGTCCGAAAGGGCGTGGGTTCAAATCCCACTCTCAACAATATGCTTTTTTGAATAATTTATGCCCGTATCCGCATTCGTTCAAAATAAAATTTTAAAAGTTTGAATTTTCTTAATTCTTGGACAATGTTTTAACAAAAAAAAATTATTCACTTAATTACCTAATAATTAGAAATGATGTATAGTCAATCAAATAAAATAATAAAACTAAATATAATAATCATATGTAATTTTTTATATATAGTAGTATATCATAAAATAGTCATTAAAGATGTATAATCTATTGATGTTAATACTTTCATATATTGTAAACCAATATTTATATGTATATATTCGTATCCGTATCCGCTTTGACACAGATACTGATAATATCCGTTTTGACGCAAATACAAATAAAAATTTTCAGAGCGAATATCATATATTTTGGACTCCATCAAGAGCCATACTTTCAACGTATTAGTTTACTGTTTGGTGTATTGGGTTGTTAGACTCATCAAGAGCCATACTTGCAGCTTGCAGGAAAAGTCTTGGCGGACAGGAATAATGGACCGATCCATTATTCTTGTCTGCGTAGCATTACTCAAACGGATATTATTCGTATTTGACTTAAACATATATTATTCGTATTTAATTGGACGTATTCACAAATAAACGAATACAAATATGAATACATGTATATTCGTATCCGTTTAACATCCGTCCGTCAACATATTTATCGAATCAGATATACAATATCATAATCTCGAACAAAGAACAAATCTTATTATAAAACTATAATATTTTTTTAATATCTTCTATAAAGATATTTTATTAAATAGAGTTGTAAGACCCCAACTTTTATGAATAAAAAATAATTTTTTTCGAATTATATTTTTGAATATTATGGTATTGATTTGATATAATGTTATAGTTGTGAGTAATATTTATAAATTTTGCAAAGTACGCAAGTTGTTATATAATATTCGATTGGTCGGGGAATATTCGTTTTAACAATGAATATTCGTATAACGACACAATCATTGGTGGACCCCACAACGGAATTATTGTCGGATTGAGAAAACGATAAAAATATTTTATGAAATAACGGCGAAGGTGTTACCGTTAAAACTGTTGAACTACTCGGTAGTAAAAGTACAGTAATACGCGTAGTTGCACAGTAGCACACGGTATTGATTATTGATGCCTACGTGAGAAATCACTCAGTTATACTCAATTATTGCTACAGTAATTGATGCATCATATTTCTCATATTATTGATTCAATTATTGTTACAGTATCATCTGCATTATATGATATAGTATTAAATCAATAATTGAGACGACAAAGTTATTCATATTATTATTTGCAATATTGACAATGTCTAGAAGTTCTGTCAAGGAGAGATTTGGTCACCTAATTGCGCGCCAATAAGGAGAAATCTTTATCGGAAAATCCCCTCTTTCCTGATAACAACCTGGTTGTTAAATATTGTGAATTATAATATTAATAATAAATAAGTTCGTGTTGATTAAAGATGAATTTTATAGTTCCATTGTGTTGGACTTATTTGTGTTAGTATAATTGATGTCTGGAAGATATATTGTTCAATTGGGTATTCAGGACACTTTTCGTGTCGGAGTACTATTCATGAGTTATTCACGAGTTACTATTCACGAGTTACTATTCATGAGTTACTATTCACAAGTTACTATTCACGAGTTACTATTCACCCGGTTACTATTCATTCTAGTATTGTGTATTCGAGTATTTGGGTACAATATTATTCCATGAGGAGATGTGCTAATTTTTCAGACCGTTGGTTGAAGATATAATAGTAAGTCAATATGGATCGCTGGTTTAAAGTTTTAATAGTAAATCAGTATGGACCGTTGTTTTAAGTTTTAATAGTAAACCAATCTGGATCGTCCGTTTAATAGTAAATCAATCTGGACCGCTCATAAACTAGTTACTATTCATTCCATTTTTCTATAAATAGAAGCTCATTCCTTCATTATTTCTTACGAATTCACTGAAACTCTAGAGAGAGAATTATAAGAGAACCTATAGAAAAGTATTCTGCTACTTCCCTACTCTTATATTCAGTTTCTTTTACGGTAAGGGGTGTTATTTCTTTCTTTCGTCTTAATGAAGAGAACTTATGTTATTCCATTATTTATTATTCTGTTGGAATAACCTGTATACGCGGGCTACTCTATACATAGTGACATTCTTTTAATATTACGTGCTTTATTATTCTGTCAGAATATCCTGTCTGTGCGTTTACGCCGGACCTGGTTCCATTATTTATTATTCTGTCGGAATATCATGTCTATGCGTTTACGCCGGACCTGGTTCTATCCTTTATTATTCTGTTGGAATATCCTGTCTGTGCGTTTTACGCCGGACCTGGTTCCGTTATTTATTATTCTGTTGGAATAACCTGCCTGTGCAGTATATCGCATGCATAGTGATTTCTTTTGTTATTTCATTCTTTATTATACTCAGTTGGTTAAAACTTTGATTTCTATACCCATGAAATTAGTGGAATATCTTTGATATTTGCGCTTCATCCAGTATCGTTTCATGGAAATATTATTCTGAGCATTCTTGAATTTTACTCTACAAAGCAGTATCATGTTGACAATTTGGACATTATCAGTTCCTAGATAAATTAATTCTTGAACTTTTTTATTGAATTCTTATATCATTGTCATCATCCTCATGTTTATATTTTATTGAAAGTCATCTGTGGCCTGTAGTGCATAGATGGACTTGGTATGATTATGACCAGGGATTATTCGGTGTAATCATGACCGTAATGTTACAAATGATGTGATAAAAGTCCTCATTGGCCCGTAGTACATTGATGGACAGTTGTTGGCATGATCATGACCATTAATGAATACATAAATATTCATTGCCCGTAATGCATGGATAATTGTGGTCGTTATACTAAAGAATATCCTTGGCCGTAGTGTAGGGGTGATTCGATGATGTGGATTATTTATTAAGCTGAGTCCCAGCGATAAAAGTGATGAAAAACCTTTTAAATCATAAAAGATAGTAGATATTATTCCCTACTTGACTCTTCTAATGGATTGCTTGTTCCACTGCAGTTAAACTTGATAGTTATTATATTTTATCAGTTTAACACTGTTGAAGGCTAACGATAAATTATTCTGCATTATCTTAGTCATAATATTTCTTACTGGGCTAGTTGAGCTCACCTTTTCTTTCACTGTTCTCTTCAGGAAATGAGAACGTAGCTGAGACTAGTCGGGGAATAGAGTGATGGTCCTAGATGGTGCATTAGTAGTCCTCACTATTCTGTGAAATAGTGTGATAATAATTGTAATGAGGACTCCTTTTGAGTTTGTATAATCTCTAATATACAATATTTGTATTCAAACTCACAGTTTATATTTTGTCGTATTGTACACGACAGTTGTATTATTAAGTTGTATTTGAATTCTGTACCATGTATCTGACGACTCAAGATGGGTGATGTATACCTAATTTTGGGGGCGTCACAGTTGGTATCAAAACTTAGAGATATGATCCTTGGCTAAGATGTGAGAATAGAACTAGGAGGGGAGAGACGGGGAATTCCTTCGCTAGTATGACCTACCTAAGTTTTTTTTTTGGTATTTAATTAGCCGGATAGAATATAGGGATAATATGTTACATGTCAATTACCCTTTTGTTTTGTGGTAGTATCTGAAAATGACATTCCTGAATGTTGAGAATAGCAATGGAGCACAGGCGACCGTTGACTCACCACATAATCAGGATAATGTGCATCAGAAAGGCGACAATCCTCATGCAAACAACAACATTGACTAAATGATGAATGATGGAGTGTTCAGAGGCTTTATGTAATTCATGCAACAGCAGGCGAGAGCGGCTCCTGTCCACAATGTAGGTGGGAATACTGGAAACTCTCGGACGGTCACCGCTAAACAGTTCAAGGAGCTGGGACTACTGGAGTTTATTGGAGAGCCAAAACCACTAAAGGCGAAAGCATGGATAAAGCAGATCACCAAGATATTTGATGTCTTGGGATGCTCCGATGAGCAAAAGGTTCCCTTTGCCTCCTTTATGTTGCGAGGAGAAGCAGATTACAGGTGGAAATCTGTAAAACGTACTCAACCTGCCGCACTGAAGATGTCTTGGAAAAAGTTCCAAGAACTATTCAACGACAAGTACTTTTCCGAAAGTATTCGTCATATAAAAAAGGTAGAATTCATCAAATTGGAGCAAAATAATATGATCGTGTCGCAGTATGAAGCCAAATTTGCAGAGTTGTCCCGGTTTGCATCCCATTTGGTGGATAATGAGGAGCGAATGACGTGAATATTTTTGCGAGATTTGAAACCTGAGATACGTCAACATCTTATTTTTTATAAACTGTGTTTGTATTCAGATATTGTAAATAGGGCTCAGTTAGTGGAGCGCGATAACGAGTCAACGCAACCAAAGGAGAGCAGTCATCGAAGCGGTGACAACAAGCGTGGACGGAATCAACAGGCCAGAAATGGTTACCACTTCGGTGGTAATCAAGGCCAAACCAATAAGAATGAACATTTCAAGAAGAGGAGATTCAACAATGATGGAAGGACGTCACCACCAGCACCCGTTGTTAAGGAAGGAGAACGACCACCTATCATATGCTTCAAATGCGGAGGGGAAGGACAGATCAGTCCAAACTGCGCAATGCCGTCCAAAGCATGTTATAATTGTGGAAGAGAATGTCACTTAGCCCGATTTGTCATTCACCAAAGACAAGTTCAGCTAGGATGGAAGCACCAAAGGCCGTCCCAGAAAAGTCAAAGCCGGTAGTGCAAGGGAGAGCGTTTGTTGTGACCTCCCAGAAAGCAAGGAACCCGGATGAGGTCATCACGGGTAAGCTTATCATAAATTCTAGCGAAGTCTATACTTTATTTGATACCGGTTCTACCCATTCTTTTATTTCTCCTACTTGCGCTCAACGATTAAATTTGACTCCGGAGAAATTATACTTTGACTTATCTGTGAAAACTCCGTTGGGAGAAACCTTCATTACATCCACTAGTTATAAGTCTTGTTTGGTTTAAATCGATAACCGCACATTACATGTCAATCTTATTTCTTTAAAAATACTTGCGTTTGACGTAATTCTAAGGATTGATTGGTTAACTACTCATCATGCAAAAATTAATTATTTTCGTAAGGTTGTTAGTTTTCATATTCCTAATCAACCTATTATGCGAATTCAAGCGACCAAACCATTAAAATCAATCACGGTCATTTCAAGCCATAAAGCTATTCGTTTATTGAAAAACAGGTGTCAAGCTTTCTTAGCTCATGTCACAGATTTAAACAAAAATACGTCAATTTTGAACGATATTTCTATTGTTAATAAATTTCCTGACGTATTCCCTGAAGAACTTCTTGGCCTACCCCCAGAGCGTGAAATTAAATTTTGTATCAATTTTGAACCTGGTACAAAACCCATTTTCAAAGCCCCATATCGAATGACTCCTATTGAACTACAGGAGTTAAAGACCCAATTGCAGGAATTGTTAGACATTGGTTTCATTCGTCCTAGTACGTCTCTTTGGGGTTCTCCTGTTCTATTCGTGAAGAAGAAAGATGGGAGTATGCGACTTTGTATTGATTATCGGGAGTTGAATCATGCCACCATCAAAAATAGGTACCCATTTCCACGTATTGATGACATGTTTGACCAGTTGCAAGGAGCCAAATTCTTTTCAAAGATTGATCTTCGTTCCGGATATCACCAATTGAAGATTAGAACCGATGACATTCCAAAGACGGCTTTCAGAACTCGGTACGAGCATTATGAATTCCTAGCCATGTCCTTCGGATTGACTAATGCTCCTGCTGCCTTCATGGATATGATGAACCGAGTATTCAAGGAATATTTGGATCACTTTGTGGTCGTCGTTATTGATGACATCCTTATTTATTCCAAAAGCTGTGAAGATCATGAGCAACACTTGAGGCTGACACTCCAAAAGCTTCGTGAATACAAGCTTTATGCCAAGTTGAAGAAATGTGAGTTCTGGCTTGAGGAAGTAGCATTCCTTGGGCACGTAGTATCAAGTCATGGAATATTTGTTGACCCGACAAAGATTGAAGCTATTCAAAGCTGGGAGTAACCTAAATCAGTGACCGAAGTACGTAGCTTTCTTGGTTTCGCTGGTTATTATCGGAGATTCGTGGAAGGATTTTCTCGAATCGCTACTCCATTAACTCAGCTGACTCGAAAAGATACAAAGTTCGGTTAGAGCAAAGAATGTGAGAATAGTTTTCAAGAACTCAAGAGGAGACTCATTTCAGCACCTGTTCTGACAATACCATCTGGCTCGGAGGGATTTGTCATCTACAGTGATGCTTCTTGCAAAGGGTTGGGATGTGTTCTTATGCAACATGGGAAAGTCATAGCCTATGCCTCAAGACAACTCAAAGAATATGAGAGGAATTATCCTACTCATGATCTAGAGTTAGCAGCTATTGTCTTCGCACTTAAAATTTGGAGACATTACTTGTATGGGGAGAAAGTGGAGATCTTTACGGATCATAAAAGCCTCAAATATTTCTTCATTCAAAAAGAACTCAACATGCGACAACGACGTTGGCTTGAACTGTTGAAAGATTATGATCATACCATCCAATACCATCCTGAAAAAGCGACGTGGTAGCTGACGCATTGAGTAGAAGATCATATGCAAGTACGAGTGCGATATTGTCAACGCAAAGGCCCATTTTGTGTGACTTGCAAAGGATGGAGATAGAGTTAAAAACTCCATGGACCCATGTGATGATGGCGAATATACGAATAGAACCGACTTTAATTGATAAAGTTAAAGCTGCTCAAGCTACAGACCCGGAGCTGATGCGTATGAGGAATAAAGTGCAAGAAGGTGCTATGCCGGAAGCAAGAATCAATGAAAAAGGAATACTTCGAGTCAACTCCAGACTTTGTGTTCCTAACGACCCTGATTTAAAGTATAAAATCATGATGGAGACACACAACACACCGTTTGCAATCCATCTTGGGAGTACAAAAATGTATCATGATCTTTGACATACATTTTGGTGGAGCAATATGAAGAGAGAGATAGCGGAGTTTATCTCAAGGTGTTTAACTTGTCAACCAGTCAAGGCGGAGCATCAAGTACCAAAAGGTCCATTTCAACCACTTGAAATTTCAGAATGGAAGTGTGAGCACATTACCATGAATTTCGTTACTGGTCTTCCCAAAGTTTCTCAAGGCATAGATGCAATTTGGGTCATGGTTGATAGATTGACCAAGTCTGCTCACTTCTTACCTATACCAGAAACTTATACACTTAAACGTCTTGCTCGTATGTACATAAATGAGATTGTAAGACTGCATGGTATGCCAGTATCCATAGTTTCTGATCGAGACCCAAGATTCACTTCACGATTTTGTGTTAGTTTGCAGAAAGCTATGGGCACAGATTTACGATTTAGCTCGGCATATCATCCTTAGACGGATGGACAGTCGGAGAGGACTATTCAAACTCTTGAAGATCTATTAAGACTCTGTGTCCTTGATTTCAAGGGAAGTTGGGACAAGTTTTTACCATTGGTGGAGTTTTCCTACAACAACAATTATCAAGCAAGTATTGGCATGACTCCATTCAAAGCGTTGTATGGGAGAAAGTGTCGTTCTCCAGTATGCTGGGATGAGGTGGGTGAAGCAACGTTGTTGGGACCGGAGTTGGTACGTATGACTACAGAAAAGATTCAAACAATCCGAAAACGTATAAAAACTTCACAAGATAGACAAAAGAGTTATGCTGATCTTCATCGAAAGGACGTAGAATTCGATATTGGAGATCATGTGTTGTTACGTGTTGCTCCATGGAAAGGAGTTACGAGATTTGGAAAGAGAGGAAAGCTCAATCCTCGGTTCATCGGCCCATTTTTAATTCTTGAGCGAGTGAGAACTGTGGCCTATAGACTCATCTTACCGCCAAGTATGTCTCGTGTTCATAATATTTTTCACATATCTATGTTACGTAAATACGTGAAAGACCCGAACCACATTATTGAGTTAGAACCAGACGAGATAGAGGAAGATTTAATGTATGAAGAGTTACATGTTAAAATCTTGGATAAGAAGGATCATGTTCTACACTCCAATGTTATACCTCAAGTCAAAGTTTTGTGGAGAAACCACGATGTGGAGGAAATGACTTGGGAGTTAGAATCTGAGATGAAGTCAAAGTATCCTCATCTCTTCGACATACCAGGTATGTACCCTAATTTCGAGGACGAAATTTTATAAGAAGGGGATGTTGTAAGACCACAACTTTTATGAATAAAGAATAGTTTTTTTCGAATTATATTTTTGAATATTATGGTATTGATTTGATATAATGTTATAGTTGTGAGTAATATTTATAAATTTTGTAAAGTACGCAAGTTGTTATATAATATTCGATTGGTCGGAGAATATTCGTTTTAACAAGAAATATTCGTACAACGGCACAATCATTGGTGGACCCCACAACGGAATTATTGTCCGATTGAAAAAATGACAAATACTTTATGAAATAACAGCGGAGGTGTTATCGTTAAAACTGTTGAACTACCCGATAGTAAAAGTACAGTAATACGCGTAGTTGCACAGCAGCACACGGTATTGATTATTGATGCTTACGTGAGAAGTCACTCATTTATACTCAATTATTGCTACAGTAATTGCTGCATCATATTTCTCATATTATTGATTCAATTATTGTTACAGTATCATCTGCATTATATGATATAGTATTAAATCAATAATTGAGACGGCAAAGTTATTCATATTATTATTTGCAATATTGACAATGTCTAAAAGTTCTGTCAAGGAGAGGTTTGGTCACCTAATTGCGCGCCAATAAGGAGAAATCTTTATCGGAAAACCCCCTCTTTCCTGATAAAAACCTGGTTGTTAAATATTGTGAATTATAATATTAATAATGAATAAGTTCGTGTTGATTAAAGATTAATTTTATAGTTCCATTGTGTTGGACTTATTTGTGTTAGTATAATTGATGTCTGGAAGATATATTGTTCAATTGGGTATTCGGGACACTTTTCGTGTCAGAGTACTATTCATGAGTTACTCACGAGTTACTATTCACGAGTTACTATTCACCCGGTTACTATTCATTCTAGTATTGTGCATTCGGGTATTTGGGTACAATATTATTCCACGAGGAGATGTGCTAATTTTTCAGACCGTTGGTTGAAGATATAATAGTAAGTCAATATGGATCGCTGATTTAAAGTTTTAATAGTAAATCAGTATGGACCGTTGTTTTAAGTTTTAATAGTAAACCAATCTGGATCGTCCGTTTAATAATAAATCAATCTGGACCGTTCATGAATTAGTTACTATTCATTCCATTTTTCTATAAATAGAAGCTCATTCCTTCATTATTTCTTACGAATTCACTGAAACTCTAGAGAGAGAATTATAAGAGAACCTATAGAAAAGTATTCTGCTACTTCCCTACTCTTATATTCAGTTTCTTTTACGGTAAGGGGTGTTATTTCTTTCTTTCGTCTTAATGAAGAGAACTTATGTTATTCCATTATTTATTATTCTGTTGGAATAACCTGTATACGCGGGCTACTCTATACATAGTGACATTCTTTTAATATTACGTGCTTTATTATTCTGTCAGAATATTCTGTTTGTGCATTTACGCCGGACCTGTTTCCATTATTTATTATTCTGTCGGAATATCCTGTCTGTGCGTTTACGCCGGACCTGGTTCCATCCTTTATTCATCTGTTGGAATATCCTGTCTGTGCGTTTTACGCTGGACTTGGTTCCATTATTTATTATTCTGTTGGAATAACCTGCATGTGCGGTCTATCGCATGCATGGTGATTTCTTTTGTTATTCCATTCTTTATTATACTCAGTTGGTTAAAATTTTGACTTCTATACCCATGAAATTAGTGGAATATCTTTGATATTTGCACTTCATCCAGTATCTTTTCATGGAAATATTCTTCTGAGCATTCTTGAATTTTACTCTACAAAGCAGTATCATGTTGACAATTTGGACATCATCAGTTCCTAGATAAATTAATTCTTGAACTTTTTTATTGAATTCTTATATCATTGTCATCATCCTCATGTTTATATTTTGTTGAAAGTCATCTGTGGCCTGTAGTGCATAGATGGACTTGGTATGATTATGACCAGGAATTATTCGGTGTAATCATGACCGTAATGTTACAAATGATGTTATAAAAGTCCTCATTGGCCCGTAGTGCATTGATGGACAGTTGTTGGCATGATCATGACCATTAATGAATACATAAATATTCATTACCCGTAATGCATGGATAATTGTGGTTGTTATACTAAAGAATATCCTTGGCCGTAGTGTAGGGGTGATTCGATGATGTGGATTATTTATTAAGCTGAGTCCCAGCGATAAAAGTGATGAAAAACCTTTTAAATCATAAAAGATAGTAGATATTATTCTCTACTTGACTCTTCTAATGGATTGCTTGTTCCACTGCAGTTAAACTTGATAGTTATTATATTTTATCAGTTTAACACTGTTGAAGGCTAACGATAAATTATTCTGCATTATCTTAGTCATAATATTTCTTACTGGGCTAGTTGAGCTCACCTTTTCTTTCACTGTTCTCTTCAGGAAATGAGAACGTAGCTGAGACTAGTCGGGGAATAGAGTGATGGTCCTAGATGGTGCATTAGTAGTCCTCACTATTCTGTAAAATAGTGTGATAATAATTGTAATGAGGACTCCTTTTGAGTTTGTATAATCTCTAATATACAATATTTGTATTCAAACTCGCAGTTTATGTTTTGTCGTATTGTACACGACAGTTGTATTATTAAGTTGTATTTGAATTCTGTACCATGTATCTGACGACTTAAGATGGATGATGTATACCTAATTTTGGGGGCGTCACAAGAAGTGATTATTTTTTTTCTTCTGAATTTTATAATTTAATTATATGGTTGATGATTGTGTAATGTTATATTAATACCATAATAGTATTTTTTTTAAAAATTTAAATTATTTATTTATTAATTTTAATTAATTATTCTAATGAATTCGGATAGTTATTCAGAAACGAGTATTCGAATTTAAATATTTTTACCTTAGGAAATCCGTTGAATATTAAATAAAAATAAAATAATTTTTTTCGGCCGATCAACAAAAAAAAGAAATAAAGGAGTCGGGTATGTATTACTCATTCCGTTCTAAAATTAGAGATACAATTTGATTTTTAAGGTCAAACGACGGCATATTAAACTTCAAAATTAGTACGACTATTACAAATTTAGAATGAAATAATTTTTTTGATTAATAATTTTTGTTATATACTATGCAATTATAATAATTGTATCAACTAAAATTAAAAAATTCACATCAATTTGAAGTATATGCCGGTGTTTGACCTCAAAAGTAAAATTGTATCACTAATTTGAAACGGAAGGAGTATAAGCTATTGGCTTATTACACTGAATCACTGAGGTAGGCACAATGAGATTACAAACACCCCAAAGATGCATTGTTTTAATTTTAATTTAAATCAGCACCATGGAAATTAAAATCAAGATTAAATTACCCAAGAACAATATTAATGTACCCTTCTCTCTTGTTGAGCAATAAAATTACAGAACAAAGAGAGCCACACAGCTAACTAAAAAAGGAATAAAAGGAAGGAGAAAAAAGAGAGCCACACAGCTTGTTGAACAATACAATGGTCATTCAGTAAGTACATAGGAGAGAAAACAGTCCAACTTCCGCCCCTTTCTAAAATGCTTCGAGTATAACAACTCTATTAGTAATACAATACAGAAGACACTAGTCTCACACATATATTTTCTTAAAATTTACCTGTATGGAAACAATTCTTTTGACATTATCCTCCGTGCAAGGTTGATATGAACACTACCACGTCCTTCTCTTCTAGTGTTGTATCGAGTTGACCACTCAGTTCCCAATCACAATCATTCACAAGAACTAGAACGCCAGGCCTCCTGCAGAAGGAGAATGTTATACACAAGCATGGTCATGAGAATGTTCAAACACGCACGCACACATGAAGACATCATAATCGTGTTTGTTATTGCAAATTTGTTCACACTTTAATTTTTTCCTCTCTTTTTTACGGGAGTTGGTGCATGCAATCCTCTTTTGTATTATCTAAAAGAAATTATCTTTTAAGGACAAATAGGAAAACCTAATTATTATTTTTTTGGTGCTAAATGATGCGTCTGCATGCAAATATGCTATATCTAGAGGTAGAAGGGAAAATAAGAAAGAGGCATGCATATTTTTCAGGCTCTCATCCAGAACACTTAACTTTAGTCTAACAAGCTGTGCTGTGCATAGACATTAGAAAATTGTATGCATTACACTACTAATGCAAGCATAGAGACATCAAAGCAAGATGGATGAACATGATCCACATAAACAGATAAGCCTGAACTAAATGGCATTACCCAACCAATTGCTTGTGGTATGTTTTAGGCACCACCACCAAATTAAGGACAGAAGAATCTTCAAACTTACACAGAATCCCCTTTCATAAACATTTCAGGGCGCTCCTTGATCAAATTGGTTTGCACCCAAGCAAGCAAGTCTTTCATGGTTAACTATACCAAAAGGTGGTAAAAATCACAACGATATTTTGAGTAAACATATGAAGAATGATAATATATATATATATAGAAGTTCACCTTCTCCTCTCCGGCTTGTTGGTCAACATTGACATTATGAATCTTTACAGAGTCACAAAGAAGCTCCAATCCTCCACTACATTAACAAAAAAATAAGTAAAAAAACAAAATCAAAAGATAACAAATCAAATATCATCTCAATTCAAGATCATCAAACAAAGAGAAAGGAAAATGAATAACCTACAGATCGAGCATGTGAAATAAGAGTAGTGAAAGACATTGACATTACATAACAACTATCTCCATATTTCTTACTCATGTTGTATGACTTTTAATCTATAGTTTGCAATACCTTAAGCATCATAATAATCATTATTTGGCATTAATGTCATATCACACCAATCCACATTCGACGGCCTTTTAGTATCAACCCACATATCCTAACATTAGTCATAAATTAACAACACAAATTTTCAATTAAACCTCTCAAGGTCTAAATAACAACACAAACAACATTAAAATTTAAAACAATAACAATATACATGTACTAAAATTTTAATTCTTGTTGGAACCCTTCAATTCTCATGGTCCATCTAAACACTATATTCAAAAGTTTATACTGAACTAGAACTCAACAAAATTGATTTTAAAAAAACGCCATGATACTTAAAACCATAAGAATACACATAATTTATACGGAAAAACATAAATAAAGCAAAATGATGCAGTATCAAATTTTGAACAGTTGTTGAAATAAAGGAACAATTACCCAAATTCGAGAGTCAGTTGCATCTTCAGTTAACTCGGGAAAACCTGCAAATAAAAGCCCCTATCATTAAAACCTAATTGATAATTGTATGTACTGTCGTAGTGTACTGAACTGAATTAAAATTTAATACCTTAATTGGATTATGGTTTTCAGATGGAGAAGAAGAGACTGCGTGATGAAAATGTGGGAGAAATTAAAATGGAGAAGTAGTACTTTTGAGGGAGAGAGAAATAAATAGATTTTCCGGTTCTTCTCTATGGGCAAGATGAGAAAAGAAATCTCTACCCCGGTCCATGGCCATGGCTAGTTGGGCCGGGCTCAATGTCACGCTACCCAGAAAGATTACGGGTGCAAATTAATAGAATCGAGTCGAGTATTAAATTGGTCAAATTAAATTCACAAAATTTATCAAAAAAAAATATTAATGAATTAATTTCTCACAATATTATCCCTATATTAAGTAATAATTTGTTTTTGTTTCATCTTTTTAATCAATTATAGAAGGATAATATCGATCGATATTTTTTACTCCTTCCGTCCCATAGTTATAGACTGATTTTTTATTTTGAGATGTCCCAATATATAGGCTACTTACTATTTATAAAATTTAGTTGATTTATTATTTTACTTTTATGCCCTTATAATAAATATTCAACCATTACTCTTTTTTTGAAGAAATAACATTCAATGTCATTATTTTTATCAGCACATTTAATGTTGTTGTATTCTCTTTGAGAGCAGATCCTCTGTACCCAAATTTCTTGTCCCCTTGTGTCCCTCCACTTAAATCTTGACACCTAGTCCCTTACTCAATACTAATTAATTCTAAAATTAAATAAAAAAAGATGTGTCAAGATTTAAGTGGAGGGACACAAGGGGGACATGAAATTTGGAGACAGAAGATCTGCTCTCATTCTCTTTAGTTAAAGTTCTATGGTTATGAATTTTAATGATCAGTACACGTCAATCGATGAAGTTGAGAGTTCCAGTGTGATAATTAACTTATTTATTAATTCCATATTAAGGGGTATATGTGAAAAATTTATAGTTAAAAATTGTCACTTAACTAATTTTCTTAAACTATGTGCAAAAAAAAATCATGCCTATAACTATGGGACGGAGGGGAGTATTTATTCTTGATCTATTAAATAAAATATTAATTACATTTCTTTTATTCTTCTTTTTTTTGATAAATTAAATCTTAGAATAAGAACAGGGTAAATTTTCATTAATAAATGAATCGAATTATAAAAACACTAGTCAAGGTGATACATTTTTCCGTCCTAAATTGAAACTCAAAACTCGAGAACATATATATAATTTCTAAAAAATAGATAAAAATATACATACTTGCGTAGTTATTCAACACGAACAACTAAAAGAAGGCCGGCGTGATATATAACCCCACACCCAAATCTGAATAGATCTATGATCTATCTATACTAATTAATGTCAATCAAACCTCCTTCACGGAGAGATTCGTGAAAAAAAATCCGTAAAATGAAAAAAATCTTAAACTAGGAGAAAGGCTCCACGGATTGAAAAAAAATATCCAAACTAGGAGAAATAAACTCTAAAAAAAAGGAGAAAATAAGAATAATTAAACGAAAAAGCGTAAGAAAAAAATATGAGGAAGGATGTCTCTAGTACTGTAAATTAGACCCTTCTCTCCATATCTAAAAATATGGAGGCTAGGGTTCATTATAAAGAGAAAAGAGAGAAGAAATGCAGAGTTTTTTATTTTGTTAATTCATCCTTAATTACATTTTTAAATCTTATATTCTCTCCTAACTTTAATTAAAAGAAAAGGGAGGAGTAATACATGACATTTCATGCATGTCTTGTTCTTTTTCTTAATTCCTCTTTTCCCTTGGTGAATAATAAGACAACTAGAGGGACAAAAAATGTATATATGCAGTATTCGGAAGTGGTTAGTATTAAATTCATTTTTAAGTAAATTAGTCAATTGATTAATAGAGTGCTGAGACACACTGTGTGTGTTAGTATTCTATTGACAAATTAACTAACTTATCAAAAAATAAACTTCATGTTAATCAAATTCGAAGCGCTATGTCATTTAGACAATAACCCAAAAAGGCTGTCCCTTTGTTTCTCTATCTGAATCATCGATCACAATTATATATGCATCATTAACTGGAACATCCCGTTGCTCCAAAATTAAAGCTTAAAGGTATCTACACACTACTCTTTTTGCCATCCTTGATCACTATCGATCAATGTATATATATATAGAGTCCGGATCCAGTCCGGGATCCCGGACTCTATTAAAATACGGACTTTTTTTTTTGTTTTTTTTGAAACAACTAAAAATAAATAAATTATGGAATTGGAAATTTTTACATAATACAGTATTTTTGGCGTGATTTGGATGCCTATACCAAAATATTTCTGTACAGTCTGGGCAGACTGTACATACATTGGTTGGTGTAGGTATTAAAAACACACCCAAAACACTGTATTATGGAAAAATTTCAGTTCCATAATTATTTTTTTTAGTTCTACAAAAAAAAAAAAAAAATTGGGTCCTAATTTTCTCCCGTCCGGGAGGTCCGGACCTGATCATTTATATATATATATATATATATATATATATATGGGATTCCATCCATAGTAACCGGTTGTTGGGAGCAACCCATTTTTGGCCAGCCGTTACAGCTTGTACCGGCTTATAAAAAAAAATTGCATAAGGGCCGGTACAAGCTGTTACGGTTGGCTAAAAATGGGTTGCTCCCAACAACCGGTTGCTGTGGATGAAACTTCTATATATATATACACCTCCGGCCCCACCCTACACCCTATATATACCCCCCACCCCCCGATGCCAATACAAGTAATATGATTGATTCTCAACTATTTATTTATCAATTTAAATAATTCATCCTTAATTTAGATCATGTTGTGTTGATTTAATCAATCAGGCCAAATTAACAATCTTCACCATTTTGTTTCATTATATATATATATATATATATATATATATATATATATATATATATAGTAATTTCACATGTACAATTTGAATCATTTAATTGCATGTTGCTAGCTTCTCTGATTTATTTATACTTCATAGACTGAGTACAACATTATAATATTTATAATAATTAATAATTATAAGCAAATGATATGCAATGAATAATTTTACTACCAGAATCTGTGTATGGTTGTTTTGAGATTATGATAATCGATTTCTTCAAAAAATAAATAAATAAAATATCACGAATTGTAATAAATTTGCTTGAGAGGATTCCCAAAAATTCATTAGTGATTGCGTAATCTATAATGAGCAACTTGTGAATTATGCATGTTTTATAGCTTATTTGTATAAGCTGCACACATTACAATACCAGCTTTTTATAAGCTGCTAGGTTATGTGGCACACACTGTGTGTGTAATTAAGAAAAAAATTGAATACAATTTGAAAAACATGAATGAGAAAGATAAGAGATAAAAAAAAGAATATAATTATTTTTAAATTTTATTATAAAATTAATAGACCGACACAGGGTGAGAGACCAAGTCCCTCTCTCGCTTTATATATATAGTTATAAAATTAATCAATCAAGTACAAATAAGCATCACAAAACACTCTTAGTACGCATATACTCCCTCCGTTTCTTAATATATTTTAGGGTTGTGCACAAGTATTAAGGTAATGATTGTATAATATTAACTATAATATCAATTGTCTATATTGCCCTTGTATTGGAATAAGAGATTGTTATTTATTAGACAGAAAATAGTGAGAGAACCAAAGTTATATTTAAATATTTGTGGTAATATTGGAAACTAACAATTAGTGTTTACTTAAAATTCTCAAACGACTTATATTAAGGAACAAAAATATTTTTCTAAAACGACTTATATTAAGGAACGGAGGAAGTATATGACAAGAAATTATCAAAAATTAAGAACGTACCACAGCCTAATTAATGGCTTCAAATGAAAAAAACAAAGCTATAACTAGATAAAGAGTAATGATATCATAGACAAAGTTACAAAAAATGTATGACTCAATTATTCATAAGTAGATAGAAGAACAAGATATCCATAATTTGGTTATCTACCTGTTCTAATCCATCATAAGCTTACACTTGAATATTATTAATTAATTAATTACTACTTCAATTTTATTACAATTTGATCTCATTACTCAATCTCTTTAATTCTAGCTTGTTGATCTCAAGCTCATTGTCATGATACACTAATTAAGCTAAACCAATAAATAATTAATAAAACTTAAGTCTAAATAAAGGAAGAATATATAATTAAGCTTACGATGGATATATGAGCTAGCTAGCCATGAGCATGATCACAAGATAAAGCCATTAAAAGGATCGCAGCTTCCTTCTCATCTTGTGGAAAAACTTGGTGAAAATTAGCCAAATTGTTGGTCAAACTTATTAAAAAATCCTCAAAACAAAGCTTGTTAATTCTGCCTTGATGATGATCATGAGATGAAGAGGTTGGTCCAGTACTAGTGATGAGCTTGCTCCTCCTACGTATCTTGTATTTTCCAACATTATGTCGTCCAGTAGTACTATTGCTTGGTCCCTTTTCTTTTTGTTCCTTCTTAATCTTAGTCTTTAGTCCCAGTGTTGTCTCAATCTCAAGACTTGTCCCATCTGTTGCTGCAGCTTCTGCCATGGCCCTTCTAGCTTTTCGTTGCCGAATTCCACAGGCGTTGCAAAGTGACTGTACAAAGTTAAGTGGTTAATTAGAAAATTAAATTGTAGGTTTAGTGTATGTTATGTCCGAAAGAACGTAATTGAGGGAATGAAGACGACTTCAAGTGAACCCAGCAGTTGTCGCAGTGGTTCAAATGATAATGCCCCGGGACGAGCTATAGACTAGGATATTCAAATGCGGTTGGGAAACTTCATATTATCAAAAGAAAAAAGAAAGAAGACTTCAAGTGAAATTAACGTTTGAGCTCTAACTCAAGTGGTATCAAACTCTCATTTACACGGATTTCATGGTTTTTGAGGGGACTTCAAATCAAATCAATGAGCTCTAACTCAAGTACTGTTATATATCCAGATGCTTGACAATATTAATGAATAATTAATTAAGTAATTTTGAGAAGAAATTAAAAAAATAGGGGTTGGTAATGGATGAAAGGAAATTAGGTACCTTAGGGCCTTGAGGTCCACTTCTCCAAAGAGGGGTCTTGGTAGTGTTGCAATCAGAGAAAACCCTAATCGGGTTGGTGCTGTTGTTTGAGGGATTAGCTGTGTTGCTGGAGTTATCAGTTTTCATTGGGGATGATGACAGTACTTGGTCCTTAATTTGATGATCTTCAAGCTTTATTAGTACTGTAGTAGCACTTGGTGGTGGATTTACAGCCGTTGGATCAATATTGTTCTCCATCTTATGCATCAACCTCATCTTTGAGGAAGTACTAGTACTAGTACTCTCAAGACGATGCCTTGGATGATGATAATTTTCATATTTATCTTCTTCTTTCTTCCATATGGAGAATTTTAGTCTATTATCACTAGTACTCCCTATATCATAATATGATCCACCATGTGAATCAAAATTATCAGCCTAAATAAAATCAAGAAAATTCCCAAAATTATTATATATCCGATTGATCATATTTATATATATATATATATATATATATATATATATATATATTTATATAAAGAGAGAATTAATTAATTCAAAGTTACAAAAAGTACTATATATATATATGTGTGTGTGTGTGTGTGTGTGTGTGTGTGTGTGTGTACCTGATGAAGACCATTAGGATATTCAGCAGGTGGAAAAGGAGAAGGTGATGATGAACTTAGGTAAGTTGGAGTCATGGGAAATTAAACAACAAGAACAATTTAATCAGCTAAGAATATATATATATATATATATATATATTGGAGGGCTGCTAGCTATTTAATGGAAATAATGGTTAAAGTAACTGCATGTGTTTGTAATTCACGTGACTTCATCACACACACACACCACCACCATATACTAACAAAAGTTAAAAAAGATGAGCCAGAAAAGAGAGAGTAGAATCCTGCCACAAGACCCCATAACCAAACCCTATCTGTAAATATTAATCTCCATGCATCATCTTTCTCTAGCTATTAATAAATGAAAATTACTCAAGTATATATATAAATTAATGTACTAAAATAGTAAAATTAGTATATTAATTTCCATTATCTCTATTCTTAGATAATATTAAAGTTACATCTTGAATATATATAAAATTATTCTTAAAAGTAGTATGTACAAGATAGTAGTCACACAAACATACGCACAAGTTCACACACATAAATGCCAGAACTGTGATAAATATATACACTGATCCGGTTACCATGAAGTTAATTTTATAGTAAGTTGGTCAATTGATCAATAGTGTTGACACGCAGAGAGATCATCTCCCGATCTGCGTGTCGACACGGTAAAGTTAACTTCATATAACTCCTCCTAATATATACTCCCTCGTCCCTCCTCCTCCCTCCAAAACAGTCATTTCAATTATATCATGCAACTTTCTTTCTCCATCTGATCTCATAAAATGTTTTCTTTTTAAAGGGTTAATATATATAGTATATAAACACTAACTCAGATCATAGGATTTTAATTGTATATACTAATATTTTATTTAGAAGCAAGATAATTTAATAATTTTTAAAATGAAATTATTATATACACGTATATATATAACACATCTAGATATTGTAGACATGATTTTCTCAATAATATTTTCTTTTAATTACTATTAAAAGGCCTTATTTGGTCCATACAACAACTAGATATTGCTGTGCTATTTTTTTATATTTGTTAACTTTGGTTAAAAAATAGACGAAATTTGAACGAACAAGAATTGTGAAGAATTGTGTGTAATATGGAGACATTGTGAAGAATTGTGTGTAATATGGATATATATGTCCAAATGCAGGTAGTTTTCATTTTGGTGCTTATTCAAAATCTCAAGGGCCATACCCTATAGGCATTACAAGCAAATTGTAAAGAATTTAAACCCGGTTTAGCCAAAATACATCTATGAGCAAAATATTTGGGCCGGCCTATGAGATAGTGTTTATGGGTCACACCTTTCCATATTTACAGCTACACTATCCTCCTCCCTTAGACTTTACCAAATTACAAATTCTGTCTCACAATAAGAGTCTCATTTTCATTTATCGTATTTTTGTGAACTAATTTTCTCCTTTTAAAAAAATAATAATAATAATAATAATAAAAGTATGATGATGTGGATTTTGATCCTCATTGCTTGTGGGAATGTGTTTTCAAAAGAAAAAAAAAAGAGAAAAAGAAAAGAAAGTTGTTAAACCTACATTTTATTTAAAAGCAACATTGTTTGTCCATATGCTTGTTATTTTTATATTTAATAAAAAAATTCAGCTAAACTTTCATAACTGATTTTCATAACTAATTCCTCTTCCAATGCGCAAACCAAATACTCATTCCGTAACTTAATATATGTCGTTTTAGAGTTAAAAAGTAATTGTATATCATTAAATATAATATCAATTAATAATTGTAGTGGGTGGGGTGGGGTGGGTGGGGTGGGGTGGGGTGGGTGGGTGTAGGTAGGTAGGGGTGGGGGTGGTGGTGGGGTGGGGGTGGGGGTAGGTGGGTAAGGGGAAGGGAATATTTCTTTTAATAAAGATAAGTATTTTTTTTAAGGGGCATATTTATCAATTACTTAAAAATAGTAGATGAAATAAGTTATTCCTGACCCCCTTTCAGGAATAAAAATTATAATTTTAAGTTAACACTTATTCCACTAGGAATACATTATTCCGTTGGAATAAACAAATCAAACAACATTTTTATCATTCCAATGGAATGATTCATTCCATTATCCCTCCTATTCCATCGATCCAAACGTAGCATTAATGTTTAATTGAAATCCTTAAATGACAAATATTAAGAGATAAAAATATTACTCTAAAACGATATTTAAAAAGAGACGTAGGGAGTACTTTTAATCAGCTGTTAGTTAGTGTTGTTATGCTTTGCCTTTCAGGGCTGTCCATCTCCTTGCTTCTTGTTGTTGCAAATTGCAAGAAAACAATTTAGTTGGAAAAAAGTATAGAGAGATAGGCCCAAGAAGCTTCCATGCACAACAAATTGAAAGGGACAGCCTAATTAAAATGGATTATGTGAAATGATTTTTTTTTCATGACTTGAAATGAAATTCTCTTGGTTTCACAAAACGAGTCTCGTTTGTATTATTATATAATTTTATTATAATGTCAACATTATGAAATTAACAAATAATAACATTAATTAATTAAAGGCAAATATGAAACCAAAAGTAATACATAGTTTGGATTAAAGTGACTTGGTAATGGGCAATTTAGTAATCATGAATGAATATGGATCCGGTTAGTATGAAGTTATTTTTTTGATAAATTGGTCAATTGACCAATAGAATATTGACACACATACAACCTCGCCCGCGTGTCAATATTCTATTGATCAATTGACCAACGTACCTCAAAATAAATTTCATACTAACCACTTCCAATGAATAGTCCCTAGCTAGCTGTGGTGTGGTGGTTATATATACTTGAGAACAACTAAGGGGTTTGTTTTGATCCCACCTCTTACCAACAAATTAACCACCATGCATGTATTAATTGGAGTTTGTTAGAGATGTTTATACTCCCATCTCCGTCTCTTAATATAAGTAGCTTTAAAATAGTGTTTTTCTCTCTTTATATGTCGTTTGAAAATTTCAAATCAGCATTAATTGTTTGGTTTCTAATATTACCCAAAGGATTGAATAAACATTTATCCTCTCACTATTTTTTGCCCAATAAATAACACTCCTTTTTCCAATAAAAGAACGATATAGACAATTGATATTATATTTAGGAAATTGTTAAATTCACAAACAAATGTTATTTCCACAACAAAAGTGGAAATAACACTTTTATTACCGTCGCTATACATCTACATCAACACTTTTGTTATGGAAATAACAAAAAATATTATAGATTTAATACTATATAATTATTTCCATAATAATTGTGTATAACTCTAAAAACTACATATATTAAGGAAGTGAAGGAATACATCCAACTCCACCAATTGTCAAATGTCAATGATCATATCCTCATGAGCTAACTAAATTGAATCTGAAATATGAAGTTTTATATATAATGCTATAAGTTGGTAGTGGTTGAACAAATGAAAGTCTAATGATTTAATTAGATCAATGTAAAGTAAAGCTGGTTATGCTAAATATGACTAATTAGTGGAAATTATTGTGATTTATACTTCATGAATTGAGAGTCTAACGAACTAATTAGGTTGAACTAATTAATACATAGTAGTTGAGTCAAATAGTTATGTCATTGATCACTTAGGATAAATAATCTTTTTAAGAAAATTTAATTTCATACATATTTAATTCAAAATACTTAATGATTGAGGAGATTAAAATGTCTTGAACACTACTCCCTATGTCCCTTAATATATGTCGTTTTAGATGATTTCATTTTTTCTCTAATTATTTGTCGTTTTATATAGTGTAGAAGAATTAACTACAATCTTTCCAAAGTCACACCTCTTGGAAAATGATACAGATGATAGAGAGTATGAGATAAGTATGTTAATTATGAGAATTTAAGGGTATGATAGACAATTGATATTATATTTATCATTTTTTTAATCCTTGTGCACAACTCTAAAACGACATATATTAAGAGACGGAAGAAGTATTTCTCTTGTTGAAAGGGACGGTATAATTAAATTGGAAATTATTAAATTCACAACAGAAAATATTATTTTATAACAAAATTGCTGCTATAGATGTATAGCGACGGTGAAAGTGGATTTAACAAATCCCAATTAATTTTTGTAATGATTTTTTTCAGATTTTATTTGTTTATGTACTCAGAGAAAACTATAATAATTAATGAAATTGGGAATTTTATGTTTTGGTTATCAATATTTGTCACTATAGGTATCCAAGTTTGTTGAAATTGATTATGATGTTTAGACTTGAGTGTCACAACCTTTGACAATTGAGATTATATTATTTTATGTTCCTTCTTTCATTATTTATAATACTATTTACTATTTTTATATCTTTTTATTAATTATATTATATAATTACAAAATTTTGAAAGGAGTGGCATGCGGCCTAACATTAGATCACACATTACAGAACAAATATTATATTACTTGGACCACTCTCCCAACCCCCTCCAACCCCCCCAACCCCCAGGCACATAATTCAAATTGTGGTGCGTTCTCCAATCTTTATACTTGCAGAGCTTCAATTAAATCAAAGTGGGAGTGGTTAGGATAAAGTAAATTTTATGGTAAATTTATTTTATGGCTCATGTTCAATAAAGTGTTTAGGGACGGAGTCAGATTTATTATTGAGGGGGGCCAAAAAATATATATTCATCCACCATTACAAAATATATTAGTAGTATAACACAAATAAACATAGATCGAATTGATAACTCCTCATATCAACAATTTTAAACCCCAATTTATTTTTGCACATACATAATATTTATATATATACACACACACAATTCAGAGTCAGAGAAAGAAAACAATTGAAATACAAGGTATAGGTGAAAAGGGTTTGTTAATTTGGACAATTGGACCACTATATCATCACAACTCAGAGAAATTGCATGATTACCCAAATAAAAATCACATGAGTTGAACCAGAGTTAACTATTCATTCATTGTGAATAAGAATAACTGAGATTTTTAAGCAAAAAAAGGCAATGAAAGTCCACTAAAAAGAAGTCCAGATTAATCAAACAAGTAGGTGAACCTTAGTACTTGAAATTTTTTAAAATCTTGGGGGGGCACGGCCCCCTGCAACCTCTACATAGCTCCGTCCCTGACAGTGTTGACACTCTCAGATCACCCTTCCGCATGTGTCTGTGTATCAACACTGTATTGGGTATGAAATGAACATACCATAAAATTCATTTCATGCTAACCGAATCCGTATTAAACTCATGACAGTACCATAAAATATAGAAAATAATCAATTTGATATTAAACTAGTTAATTACGATTCAAACAACGTAGATATATACAAGAGGTAAGAGATAATTAACGGATTGATTTTGGAATCACTATCCTAACTCCTTTGCTTGAGGGATACAACATGATGGATTGATTTTGGAGTCATTGGCTTTAAGATTTGATCGATGGAGCAACAAAATTATTAATGTGTTAACTATGTCCCACATTATAAGCTGGTAAAGGGTCTAGTACTGCCCTAGTAGTAAACTAATATATCAAGGACCCATCATCACACAAGCATTAATTATGTATAATATAGTATATAATTATATATCAAGGACCCATCACACAAACTCATTAATTACATTTTGGATGGCTTTACAATCATTTCTAAATTAAAATTCTCATCATTTATTAAAGTTATCATAATATATGATGTTTTTAATGATTTTTTTAATTATTTGATATTTTATATAATTTAGGAGAATTAGTCACAATCTTTCCAAAATTACTTATCATGAAAAAATGTTACTCCCTCCGTCCCATAATATATGACGTTTTAGATGATTTTATTTTTTTCAAATTATTTGACGTTTTATATAATCTAGGATAATTAACCACAATCTTTATAAAATTACTCTTAATGTGAAAATTAATGTTACAGATGAGAGAGAGTGAGAGTATGCGAGAAGTATGATAAATGATATTATAGACAATTAATACTATATTTAATGGTATACAATCATTTCTTTAATTCTTGTGCACAACTTTAAAACGTCATATATTATGAGACGGAGGGAAGTGCATATGAGAAAGAAAGAGTATGTTATAAATATGGTAAATGGTATTATAGATAATTGATATTATATTTAATGTTATACAATTATTTTTTTAATTATTATTCACAACTCTAAAACTACTTATATTAATGGGTGGAGTGAGTATATGAAATAGAGAATAGTCTATAAACTTTAGAATGTCAATTGTCTATTGGTTCATCCTTTTAAGGTATATTTGGATTGAATAAATGGAATTAATGAATGAAATAGATGATATATATAGGGCTATATGTATATATACAAATGTGTATTACACAGTAGAGCTATGACGACGGATTTTTTGGGCTATATCGACGGGTGAACCGTCGTCATATTCCAGAATAACTATAGTTACAGGTGAAACCGTCGCTATAATTCAAAAAACCGTCGTCATAGCTGACTGTGTAATATACATATATTTTTTCCATATATATATATACACTCTTTCTATGCATGCACTAAACTTTAATTAGTGGTAGGGCACAGTACATCACTAGTTGAAGACCATATTAATTAAGAAGATGAACATGACATCGATTATCCAAACAGTCCCTATAGCTAACTGCTAAATTAAGATAATGCAACGTAAGTATGATCGATCCTCTTATCATATTATCCTCGATCTACGCTATTAAGAGACTATAAATACAGTAATATAAGTATTATTTATTTCTTTTCTTTTGATAAAAAAACGTTATGCTTTTCTTAAATATTTATTTTGAGATGATAGTAAATTAATTAAAAAGGTCAAATTGGGGACATGATATTTCTAAGTTAGGTAGGTCAATGTGGGAATAATTAATAAATAATTATGTTAGAATTTGTTTGAGAACTTTCATACGTAAAAGCAACCTTTGGACTAAAAAAGAGACTTTTGTTTGATGTCAAGTATATATGTAGACTGCATGGGGATTATTTAGAAAATTATTATTATTACTCCCTCCGTCCCAAATTAACTGCTCAGTTTTGATTTTTTAAAGTCAAATTGACTATTTTTAGAATTAATAATTAAGCATATATAAATATATTTCTAAAATTATAAAAATTAAGATTAGTAATAAATTATATATACTTTCTTTTGGTTATAATCTCTTCACCTATATTTTAGCAAAAATAGTAAAAAGATTAGTTTTAAAAATGGTCAATTTGACTTTAAAAAATCAAAACTGAGCAATTAATTTGGAACGGATGGAGTATTATTCTTCTTCTATTGGTCAATCTTGTAAAATGAAAGCTATATCACTACAAGAAAAAGGTCTATCAGCGACCAATTATATCAGCGACCGCATTTTCGGTCACTGATATTGTTAATAGCGACCGATATCAGCGACCACGATATATTATAGTCGCTAAGTTATATCAGCGACCGACTGCGGTCGCAGATCGGTCGCAAGAATAAATTTCCCCCCAAAATTTGGCAGGAAATGTTGGCGCGTATTTTTATTGCGACCACTTAAAAAACAGCGACCGCATGTGGTCGCTGATAAGTCCATGTCATTAAAATTCAGCGACCGCATGCGGTCGCCGATGGCGGTCGCTGATCAAACTAAATGAATTCAGTAACCAGTTCGCTCGACACAGAAATCGGAAGGGAAAAAATAGAGGGAGGTCACCGAAATAGAGAGAAAAGGGAGAAAGGGGGGAAGAGAAGAATGAGAAGTAGTTTGCGTTCATTCTTCTTCAAATTAGAGACTAATTTTAGAGGTAAGAGCTATTTTTTAAGTTCTTCTTTAATTTTTTTGGTTGTTTGTTATTTTTGTTCCTTCTTCTCCAAATCAGTATGTTTGCTACGAATTTGTGTTTTAAGAGTTAATTTATTGCAAAGAGTTGAATGAATGAATATCGCTAGCATGCTTAAATCATATTTTGGGTAATATGATTATGATTTTATTAGTATTTGAAGTCGATTTGGGTAATATGATTATGTTTGGTGTTTATAAATTTTGATTAGAGTAAAATTTATTTAGGTAATACATAGTACTTTGGGTAATTTGATTTTGTTAATTTATGTCAATTTGGGTAACTTGGTTAGTGATATGATGAAGTTAGTATAAAATTTATATTTCGGGTAACTTGATTTGGGTAATAGGATGAATTTATTAGATTGTAGTTAGTATAAAATTTATATTTTGGGATTCTTTTTGTGCAATAGAGGTAATAACAGTTTGGTTATTATAGGAAGTCATGCACACGATATAGACTCGTGAATCCCCTGATTATGTTTGTAGTTTAACCAATTATATTGGTCATTGTGAAAAAATCATTTGTAGACTGAGAACTTGACATTGACATCATAATGTGGATCAAAACGTGAATAATTGCTCCCACGGAAAATGATTGAGTTTCAAAACTCTTTTGTAGTAAATCTCTAGATTAAAACTATTTGCAGATAGTGTCTCTTTTATATAATCTAGTTGGCCACTTATACAAGTAAAATTATATAATTTTCCTACATACCTATCAAACAAACTCTAAATTTGCAATTTTTTCCTACAAACTCCATTGTATTGGGAATTTGTATATGTAATTTGTTACATAATTGTATTGAAAATTGTTATTTTTGTAAGCAAATTTGGGGCAGCTTCATGATCAAATGCTTTCTCATTATAAACAATTTTATGAGCATTGAGATTCCGATAAGTTCATAATTTCCATCCAATTCCTATGGTATCTCATATGGACTGTTGGTTTATGTCTTGGGTTCCTAGAAATGACCTTATATACATGTCGTCGTGCATGTGGCTAGTCCATATTACAGGGGAGACTCTGACGAAATTTTTTTATTGGTCGGGTAGTTGCGAACATTTATACTATTAACGTGCCTATTGGTGATCCACTAGAGCCTATTAAGGGGATGTTGGAGCTGATGGGCTGGGCTTGGGGCTTCGAGGCCACGCCAAGCTTAGCTAAGCCTCACGGGGCCAAGCCAAGCTTGGTTGTTAGGGGGCTGTTAAGCCAAAATAGACAGTGCTAGGGAACTCTTAGTGCAACAGAGAAGGTAACTAAACACACTTGGTCAATAAAGAGATTGCTTTGGCTTTAAAGTTGTATAAATAAGTTAACAAACTCTGATATAAAGCTAGCATGAATCAAGTCATATGATTACAAGTATATACGATCTCAAGTCATTTAATTACAAGTATGCTCAAGTCATATGGTTACAAGTATGCTTAAATGTTAATCATATGCATGCTTACAAGTATGCTCAAGTCATATGATTAATAAGCTCATGTTGTCTGTAGTAGGTACCGTGGAATCATGGACCTCTATTCAGACCGTAGTTGGATGGCACGACGAAAGTCAAGTGCCCAGGTAGGTGCTACAGCTGAATTTAGAGCTGGTTGCCAAGTGTTTTTGGAGTATGCGTATAGTCACCCGGAATGTATGAATGGTAAGTCGCAGATACGATGTCCATGTTTGAAGTGTAAGAATGTAAATTATATGGACAGAGACATGGTAAACTATCATTTACTTGTTTCTGGGTTCATGAGAAATTACGAAGAATGCTGGTGGGCACATGGGCACATGGTGGACACATGGGCACATGGGTTCATGAGAAATTACGAAGAATGCTTGTTATTCAGACACTATTCTGGCAGAAATGCGCCATCCGAACTAAAGATAATTTGAACAAGGAACGACAAAAAGCCCTGCACAATGCTGAGATTGACCATCCAGGACAGGGTGAGCAATATATGCATGAGCATAGCCCCTGGTGGTGCGCACAACCCATATGGGTGCAGATGTGTGACCAGTGGAGAGCTGAGAGCTGGGTCAAGAGGCGCAAGACTGCCGCCTCGAACAGATCCTCAGGTGTATTAGACGGCGAGAAGGCAAAAGGCACGTATCGGGGCGGCAGTATATCACAGCTGCAGCACATTGCTGCCAGGGTACGTATGTTATGTTTACAGTAATCTTTTGTAGCTAAAATATCATATGTTTACATAATAATATGAGAAAATGAATTGTAGGAGTCTCAGTCTCAAGGTCAACCTATTAATTGGTTGGATGTGTATGTGGACACCCGTGATGGTCTGCCTGAGGCTGTTCAGATAGCGGTAATAAGTTCACTTTATCCTAATATGTTGTTTATAAATTGTGACGACCTTTTTTAGTATTTTTTTTAATTTATTTTAAACTATTTAATTGTTCATCTTCTGACAGGACACTTATAAGGGCTTAATGAACGAGCGATATCCTGAAGGCACCCCGCGTCCGTCGATTGATCAAGAATTATGGGAGAGGGCGTCCATCGTGAAGAAAAATTATGTCAAAGGCCAAGGACAAAGACGGCGCCCGACCATCAGTGGCACAGGCAGCTCTGCCACCCAGTCTACACAGTCATCAGGTTATCCAGCCTATCATACTCCTGCTGACTGTGTGAGAGCGATCTGTCAGGATCGTGATCTTCTTCGTATACTGGGCGGGCATCTGCAGTCTCTGAGTCCTGATGAGTTGGCGGAGGCAGTGGCGGCAGCGGCAGCAGGAGCAGGAGCAGCACGACAGCAGGAGCAGGTATATATATATATATCGTTTATTGTATAACTACATTGTCATATATGTTTATAGTCTCTGAGTCAATGTCTTACTTATATATGTAACATATATGTTTTATTACTTTGTTAATTACAGGATCCTAATTTGGATGATCCATGAAGAGCGCCTAGACTTGTTTTTTTTAGATTTTTAAAGCCTTATACTCTTTTAGATTCATTATTTGGACAATTGTATTGGTTTATATTTATGATATCGATTGTATTGTGTTGGATGAATGTTTTGTATTGTATTTGATGAATGTTTATTCATGGATGAATGTTTTGTATTGTATTGGATGGATGTTAATATGGATGTTTGTTTATATATATTGCTGTGTTGGGATTGATTGAAAACAGGTACAAAGCAGGTTATTTTTGGGATATCAATAAAACAGGAAAAAGTATTAAAAAAAAAAAAACATCAGCGACCGCATGCGGTCGCTAAACCTACATCAGCGACCGCAAAATATAGCGACCGCGTGCGGTCGCTATTGGCCGTCGCTGACACGTGTGCCACGTCATACCTGACAAATGACTCAGCATACGTCAGAATAGCGACGGTATCGATCGCAGAGTGCGGTCGCTAAGTAGTCGGTCGCTATTGTTGGTCGCTGATGTCCTCCCAGCGACCAGATTATCTGCGACTAGTATCAGCGACCGTATACGGTCGCTGATAAGCTTTTTTGTTGTATTGTATATTGTTCGAGTGGATAGTTGCTTTCACCAAGAGAGAAAAATAAAATTAGGTGGTCTTCAAAATTTTAAAAATTAATCATTTAGTATAATAATTAAAATAAAACTCGCTCTCAATTCCAAATTATATGATTATTATTCATGTTTTAAAAGTTAATTTGAAACATTTTTAAACTCAAAATTGACATAAATTTTTTTAAAAGTTTAATCAATACAATAATGAATATTATAAACTATCAAAAAAGTACGACTGCATTTAAGTTTTATTGTTTCATGATTTTTAATGAGTTATTTTAATTTTAAATTTGAAAATGGCTCAAATTGACTTTTAAAAAGTCAACGATGATCAAATAAATATAGAAGTTCAAACATCCTAGAAGCATCCTATTTACTTATCGTGCCATATACACATGCACACATACCATATTAAAAATAAATAATGTGATTTTAGTTCTTATTTGGACTCATAATCATTTTTATGCAAGTCAGAACCAAATTAAACTCATATTTTGTCAGCTCTATATGGAACAGAGAGAGTAATAAATAAAAGTATATTTGAATGTTCCCTAAATTTAGTTAAAAGAGTTTTATTTTACTTTTAAAGTCAATTTATAAAATTCTAAATTTCTAATTTAATTTAATTGACACAACCATATATAAGTACTTAAGTAGTATAAACAGCCTAATATTAATTTTATCATGTGTAATCAATATTTTTATAACAAACTTTAAGTAGGGTGAAGGGAAAAAAATAGTCTTATAAAATGGGACAAAGTTTTGGTATGAACCTCAAAGCAATGACTTATAGAAGAATGCACGTCATATATATTCTGCGTATAAGGAAAGAACGATAATTATCCATAAGAGAAAGTTAAGCAAAATTATTATGCCCTACCACTATGTGTCTGAGTTTTGGACGTCAGGTGTGTAAACGAGTTGAACTGAATTGAACAGAAATTTGGTCGAATTCGATTTAAAAAATAAAATTCATACTCGAATTCGACTCGGATTTCAAATTACATTTAAAAAACTCTACTCAAATTCGACTCGACTCGAATATTCATTACTTGAATTCGATACGACTCGGATTGAATTATATTCAAAATACTAGCGAACTTCGAATTCAAGTCTCTTTATAATAACTACTTTTATAATATATATATAATTATAAATTGAACTTATTATTTTACTTAAAAATTAAAAAAAATATATTTACTATCGTACTTTATAAATATAAAATCACAATTATAAATAAAAAGAAAAAGAAAAAAATTTAATTATTCTAATTTTTATTTAACTTTGTATGTATTATAAGAGAATGTATCGAATATCTACTTGAATATGTATCAATCGAATCACAATCGAGAGTTCGAGTAGTTTGAATCTTAAACGAGCGGAATATAACCTTACTCAGATTTTACTCATATTTTTATTCAAACTATTTGTTGTGTTCAAATTTGAATCATATTATAATTAACGAATTCGATCGGATCTTGCTTATAATTTTCGAGTCAAACTCTAATAGAGTCCTAAGTTTGATTTACAACCTTGTGTTGGTGGTAAAGAAACGGAGAGATACTTGAATTGTTAAGGAAAATTAAGATGAGTAGGATATATAATTTTGTTTATGAAATCATTAAGCCAGAATAAAAGAACTTTCATACAACTTAAATTCTCACAGTCTCTCACACACACTAATTTAACACTCAATGTGCATATCATATATATATATATATATATATATATATATATATATATATATATATATATATATAGGGTTATATGTATATACACAGTTGTGTATTACACAGTAGGACTATGACGACGGTAAATTGTCGCTATAGCATAGAATAAATATGATAACGGGTGAAACCGTCGCTATAGCCCAAAAAACTGTCGCCATATCCGACTGTGTAATACACAGCTGTGTACATACATTTTCCCTATATATATATATATATATATATATATATAGGGAAGAGATCTGGTCCGGGAGTCCGGATTTTAACAAAATCCGGACTTTTTTTTTTTTTTTTTTTGCTTTTTTTTTTTTTGAAACAACTAAAAAAAAAAAAAAAAAAATTTATGGAACTGAAATTTTTCAATAATACAGTGTTTTGGGTGTGATTTGGATGCCTATAACGAAACATGTCTGTACAGTCTGGGCAGACTGTACATACATTGGTTGGTGTGGGTGTTAAAAACACACCCAAAACACTGTATTATTGAAAAATTTCAGTTCCATAAATTTTTTTTTTTTTTTTTAGTTGTTCTACAAAAAAAAAAAAAAAAAAAAAAAAAAAAATTTGGGGTCCGGATTTTGGGTCCTGTCCGGGAGTCCGGACAGGATCCATTCTGTATATATATATATATATATATATATATATATATATATATAGAGAGAGAGAGAGAGAGAGTAATCATCTGTGGCACACGTTTGCTGACTGTTCAGCAAACAAGTGTTGATTTGTAATATTCTAACCTTTTTGTTTTGATGATGACTAAATATTATAGACTAATTTGTCTATTGTGAAATTTCAGGAAATTGATGAAAGATCATTGATAAAAGACTTTGAAGATTTGAGTCATAACTCAAAATTTATAATAACTAACTCACCACATACGTGAGTTGTTTAAATTATTTATACGTGTTGCAAATATTCGATTTTTCGATACAAGGCTCTAGGACATTTTATTTGTGCATTCAAATGTGATTAAATATTTTATGCATGCCTAAGATTTTAAGCTAATTGATTTTTCTTAGTCGGTTAATACTTATATATTTTGCATGCGTAAGTTATTGTTTATTGTACAAATTAAATGTATAATATTTGCCATGTGTTATGAAATTTGAAAAGTCTTGAGATATTTATAGACACATGGACAACAAATTTGTTGGAGACTTAAAAAGTTGTTGAAGTGGGTTGGCTGAGATATAATTACTTTTTGAAATAGTGAGATAAGTATCTTGGAAATATAAGGTAATCATTATCTTGAAAAAGTTGATTCATAATCCTATATTAATGCTATGTATGGCGGCAGACTTTAAGTTGATAAGTCTCAACCAAAAGATAATCATTATACTTCAAAAGTTGGTTTATTATACACTTGTTGATATTTACGGAACTAACACTCATTGTTATTATTGGATATGTTTTCAAATCTGATTATTTACCTTATCCAATTAATATGTTTCAACGTACATAAGTGTATTATTTATCTTGTTGATTTCTGTTGGCAACGTAAATAAATGTTGATAATACGCAACAGAATTAATTTATAGAGCAACGGTAATATATTTGGCCTATAAATTCAACTGAGTTATCGATATGATATTTACAACACTTGAATTAATTATTGCACTTACATACTGAAAAAGTTATTTGATATTTTGGTGCAATTGAAATTTGCTGCTGTGCTACTATAACTCTACTTATATTCAGCATAATTTCGTGGGCTATAAATCGGTAATATCATTCTATTACTATTTGATCATTGCATACATTAGTCAAGCCTTGCATTGCTAAATTGTTTATTTGCTTTGATTATTAGACCTCTATAAATTGTAATCTTATATTTTTAGACTAAGTGTTGTCTAAAGGAATTTAATCCAGGTGGATTAAGGTTTGTTTACAAAACAAGTTCAAGGAAGCTTAGGAGCTTAAGGGGTGCATTGGTGCACAAGGAGCAAGTGTGCTAAAGTGAATTACTGTAATTCAATTTGATCGAATCTGTTTTGTAACAAGAGTCATTTTTAAAGGAATAAAAGTGAGTCTCCAATACTAGTTGGTATTGGACGTGGACTAGGCTATTATTATAGAGGGTAATAGCTGAACCACGTAAAAAATCTTGGTGTTATTTTATTGCTTGATTTTCTCTAATATTTCTCAAGATAATTAGTTTTCTTAATATTTAAAATATAAACTTTTGCTTCATCTTGAGATAGTATATTTACATCAAGTATTTTAACTGAATTATAAATTCACCAAGATATTTTCTTCAACAAAAATTCAATTCAGTAGATTGTATTCATTCAGCAAGCTGCATTTTTTGATACAGTAAGCTGTATTCAATAGTTTGTATTTAAAAGTTTAAAAATTTGTCATAGTTTGCTCTCACACTTATTCAACCCCCCTTCTAAGTGTGCCATATCTAAATTTCATTTGGTATCAGAGCAAGGCTCTACTTACTTGGTCTTAAAGGTGACTTGTAGGGAAAGATTCTGACATGGCACAGTTCGGGAGCAACAATCAAGAAGGTCAATCAACAAATTGGCCTCCTTTGCTATATGGAACAGAAAATTACAACTTCTGGAAATTCCGAATGAGGATCTACCTTCAAAGAGATCCTTGGGAATGGTGGGTTGTGGAGAACGGACCAGTTATCCCACGAAAAGAAGATGGGACACCAAAGATTCTACTAGAAATGGATCCAAACAAAATCTACATGGTGTCATATAATTCGAAAGCAATGAACACACTTCTCAGCGGCATGGTACAATCCGAGATAGATAAAGTCTCTTCATGCAACACAGCCAAAGAGATGTGGGATACTTTAGTGGTAAGTCATGAAGGTACTTCAAAAGTTCGAGAAGTCAAGCTAAGCATGCTCATGCATGATTATGAAATGTTCAAACTCGAGAAAGATGAAACCATAAAGATGGCTCAAGCAAGGTTCCTTGTTCTTCTGAACTCATTAAAGCTACTGGACAAATCTATTCCACAAAGTGAGATTAATCGTAAGTTACTTTGGGCTATGCCCAAGAGGCTTGCTTCTAAAATCACTACTCTTCAAGATTCCTCTACTATATCTACTATGGATACATTAACCCTTTTTGGTGAACTTGAGGATTATGAACATCAGTTAAAGAGATATGATGATGAGGACGAAACTCCTCGAAGAAAGGTTTTAGCTCTTAATGCAGGAAATGAAGAAGAGCTTGATGATGATTCGGATGAAGAGATAGCCTTGATGACCAGGAGACTCAAAGGACTTATTCAAAGAAAGAATAAACGAAAGAATATCTTCAATTCAAATAAAGGCAAGGGAAAACAAACTGAGGAGACGTGTTTTGAATGTGGACGTCCAGGACACTTCAAGAAGGACTGTTTTCAACTAAAGAATAAAGGAAAAACAAGCTTCAAGGATAATAAGAGAAACAAGGCACTAGTCACTTGGAGTGATGAAGAAGAATCTGAAGTTGAGGTCAATGCCAAGGATGAGATAGCTCAAGTATGCTTCATGGGAATAGAAGGTGAATCTAATGAGGTATCTATTTTTGAACTTATTTCTTTGAAACAAGAAAATGAGAAATTGAAAGAAAAGAATGCATGTTTGAAAGACTTAGTCAACACATTAATGGGTGAAGTAGAATCTTTGATAGATGAAAAGAAAAATATTGAAAAGGAATCTATATGTAAAGAAGAAAAAGTTTTGATTGCTAAAAACAGTTTTCTTGAGAATTATAACAAAGTTCTTTTCAACAAAGTAACTTACTTGAACAATGAAGTTGAAAAATTGACTAATGAATTAAAAATGAGAGATTTGTGTATTGATGCATTTAGTGATAAATTGCATGTTAAAACATCTCCTAATGACGAACTTCAAAAAGAAATAGCTTCACTAAAATTATCTCTTGCTAAATTCGTTAAAGGTGAAAAAAATTTAAATGTCATTTTGGGTAAACAAAGACCTACTTTTGAAAGACAAGGAATTGGTTATAATTCTATGCATGAAAAGGGTAATATGAAAATGCTAAAGTCAAAATCACGTTTTAGATTAAATTATTGTTCACCTTTTACAACGTGTAGGAAATGTGGCATTAAAGGTCATTTAGACATAAATTGCTTTAAGAAAAATAAGATTAAGAAGGTTTGGGTTAAAAAGGATGATTTACCTGCAACTAACGTAAAAGGACCCAAAAAGATGTGGGTACCAAAAGGATGAATTATTTTTTATGACAGGTATGTTTCAAGGCAAGAGTTCCTTCTCAAAAGTGGATTCTCGATAGTGGATGCTCTCGTCATATGACCGGTGATAAATCTAAGTTCGTTGAACTAAAACTCAAGAAGAAAAACGGAACGGTCACATTCGGAGATAATCGAACTTGTGAGATTATTGGAAAAGGTAAAATTTGTAATGGTAAGGTTAACATCGACAATGTTCATTTAGTTAATGGCCTCGAATTTAATCTTATTAGTATAAGTCAATTAATGGACAATGGTCACCAAGTTAGTTTTGATAAAGAAAAATGCACTATTTCTCATGGTACTAACAATGTTTCTCTAGTTGCACAAAGAGAAGGAAATATATATACTATTGATTTTGAGCAACAGGATGAAGAAGTATGTTTAGCATCTGTACAAGATGAGGCTAACTTGTGGCACAAGAGGATGGGACATGTTCATATGGATTTAATCAAGAAATTATCCTCAAAGAATCTCGTCAAAGGGTTGCCGAAGATCAAATATGAAAAGAAGGGAATTTGTGTTCCTTGTCAACTCGGGAAACATGTAAGAACGTCATTTACAACAAAGAACATGGTATCAACCTCTTCTCCTTTACAACTACTCCATCTTGATCTATTTGGACCAGAAAGACATCCTAGTATAAATGGTAAATTTTATGCTTTTGTAATAGTAGATGATTTCTCTAGATATACATGGGTATTATTTTTGAGAACTAAAGATGAAGCATTCAAGGAATTTGAGAAATTAATCAGAAACTTGGAAACAAAATATAGTCTAAAACTTGTAAGGATAAGAAGTGATCATGGTACTGAGTTTCTAAAAGACTTTATAATATTTTGTGATCAAAAGGGTGTTAGTCATGAATTTTCTGCTCCTAGAACCCCTCAACAGAATGGAGTTGTAGAAAGAAAGAATAGGACATTACAAGAAACAGCTAGAACTTTATTACAAGAAAGTAAACTTCCTAAAAAGTTTTGGGCCGAAGCTGTAAACACATCTTGTTATGTTTTGAATAGAGTACTTATTCGTCCAATCATTTTGAAGACCCCTTATGAATTGTTAAATAATAAGATTCCTAATATTAGTTATTTCAAAGTCTTTGGATCTAAATGTTTTATTCTAAATACTGGTGATAACCTAGAAAAATTTGATGCTAAATCTTATGAAGGAATTTTCATTGGGTATTCACAGAATAGTAAAGCATATCGTGTATTTAACATTAACAAGTTGAGTGTTGAAGAATCTGTTCATATTCGATTTAATGAAACTCACAATGATCTTCCAAAAGAAAGAGATGAGGATGCAGGTACATTGGAGATCTTAGTAAATCCAGCAAACCGGAGGAACCTATTCAGCAAACCAAGTGAACAAATCCAGCAAGTTGAATTGGAAAACTTTCAGGATGTAGAACAAAATACAATAGAAGAACTTGAGATAAATCTTCCTCAATAAGAAGAAGTAATACATGATGTACAAATGCCAAAGACTGCAAGATATCTCAAGAATCATCCACCGAAAAACATCATTGGAGATATAAACAAAGGAATCACTACTAGAAGAGGTTTGCAAAATCAATGTGCTTTTTCAGCATTTTTATCCCAAGTTGAGCCAAAAAAATGCTAAGTAAGCTATCCTAGATGAAAGCTGGCTAATGGCAATGCAGGAAGAACTTCAACAATTTGAACGATGTCAAGTTTGGGAATTAATGCTTCCTCCTAAAGATAGTTCCATTATTGGAACAAAATGGGTATTCAAAAATAAGCTTGATGAGCATGGGACAATTACTCGAAACAAAGCAAGGTTGATAGCTCAAGGAAACAATCAACAAGAAGGGATCGACTACGAAGAAACTTATGCTCCAGTTGCAAGACTAGAGTCTATCCGTATCTTGTTAGCATTTGCTTGTTACAAGAAATTCAAGCTTTATCAAATGGATGTAAATAGTGCGTTTCTTAATGGCTACATCAATGAAGAAGTATATGTAAAACAGCCTCCTGGATTCGAACATGAGAAATATCCCAATCATGTTTTTAAGCTAAAGAAAGCTCTATATGGTCTCAAACAAGCTCCGAGGGCTTGGTACGAAAGGTTAAGTAAGTATCTTATTTCAAGTGGTTTTACTAGAGGTAAAATAGATTCTACATTATTTATTAAACATGAAAAACAAGAAATAATCATTGTTCAAATATATGTAGATGATATAATATTTGGTGCTACTAATGATTCTCTTTGTGAGTGGTTTTCAAAGTGTATGCATAAGGAATTTGATATGAGCTTAATGGGAGAGCTACATTACTTTTTGGGACTTCAAATCATGCAAACAAAGGAAGGAATCTATATTCATCAAACCAAATGCACTAAAGAATTACTCAAAAGATTTGGGTTTGAAGAAACCAACCCAAAGTCTACACCAATGAGTACATCAATAAAGCTCACATCAGATGATAAAGGTATATGTGACAACCCCAAAATAGGTCCATTCCACCCAACCCATTCTGAGTTGTCAAATACATGGTACAGAAACAACTACAACTTTTACAACCCATAAGCTGTGAGTTTGAATACAAACATTGTCATCTAGACAATATCCACATGCAAATAAATCCCCATCATAATTATTGATACATAATTTTACAAAAAAAAATGGTGAGGACTACTAAACAACTCTTTCTAGAACCTTCATTCCATACCCCGACTAGTACTCGCTATATTCTCGCCTCCTGAGAAAAAAAAAATGGAACAACAAGGAAAAGGGTGAGCTCAACTAGCCCAGTAAAGAATATTATGACTAAGATAATGTACAACAAATTATCGTTAGTCTTCAACAGGGAAAAATCTGATAGAATACAATAGACAGCAAGTTTTAGATCAACAACTGCAGCGGAAACAACAATTCATTAGAAGAGTTAAGTAGAGAATAAAATCTACTAACATCTATGAATTTAAAAGTCCATCATCAATATTTTATCCCTGTTACATCAATCAATATATATCTCAAATCAAATCAAATTTTCATCTTTGCACTACAGGCCAAAGATATTCATCAGTCGGTCATGTTCATCTAAACACCTGTTCATCTTTGCACTACAGGCCAAAGATATTCATCAATTGTTCATGTTCATCTCAACACCTGTACATCTTTGCACTACGGCCAAAGATATTCATAATAAAATCAACCATCTTTGCACTACAGGCCAAAGATATTCAGTATCAACATCATTTAGGACTGAGGATGATGAAAAATATTTTAAAGAAAACGAATCCGGTGAAACAAAATAACAAGTATTAAGGATTCGTACTTTAAACAATCCGAGTTCAAAAATACTTCATAAATAATCATACTGAAGTAAAATTCAAGAATGATCAAAACATAGATCCAATCAAAGCTAGTATCCAGAATAGATATTTTAGACAAAAAGAAGAAATTTCATTTTTCGGTGAATAGTGCCGTATACGTGAATAGTGACGTATACATGAATAGTAACTCCGACACCAAAAGATAGAAATTTCACAAAAAATATCATCATGCTTCGTGAATAGTACTCGTGAATAGTAACTCGTGAATAGTAACTCGTGAATAGTAACTCATGAATAGTAACTCATGAATAGTAACCCCGACATGAAAAAGTTCCAAATTTGATAAAAAGTTCCAACCAACATTTCAGCATAATGATATTGAAGAAATAATATCATTTGAGAAGAAAATAACATCCCTTACCTCGAAAGACAGTACTTCTAGTTGAAACACCGGATATAGGCTATGACTTGAACTTGCACCGTATAGCAATACTCAAAGTATACTCAAAATACTCACAAGAATACGCTCGATAATATAGAGAGAGAAAACTTCAGTTTCTGGTGTGATTTTCAATTCTAACCTAAGCACCTATTTATAGGAAATTGCTTAGAACACCAAAGCAGAAAATTTAATATAATAATAATATATTATATAAATATTCCTACGCCATCCTTTTAAGAACTGATTTCAGCCATCTTTGTTGCTCCACAATAATGACAAAAACAAAAAAAACGTTTTTGTTATTAAAAATAATTAAAACTTCCAAAAATCAATTATTTCGGAGCTTCGGAACTTCAATAATTCATAATAAATAGCCCTTTTGCCAGAAAATTCGAATCTCGCGAGTTTTTATAGGAAATTCAGTTCTATACAACTTTACAGAAGGAAGTTTTTCCAAATTCCAAACAGAAATTAACCGAAATCCACAAACGGGCGATTTTACAGGCTATAATCAAATTTCAGTCAATAATTGTGTCCACCAACACACAAAATATGTGTTAAACATTTAATCCCACAAAAATACTCTTCCTCCTCATATACTCATATATCCCACATTCATTATAAAAATATCACCGTTAATATATTATTAAAATAATATATTTAAATAAATTATTTTATCAGAAAAAGATAAAATATTAATTTTCAACAATTGTCACAATAAAAATTTTCTCCATCTATATCCACATAAAATCAATATTTTCCTCATCATATAAATCAATAATTTAATTATTCACAAATAATATTACAGAATCACAATATTAGCAACCAGGCCGTTCCCAGGAAAGAGGGGGCTTTCCAATAAGAATTTCTCCTTACTGGCGCGCAATTAGGTGACCAAACCTCTCCTTAGACAGAACTTTCTAGACATTGCCAATAATGTTATCAAATAATATTATTCAGATAATATGAATTATTGCTTCGATAATGAAAAATACTGTGTAGTGACAATTATTGAAACAACAGTAATATAAAATATCAATGCAGCAATTATTGAATGAATAACATAAAATACTGAACAGTAATTACTGTAACAATTATTGAGTAGTGCCTTCTTACGTAAGAATCAATAATTGGTGCAATACCGTGTGCTACTGTTCAACAACGCGTATTACTTTACTTTACCCACCGGGTATTCCAACAGTGTTAACGGTAACAACTACGCCGTTATTTAAAAACAACTATACTTGTCGTTTTCTTCATCCAATCGCTTTCCGTTATGGGCCCACAAAAGACTGCGCCGTCGTACGAATATTCCCCGACAGCAAGAATATTCCACGACCAAACGAATATTCTCCGACAACAATGAATATTTTATAACCACATGTTTATTTAAAATATTTGCGCATTTTACCCATAACTAACCATATTAATCAAATCAACCCTTACTATTTCAAAATAATAAATAAAGGAAAATAAATTTCATTTATTAATAATTTGGGGTCTTACAGTATAGATGTAGAGGTAACTAAATATCGAGGTATGATTGGATCTTTATTATATTTAACTGCATCTAGACCTGATATAATGTACAGTGTATGTCTTTGTGCTCGATTTCAATCTAAACCCAAAGAATTCCACTTGCAAGCAGTTAAAAGAATTTTTAAATATTTAAGTGGTACTTTAAATTTAGGATTATTTTACCCTATATGTAATCATTTTGATCTAATGGGTTATTCAGATGCTGACTATGCAGGATTTCAAATTGATAGAAAAAGCACAAGTGGTGCATGTACATTTTTGGGACATAGTCTTGTTTCGTGGCATAGTAAAAAGCAAACTTCAGTTGCTTTTTCAACTACTGAGGGTGAATATTTAGCTGCAGGAAGTTGTTGCTCTCAAATATTATGGATGAGACAAACATTATGTGATTTTGATATTAACTGCAATAATGTGCCTATATATTGTGATAATTCTAGTGCTATTGACATATCAAAGAATCCTGTTTTGCATTCACGAACAAAATATATAGAAGTAAGACATCATTTTTTAAGGGATAATGTTTCAAAAGGGTTAGTTAAATTGGTTTTTATTCCTACTGAAAAACAATTAGCTGATATTTTTACTAAACCCTTGAGTGAAGAAAGGTTTTGCATGCTAAGAAGAGAACTTGGAATGTGCATGGTTTAATATGTTTACGTACTAAAATAATTCATGCATTAATATCTCATAATTACAATATATTTGTATGTTATTTTTTTTAACTATGTTGATAAACATTATCTGTATGTAACCGGCGTATCTGCACTGACACGATTCACGATATCTATAGGATTTGATATTTGAAAAGACAGACAATGAAGAAGTCTGTTTGCAGTCCAACTCTTTCCATTTTAGCTCTAGATACATGGTTTTATTAAAAGATCATAATTATTGCCGGATATTTATTAAGTAGGAAACGTAAGGACTTCCACCTTGGAACTCGAAACTACAGCCGAACATACACTTTTGAAATTTGAAAAGACACACGCTTTTCGGTGATAAACTCTTAGTTTATATCTTCAGACTTCTTCATTAGTTAGATCTTACGTCTTCATATTTTCATTCACAACATTCATCACACCATAAAAACCAGAGCAAGTAAGCAATCTGCTGGAAAATCAACCGACGAAGGTGCTTCGTTGCCTAGAGTTACAAGAACAAAGTTGAAATCCAAGCGCGTGCAGAAGAAATCCTCTATACAAGTGATGTCTGATGCTATAACTCTGTCCGATGACTCCGATTCTAGTTTTTCTTTCATGAAAACCTCCGAAGTCGATCTGTTTCCTCAGAAAAAATCGAAGCAACCAGAAGATGAAGGACAATTTTTCTCTCAGCCAGAATCTCCTTCTAATCTGGTAAATTCACTTTCATCTTCTTTTGATTTACAAGAAAATTTCTTTAGAGGACCTAGTTTTGAAGCACGTTTTAAAAACTCAATTGCTACAAAACAATTTGTGTATGAAAAATCTTTGGATCTTTTTTATCTCAAACACTCTGTTTTGGAAAAACTTTTCACCGAGTGCAACATTTTTTCTATGCTATTTCCTCCTACTGTTGCCTATCCTCGGTTGGTACAACAATTTTACACTAATCTTGAATGTAATGGAGATTGTTTTACCACATTTGTCAAAGGTAAATCTTTATTTTTTATGAGTATAGATTTTGGAAGTATTCTGGGTATTTCTTCTATTGGACCATGTCCTTTCACTCTCAAAGGAGCGGCCAATATTCCTTTTACTCCTTTAGAACAACTTCATATAGTCATGAATGACTATTCTCTTTCATCTCTGTATTTACCAAAAACTGTCAGTGTATGTCCTAATGCATGTGTGTTGCATAAGTTGGTTCGATATAATTTGTTTCCCCGTCTTGGTGGGGGTTCTGATTTTACTTATCAGGATTTGGTTGTCATAGCAATGGTTCTCAAAGGAACAGTTTTTAATTTTTCAAAAATGATGTTATCTCACATGCAAAGTTGCATTCGTCAAAGCAAGAAATGCCTTCCTTATGGTAAATTTCTCACCAAGCTTTTTCAACATTTTAAAATTTCTTTTGATGATGAGATTTCTATTACAAATCATGAGCTTATTGACACTGCAAATTTGACAAAATCACACATCACATTTCTTGCTGGTGAATTCATACGTCTTCTTCTTGATCCTCCTATCGCTCCTTCTCCTATTTCTCATCCTCCTGAATCATCGTCTTCTTCGTTGCCAAATTGTACTGGGTCTGATGTTATGACTATTTTGACCGAAATTTTACAAAATCAAAATTCTTTGAAAGATGAGTTGGTGGAAATCAGACAACGTCTTGATCGTCTTGAGAAAGGGAAGTTACCAATGGATGCCCATGAGATCAATAAATTATATCATCGAATTGAAGATGAATTTATTGACCTTCAAGCGGGTTTTGAGATTCAGACGTTAGCTATGGTTGAAGCACTTCAACGTAAGGTTAGTCGAAACACTTGTCAATTAAGTCAAGAGGTGAAATTTGTTAGTTATCAAATTGGGGAGCTAGCAGATTTTATGACTATAAGGTTCAATGCTATTGGTCAGAGGTTTCATGTTCCCACAATGTATTCTCCAATTCCCGAATGGCCAATGAACAACTGGATGGCTGAGTACAAGGGAGACTTTCTGGATATGGAGCTTCCTCCTACAACTTTTATTCCTCGACCACCTCGACTTGCCAACGATTACACCTTGGAAGAGTGTCTTCATCGCCTTCGTCATCGTCCATGCTTTACCACTCGTGCAGAACAGCAAGTTAATCTCGAGGAAATTAATTAGAATCTTTTTGCATTATGACAAAGGGGGAGAAGTTCTGAAAATTCTGAGATTCTATTTTTTTTAAATGTTTTTGTTTACAGACTATGGGTTTAAGTTTGTTTTGATAGGCATGATTGCCTGGATGTTAAGATGGATTTTGCTGCATGTTTTTAAACTAATTTTGTTGCAGGCATTGATTGTTTTAATATTTGAATACTAACATGCAGGTATTATAAATATTTCCTGAAATGTGCATGAATTCAGGGGGAGTTATAATTTTTGATGTTGTCATCATCAAAAAGGGGAAGAATGTTGATTTGTAATATTCTAACCTTTTTGTTTTGATGATGACTTAATATTATAGACTGATTTGTCTATTGTGAAATTTCAGGAAATTGATGAAAGATCATTGATAAAAGACTTTGAAGATTTGAGTCCTAAGAAAAATATGTAAGGTCATTGCAAATATTCAATTTTTCGATACAAGGCTCTAGGACATTTTATTTGTGCATTCAAATGTGATTAAATATTTTATGCATGCCTAAGATTTTATGCTAATTGATTTATCTTAGTCGGTTAATACTTATATATTTTTCATGCGTAAGTTATTGTTTATTGTATAAATTAAATGTATAATATTTGCCATGTGTTATGAAATTTGAAAAGTCTTGAGATATTTATAGACACATGGACAACAAATTTGTTGGAGACTTAAAAAGTTGTTGAAGTGGGTTGGCTGAGATATGATTACTTTTTGAAATAGTGAGATAAGTATCTTGGAAATATAAGGTAATCATTATCTTGAAAAAGTTGATTCATAATCCTATATTAATGCTATGTATGGCGGCAGACTTTAAGTTGATAAGTCTCAACCAAAAGATAATCATTATATTTCAAAAGTTGGTTTATTATACACTTGTTAATATTTATGGAACTAACACTCATTGTTATTATTGGATATGTTTTCAAATCTGATTATTTACCTTATCCAATTAATATGTTTCAACGTACATAAGTGTATTATTTATCTTGTTGATTTCTGTTGGCAACGTAAATAAATGTTGATAATATGCAACGGAATTAATTTATAGAGCAACGATAATATATTTGGCCTATAAATTCAACTGAGTTATCGATATGATATTTACAACACTTGAATTAATTATTGCACTTACATACTGAAAAAGTTATTTGATATTTTGGTGCAATTGAAATTTGCTGTTGTGCTACTATAACTCTACTTATATTCAACATAATTTCGTGGGTTATAAATCGGTAATATCCTTCTATTATTATTTGATCATTGCATACATTAGTCAAGCCTTGCATTGCTAAATTGTTTATTTACTTTGATCATTAGACCTCTATAAATTGTAATCTTATATTTTTAGACTAAGTGTTGTCTAAAGGAATTTAATCCAGGTGGATTAAGGTTTGTTTACAAAACAAGTTCAAGGAAGCTTAGGAGCTTAAGGGGTGCATTGGTGCACAAGGAGCAAGTGTGCTAAAGTGAATTACTGAAATTCAATTTGATCGAATCTGTTTTGTAACAAGGGTCATTTTTAAAGGAATAAAAGTGAGTCTTCAATACTAGTTGGTATTGGACGTGGACTAGGCTATTATTATAGAGGGTAATAACTGAACCACGTAAAAAATCTTGGTGTTATTTTATTGCTTGATTTTCTCTAATATTTCTCAAGATAATTAGTTTTCTTAATATTTAAAATATAAACTTTTGCTTCATCTTGAGATAGTATATTTACATCAAGTATTTTATCTGAATTATAAATTCACCAAGATATTTTCTTAAACAAAAATTCAATTCAGTAGACTGTATTCATTCAGCAAGCTGCATTCTTTGATACAGTAAGCTGTATTCAATAGTTTGTATTTAAAAGTTTAAAAATTGGTCATAGTTTGCTCTCACACTTATTCAACCCCCCTTTTAAGTGTGCCATATCTAAATTTCAACAAGTTTATGATCGTTGATTTGAACAATGGAAGGCTTGGATTAAACTTGTATTTCTCCCTGCCGCTACAGCCTGTAGCGGCAACCAATATAAAAAGGAAATGCAAGCCAAGTTACAGATTTGCCCCTAATAAATGTCTCACCCCTGTCGCTACAGGCTCATGCGGCAGACCATTAATATTAATTTGACTAACACACGGAATCCAAAACTGACTGCACAGTGGCCAAAAAATTGAAAAGGTGACTGCACGGAAGCCAAAAAGTGGAAATGTGACTACACGGAAGCCAAAGTCTCACGCTTTGCCGCTACAGCTTGTAGCGGAAAGCTCACTCTCTTTTTAACCAGCTGCCGCTCGCTCCCCTATCCTTTATTCTTCTCTTACCAACTTACACTGCCGCTACACATATTCCCTCCTAACTTGATTAAAACCTCCATTCAAGCATCAAAATAGAATTGATTTACATGAAGAGAAAGCTTGCAACAATTTGCTATCAGTAAAAATTGAAGATCAACCGCCGGTGGTGCCTACAAATTTTTAGATTTAGAGATTATTTTGGTAAGATTTACTTTTCAAATAATATAATATTTTTTAACATGTATTTATAAAAAAATAGATGTTTAAACTTTGAAGAAAAATGATCAATTATTACTATGTCTACATATATGCATGTGAATTTTAAAAAAATTGTGATTTATGTATACATGTTGGATAATTATATAACTATGTGGTGAAGTAGTTATTATAAATTTTGAGTTATGATTAAATTATTTGCTTAATAATTGTAATGGAGTAATGTTTTATTTTATTTTGAATGTGTATTTTGATAAAATATTATGAGTTATGTGGGATATAATATGCATGTGACTTTTGTGACTAATAATAATTAATTATTATGAAAATCTGCAAAAAAAAAGAATTAATAAAATTATTTAAGTATGATGTTTTATTTAGATTAATAGGATATAGATATATTGCGTTACATAGTTATTAAACAATATAAAAATATGTGGTTGTTATTTTTTTAGGTACTAGATGGATAGTTGGATTTATGGACCAATGACCCAAGTGTCCTTAACGACCAACAAAATCATGTGTCGGATGATATATATGACGAAAAAGACAGGGGAAGACTACTCTCATGTCAATTAACTGAAAAAAATACGATCAATGGATATTAACAAAAGCTCAAAAAACTCTTCTGAAAAAATGTGGGTTTGAGATTTTTTGCTATCCGGCAGTTGTACCACAAACTGACATTGGGCTCGTTTCCGCCTTGGTAAAGAGATGGCGGCCGGAGACCAATAGTTTTCACTTAAATTGTGGGGAAATTACAATCACTTTAGAGGATGTACATTTCATTATTGGGTTGCATGTGGTTGGCAAACCCTTAACTTGTCCGTTATTTGACACTCCATTGGCTCATTTTAAAGAATATTTTGGTAGTGAAGTAGCTGCTGAATATCAAGAATCAAAAAAGCGCGGCTCTATTTCATTATTATGGTTGCAGCAACATTTTAATAACTGTCCACCTAAAGCAAGTAAGGAAATTGTTGGTCGATGCACAAAGGCCTATATTCTTTGGTTATGTGGGGCAATATTGTTCCCCACTAGGAATAAAAACACTGTTCATCCCAGGTATATGTATTTTATTGCTAACGCTGGAAATTGTGTAATGTATTCTTGGGGTGTAGCTGTGTTGGGTTATTTGTATAGGTCTCTGTATACTGCCACTAGGAAAGGAGCAAAATATATTAATGGTTGTGTCACTCTTTTACAAATTTGGGCATACAGTTTCAAAGCCACAAATTGCGCATTTTCGATGAGGCTTAGAACCCATAATTTTCTCGAATGTACTCTTTAATCTTGATTGTTTTTTGCGACCCTTTGTTTGAGACAGAATTGGTGGCAAAAACTCGTCTTCAGCCGCGTCTTCCTCTGCATCTTCATCGTCATTATCAAAGCCCATTGCCTGAGGTGTAACTCTAACGGTGCAATCAATGTCATCGTCAGCCAATTCAGTAAGATTCTCATCCGGATCACACTGGTTAATCAACGTTTTTCCTCGTGCATTCAACTTAAGATGAGTTTTGTAACCTCGAATTGAGCAACCAGCTTTACTGGCTAGCTCCTGGCAATCAGCCATCAAATGATTAAAAAGCATTGCTTGATCTTGTTCAAAGTCAGCAGTTGTTGGGCTAAAGCATAATTGTTCGACATCGGTTTTTTTTTCGTATTTCTTGTCCATCGAGTAAGAATCATGTCGCTCGGAATTTGAGAAATACTCTTAGCCAAGAAATACCTCAACATGTGCCTGCATAATTCACTAGAATGAGAAAATAATTGACAATTACATGTTATCAACCCTAGCTGACGATTGTTGACAATTTCTTTATATCTTCCAACATTTTCAGCGGCATCTGCCTTATACACTGTATAAACCTTTGTTTCAGGACCACACAACTCATTCACTTTACTAACATTGTACATCATGGAATCGACGAATTGACGTTGAAAACGTCTAAATAGCTCTTTTGTGTACACCTGAGCAGCATGCACTTCCAAAGATGACCCGAGTACCATATTCCTTTTTCGATATTGTGTTATGTAGTCGGCCTTCCTCTCTCTGATAAATTGTTTTTCTATAGCCTTCTGACTCTGCACTATAAATTCTTTCATGCCCGCTGAAGCATTAACAAACTCATCAAAAAAATGATTCATGCTCTCGCTTCTTCTAGTGGTTGTCATTCCCGCAGCAAAATATCTCTTTATATACGCCAAAATCCATTTCTCTCTTACATTTTACAAACTTCTAATCCACTCATTGTTATACAATTCATAATTCCTCACTAGAATCTACCAACGCTCTTCAAACTCCCCGATGGACAATGAATTATACACACAATTGTTAAAATGGTCTTTGAAAGATGGGTGCTCACAATAAACATGATGCAATTTCTCAGGAAACTTGTTGCTAATATGCCAAGAACACAATAAGTGATGAGTAGAAGGGAGTACCTTACCAATAGCATTACTCATGGCTTTGTCTTGGTCAGTGATGATGGTTATAGGTGTCTTGTAGTCCATGGCTTCGAGCCATGTCTCTAATACCCACACGAAAGTGTCCTCTGTCTCATCCCTTAACAATGCAAATCCAAACAATATAGACTCAAAATGCTGGTTGACCCCGGTAAATAGAACAAACGACATGCCATACTTATTGGTCCTGTACATACTATCAAATGTCACAACATCTCCGAAATGTTGATACATCAATCTTGATCGGACGTCAACCCACAAAATGCATGCTATGCGATTTGTTTCGTCTGTTTTGACACGATAGAAAAAATTACTCAAACTTCCGGATCCAAGTTTTTTCAAATAATCTACAGCAGCTTGTGCATCATTTTCATCTGCAGAATCACGCCTTAAATCTCTCACCACATTCTGAACATTAACATTAGAGAAAGGAACATTTTGCAACCCGCCACCCATTGTGCTCAAAACAGTTCATCATCTTACTAGGACCAATACTAGACTTATTTAAAGTGTCAATTAATTTTCTTGCAACCGAAGTAATATTTCTATGTGTCTCGATCAAATCTACCTTGGTAGGGGTCACTAGGTGATGATTGTGCTCTAATTGAATAATAGAAATACTCCAATTGTCTTCTTTCTTACTATGAACAACAAATATTCTAGCTTTGCATAATGTGCGTCCTATAGATTCTCGCAGCCTTGTTATTTTCATACTACCATCTTCATCACCAGGCAAACTCTTTACAAAAGTTGGTGTACTGGCTTTTTTAACAAACATACAACCTAGACGACACCTCATTAGTACCAGCATTTTTATGACTAGTTGCAATTCTAATCTCAAAACCATTTTGTTTAGCATACGACCTATAAAAAAATTCAACTTCTTCCAACTTAGAAAATAACTGACCAACTTATGGAATCATTTCAGATTTACTACTTTCAACGTCACTTACAAACTCAGATTCATTTCCATAAATATCTAAACTAGCAACAGAATCTGAAGAACTTGATACAAACCTTTTATGAGCAGGTATGTTGTGAGCCATTCTGAAATAAGAAGGAAAAATCACCGGATCAGAACTTCAACTTGAATTTGAGAGTAAAAATGGACAACATCAACCAAATTATAAAAGAGATGGAATAGCAGTGGGAAAAAATCGAGAGAAAACTGATGTATGTAAGATCTGTGAAATGAGGAAGCAAGCATGGGTTTTTAAAACACTATACGAACTGCCGCTACAGCCATTGGCGGTAGAGTCGGATTAATTTGTCAAAAAAAATAAAAAGCTGGTTTGATTTGATTGTTTGATTTGATTGGTCATAAAAACCAAAAGTTAGTGGTTTGATTTGATTGAGCAGAATCTGGCCAAATTGGTGGGGCCTTGCCGCTACAGGCTCCTGCGGTAGGGGAACTTAATATTTAACAGGGGTACGCTGGTCATTTCGCTTCAGATTTGGAAAAGTTGGCTGCTGCTACAGCCTGTAGCGACATGGAGAAATTAAGTTTAATCCAAGCCTTCCATTGTCCAAATCACCGATCATAAACTTGTTTGCTGAACAGTGCTTCGAGCAAACGCGTGCCACAGATGATTACCCATATATATATATATATGTGTGTGTGTGTGTGTGTTTATTTACTCTTTTAAATTATTTAATTACTCTCTTTGTTCTAAAATTAGGAATAAATTTTTAAAATGAAGACCTCTAAGATTAATTTTGTGTTTCTAATTGTTCTTTTAATACTAATTAAGAATTTAATAGAAACTGATAACAAAATAATAATAATAATAATAATATAATGAAAAATTTGATGTCATTTTAAAGTTTTAAAATAAATATTTTTTTTATAAAATAAACTAAAAAATAAATTTTTAAGTATTGTTTTAGAGAGAGTAAGTGCTTCACAGGACTAGTCCACGGGTTGGTTTTGAGCAAGTAAGATATAGTTGACAAACCAAAACCCAAACCAAACAAAGACTTTTAATTCATTGGGAAGTGAGAAACTGGACGGTGCATTCACCAACACATGCCGCCTAAACTTCTCCTCCTCCCATGTTATGTTCATGGGAAAATGAGATTTTACCACGTCCCTCATCGCTCAATGATAAAAAAAATCATAAAATTTGGATGCATGTCATTTTAGAATCTATTTTTGTCAAATATAAGAATGTTAAAAATTTTAATCGAATATATCAAAAAATATATTATTTAGTCAAAATGACTTAGTTCTAAGGTTTAACAGAAAGGACGCATCCATTCAGATTACTAAACGAAGTAGTTTTAATTTTATCAGAACAAAAACGACGTAGTTTTAATCTTTAGCAGAAAAGGCGTGTCCGTTCATACAAAAATGACTTAGTTTTAGGGCGTCCGGTCAGGCATATAGCCTACCTAAAACGACATAGTTTAGACACGTCCGTTCGGCATGTAACACTTCCCAAAATGATATAGTATAATAATAAATATTATTTACCAAAACGATACAGTTTTGATGGTAGAACTAAATTAAAAAAAATTTTAAATAAATTTTGTCCAAAAATTTATATACAAAGGTCAATCGGCAACGCACGTGTGCAAGTTCAAACCAAATCTTGATTAGGTTTCCTCTTCCACAAAAGTGGAGTGTATTTTTGGATCCAAACTCAAGAGCAACTTTAACGTATATAAACCTAGTAATTCTTTAGTTCTTAATCGATGTGGGACTTGGCTTTCCACATATATTTAGTTCTCCTTCCGTTCCTTAATATAAGTCCTTTTAGAGAAATATTTTTGTTCCTAAATATAAGTCGTTTGAGAATTTCAAGTAAGCATTAATTGTTTAGTTTCCAATATTACCCCAAGTAATAAATATAATTTTGATTCTCTCACTATTTTTTACCCAATAAATAACACTTTCTTCTTCCAATATAAAGGCAATATAGACAATTAATAGTATATTTAATGCTATACAATCATTTCGTTAATACTTGTGCACAACTCTAAAACGACCTATATTAAGGAACGGAGGGAGTACTATCATTTATCATTTTCAAAGGTGATTTTTGGGAGTTAATATCTCATTTTTTACTCTATGGAATTGAGCTTTCAAATACTTAATTTAATCTACTCATGAAATAGAACACATTGATATGTGGAATCATTACAAATAATTAATGACACTTATATTAATTTAGGCTCAAATTTGAACATTTTCAATATTAAAATACCACAATTGAATATTTAGCTAATACTAATAATATATTTGAGAAGATAAATTATTCTTAATAGTTATTGTTATATAAATATATCTTTAATTTTGAAAAGAATAGAGTAGACAAAATGTATACTCCTTTTTTATATAAATAATTCATGTGAAACCGCAAAGTAGCTTTATCATGTTTGTAATATTACATAAAACCGCTCACATACCGTTTACATACCGCTTACATACATATTTTGATGGCCCACGTGCAGAGCAAGTCACGTGAGCCATTAAAATATAACGATTTTATGTGATAATATACTTATTTATCTAAATATTGTACTCCATTTGTCATTTAATATGACGTTTTAGAGAGAGTTGTAAACACGAAGTTAATGATTAATTTACCAATAACGCAGGCGGGAGGTGATATCTATCTATGCGTATCAGCACTGTATTGGTCACATGACCAACTTATCATAAAATTAACTTCATGGTAACTGGATCCCAATTTAGATTTGTGCACAAGTATTAAAGAAATAATTGTACAACATTAAATATAATGTCAATTTCTTATATTGTCCTTGTAATGAAAAAGAGGATATTATTTATTGGGTAAAAAATAATAAAAAAATTAAAATTATATTTAATATTTGGAGTAATATTAAAAATTAAATATTTAATAATTAACTAAAATTTTCAAACGATAAATATTACAATTGAGGAATTTAAATTGGAGAGACAAGTACAACAGACCGAGAGGACCAACCCCAACTAAGTAATCAGTATACTTTATTCTTCGCTTAGAATTTAAAATTGATCCTCTAATTCGTTGCATTAATTATGACCTGCCCAAGTTGGTTCTCTAATTAAACCAACCCTTTTTTTTAAATAAAAAATATATATATTATTATAATTCGATTCTAAAGATACATTTTATTATAGTAAAATCAATTTCATTTATTATCACAAATTTATAAAAAAAAGTAATACAAAATAAATAAATACCAGAACCAAATCATATGATATTAAACTATTTGGTACTCATTTTTTACTTAAATTCAATCTTGATACACATTCTTTTGTTGGTTAAGGATAAGAAATAAAAATTTAAAAATAAATTATTAATGACTGAATTTCTCATATTATCCCTACATTAAATATTAAATTTTTTTCTTTCATCTTTTTAAATAAATTTTAGAAGGATAATATTAAAATTTTATAACTATTTTGATAAATCTGAAAAAATATTAATTATATTTTTTAATGTTTGTATTTTATCCTAAAATGTCAGTTAAAATCAACTAAGGGGGTATAAATAAGAGAATAAAAAAAAGGAAAAGACAAAATAAATAAATAAAAGGCACTCTTTTTAGTGAACATAAATCCAAATGTATTTACTTTTAAAAGAACCAATATCAGTTATGTGACGCCCCCAAAATAGGCATACAACACTCATTTTAAGTCGCCAAATATATGGTACAGAAAGTAAATTATAACTTCAATAATACAATTGTCGTGCAAAATACGACAACACATACTGTGAGTTTAAATATAAATATTGTCTTCTAGACAATATCCACACTCAAATAAGTCCTCGTTACAATTATTCAAACACTATTTTACAGAAATAATGAGGACTGCTAAAATATCTTTCTAGAACCCGACTAGTTCCTGCTATGTTCTCACCTCCTGAGAAAAATAGAACAAAAAGGAAAAGGGTTAGCTCAACTAGCCCAGTAAAGAATATTATGACTAAGATAATATATAACAAATTATCGTTAGTCTTCAACAGGAAAAAATCTGATAAAATATAATAGTCAACAAGTTTTAGATCAACAACTGCAGCGGAATAAGCAATCCATTAGAAAAGTCAAGTAGAGAAAGAATTCTACTATCTTCTATGAATTTAAAAGTCCATCATCAATATTTTATCCCTGTAACATCAATCAGTACACATCTTTAATCAAATATTTATCTTTGCACTGCGGGCCAAAGATATTCATTTGTATCACCAGTTGGTCATATTCATCTCAACACCTGTTCATCTTTGCACTACGGACCAAAGATATTCATCAGTTAATCATTTATCTTTGTATTACAGGCCGAAGATATTTAGTAATATCATCATTTAGGACTGAGGATGATGAAAAATATTTTAAAGAAAACGAATCCAGTTAAACGAAAGGACAAATAGTAGGGATTCGTATAACAGTTTATCCAAGATCAATAATACTTCATAAATACCAATTTTGAAGCAAAATTCAAAAATAAAGATCAAAACATGGATACAACCAAAGATAGTAACCATAATAGACATTTTGGACAAAAAGAAGAAAATTTTATTTTTCGGTGAATAATGCCGTATACGAATAGTGCCGTATACGAGAATAGTGCCGTATACGTGAATAGTAACCCCGACATAAAATGTTCCAAATTTGATAAAAATTCAGATCAATATTTCGGCATAATGATATTGAAGAAATAATATCATATATGAAGAAAATAACATCCCTTACCTCAAAATATCAGTACTTCTGATCGGAATATCGGTATAAGGCTGAAGAAAACTTGCACTGATGAATAGAAACTCACAAAGTATCTAAATACTCACAAAATACACTCAATTATCTAGAGAGAGAAAGAGAGAAAACTTGTTTCTGGTGTGATTTTTAATTTTAACTTAGCCATCTATTTATAGGAAAATGTTAGCAGAATTGACCTGCAACCTGATGGCTTTACCTGCTACTATTCCCACCCACCACATTTGAAATAAATTCAGCACATTTCTTCACCAACCACAAGTGGGGCCCACTCAATTCTAGAATTTTCTACTAAAATCATTTATAAACCTAATTTCTGAATCAGTCACCTCTTAAAATTCATAACAAATCATACGTTCATTTTTAACGGTTCAAAATTTGTGGACATATACTCAACTTATATATGTATAACATATCCAAAAATTACAACGATCCAACTGTCGGATTAAAAATTATAACTCACATAATATATCTCAAAAATACTGGTTTAATTTTTAATACCTTCATTACGACAAAAATACTGATAAAACACCTCAACATTAACTCCTTTATTTTTAATCACAATAAATATATTCAACATTTATATCCACATAAAATAAATATTTTCGTATCACATGAATCAATAATTAATTATTCACAAATAATATTACAGAATCACATTTATGACAACTAAGCCGTTCCTAGGAAAGAGGGGGCTTTGCAATAAGAATTTTTCCTTATTGGCGCGCAATTAGGTGACCAAACCTCTCTTTGACAGAACTTTTTAGACATTACCAATAATGCTATCTAATAATATTATTCAAATAATATGAATTATTTATCTGATAATGGGAAAATACTGTGCAATGAAAATTATGAAAACAACAATAATATAAAATATCAACGCAGCAATTATTGAATCAATAAAATAAAATATTGAACAGTAACTACTGTAACAATTATTGAGTAGTGCCTTCTTACGTAAGGATCAATAATTTATCAATAATGTGCATCCACGCGTATTACTGTATGTTAACCACCGGGTATTCCAACAGTGTTAACGGTAACAATTACGTCGTTATTTATAAAAACTCAAACTTTTCATTTTCTTCATCCGACAGTTATTCTGTTATGGGGCCCACAAATGACTGCATCGTCGTACGAATATTCCCCGACAACAAGAATATTTCACGACCAAACGAATATTGTCCGACAACAATGATTATTTTATAACCACTTGCATATTTTGTAAAATTTGCACATTTCACCCATAACCAAAGAATTATATCAAATTAATACCTTATTATTCACAAATATAATTAGAGGAAATTCGATTTTATTTATAATAAGTTGGGGTTTTACAAGTTACATAACCCAAGTGTGATGTAATGAATAATTAATTTAACTGTGACAAAAAAATAAATTTATTTCATACTCCATACATAAAAATCCAAATATTTGATTTAGTCACCAAAAATAAATAAATAAATAAATGAGCTATTTGTATATACTCAGTTGTATATTGTTTGTGGCAACGGTTTTTTTTGGGATATAGCCATAGATCAGAATAGTTATAACGACTGTTCTAAAAAAACGATCCCCATAAGTGATTGTATACTCCATAACACAACCGTGTATATATATTTTTCCCTAAATATATAAATAAAATTCCTTGCACTTTTCATACTCCATACATACTCAGACCATATTCTCCATCTCATTTAAAGAAAAAAAAGGTTACTTAATTGGATAAAACAAGTTCCGTGCAAGAAATGGTGAGCCTCCGGCGAGAAAGTGGGTCCCATTTTCCTATATGTTGCTCAATTTAAAAGGAGGAGTTGTTCAATTTCCCATTTCATCTCCACATACCCAAAACCGGTCAGTATCACCATTTTCCCCTGCAACTCTCTTTCTTCCTCAAAAGAAGCAAATAACTTGAAGAACTTTCATTTTTTCTCTCTGTCTCTCTCTCTATTTCTTCTTCTGTTCCTTCTTCCCTTCTAGCATTTTGTTGTAAAGTGAAAAACAAAGACAGAAAATAATCCCACCCATTTGCTTTTGAGAGAGAGAGAGTGATTTTACATGGGTTTAATGTGGAAAATGTTGAGAATCAACATGTTCTTTCTGTTTATTATAGTCATATTCTCATGGGTTTGCTCTGCTTCAGTTTCATATGATGGCAAAGCCATTATTATTAATGGGCAAAGAAGAATTCTCATTTCTGGCTCTATTCACTACCCAAGAAGCACACCTGAGGTATTCTTTCCTCAATGTAGTTATATTAATATTCACATTTCATTACATTTTGCAGATTTTTACATACCCATTTTACAAATGTGGGGTTTTCTTGTAATTTTTTTTAATTTTCTAATTAATAAATGCTTTAAGTTCTAAACTTAGTTTTTGGTCAACATGGGTTTAATTGTTTTTTGATTTTTTGGGCGTGACTGTAGATGTGGCCCGATCTTATTCAAAAGGCTAAAGATGGAGGCTTGGATGTTATACAGACTTATGTATTTTGGAATGGACATGAGCCATCTCCTGGAAAAGTAATGCCATAGTTCTAGTACTAATTAAAATTTTCACTTGTATCTTTATGTTTATGTATATCTATGGGAATTGTTTATGCTTTTTCCCCCCCTACTTTTCCAGTATAATTTTGAAGGGAGGTATGATCTGGTTCGATTCATTAAATTGGCACAGCAAGCTGGCCTTTATGTTCATCTTCGGATTGGCCCCTATGTTTGTGCTGAGTGGAACTTTGGGTAATCCATATTAATATTATGTGCATTTTCATATGTAAATAAGATATACTCCATGTATATATATAATCACCACTGAATTTATGTGAACTAGGAAAAGACTTGGTCTTGCTCATTTTCTATTTATAGTTTTATAATATTTAGGCTTGTCTCATAAGAGCATGTGTAATTTAAAAGAGATGCATATGAATGTCATATACTGAATTATCCTCTGTCTTGATGCAGGGGATTCCCGGTTTGGCTTAAATATGTACCCGGTATGGCTTTTAGAACAGACAACGGACCTTTCAAGGTTGGTTACTTGTAAAATTAGATCCTTTGATGACTTATCTGAATTTCCCAATTTTCCAAACTTATCTGATTCGTTTACTGATTTTGATTCTGATGAATAATGAAGGTGGCAATGCAACGATTCACGGAAAAAATTGTCTACATGATGAAGTCTGAAAAACTGTTTGAACCTCAGGGCGGCCCAATTATAATGTCTCAGGTAAGAAAATTAGCTAATTATAGTGTTGACCGTGTTAGTTGAAAATTGATTTTGCTATTGTATTGATTATTTCATCATTAGTCAAGAAAAGTAACATATAATAGTTTAACAATATCATTTTGCAGATTGAGAATGAATATGGACCAATTGAATGGGAAATTGGAGCTCCTGGAAAAGCTTATACAAAATGGTTTTCCAATATGGCTGTGGGTCTTGGCACTGGTGTCCCATGGATCATGTGCAAGCAAGAGGATGCCCCTGATCCGATTGTAAGCAAATTTAAAACTATTTTATTTGTGTTGTACGCAAGATGTTGTGATTTCAGCTATCGTTAAGTGGGTAAATTTAGTCTAGTTTTGAAGTAGTGTACACACATATTATGCAATATATCTGTAAATTCTGAGTACAATTATTTGTGTATTGATTGCTTGGATTCATATTCTTTTATCATGATGACAGATAGACACTTGCAATGGTTTCTACTGTGAAGGCTTCATTCCTAACAAGCCCTATAAGCCCAAAATGTGGACAGAAGTCTGGACTGGTTGGTAAGTAGCATGAATATAATTTCTAATACTAATATGAGAACTGATATTTCCACATGTATTTTTTATATTTCCACATTGTCCTCTCTCGCATAAGCATACAGTGGATCCCACCTTCATGTGAGAAGGAACCTTGTGGTTATATCAAAAACACATGTTAAAATAGTGCTCCCCTATTTATATGAGAGGATTGTAAATATATCAAAACCATTTGGAAATTTGATAGCTTCTTATTCCTCTGGTAACACAGGTACACAGAATTTGGTGGCCCAGTCCCTTATAGACCTGCAGAAGACTTGGCATTTTCAGTTGTTAGATTCATACAAAATAATGGCTCATTCTTTAATTATTATATGGTGAGTTAATTTTTCATCTTTTTGAGTAAAAATAATTCTGTTTATATTAAACTGAGTTGTAAGTTTATCTTTTGTTCTTAATATCTTCTTACTTGATTCTTAGTACCATGGAGGAACAAATTTTGGTCGGGATTCTGCTGGCCTGTTCATTGCCACTAGCTACGACTACGATGCTCCTCTTGATGAATATGGTATGAATACAAGATTATAAATTATATTTTATGTTATTTGGTTTCTTAATTGTATCTTGGCATTTTCTTTCAGTAAGTAGGTAACGACTAATGCATATAGCTCAACTATAAGCATGGACATGCACAAAATTTGCACAAAAAAAAGATGGTAGAATTGGGATCCTATTGAGAAGAATATTTTCCAAAACATCGATCTTGTTGATTTAAAATTTATATTGGAATTATAATAGCTTTCATGTTGGTCATGATGGTTTATCCATTTTATACTAGGGTTACAAAGGGAACCAAAATGGGGACATTTAAGACTCTTGCATAAAGCCATCAAGCGATGTGAACCTGCTCTAGTTTCAGCATATCCTACAGTGTGGTCGCTTGGCAAAAATTCAGAGGTTAGTTTAGTTGGGCTGGCTAAGAGAGTAATGTAATCATACATTGCAGTTATCTTTTTGTTCTTGTTTGAACGCCCTTTTTACATGTATCCATTTACAGGCTCATGAATTTAGGTCAAAGTCTGGTTGTGCTGCATTTCTTTCCAACTATGATACGGAATCCTGGGCAAAAGTGACCTATTTTAATACTCAATACGACCTGCCTCCTTGGTCCATCAGCATTCTCCCTGACTGCAAGAATGCAGTTTTCAACACGGCAACAGTAAGGAAAAAGACTCTTGGTCATCTTGCATTTTACTGCTTACTTTCCATCTTTCCTTCAGCTAGATTCAACTGTATACTCATTCTCAAATGATTAATTCTTTTACCCAAAAAATAATTCTCTCGTTACTTTAGAATGACCAAATAAACTTTGCAGATTAGCTCACACGGTGTTCATATGAAGATGCTCCCTGTGGATGGAGGTTTCCGGTGGCAGTCATACAACGAAGAAGCTCCAACCGCTGATGATAGTGATACACTTGCAATGATGGGTTTGTACGAGCAAGTAAATGTCACTAGGGATTCCTCAGACTATTTATGGTACCTCACAGAGTAAGCATTTGAGTTGCTAATCATTTGCTTGTCTTCAATAAAACATTTTTGGCTAAATATGGAGACCAACTGTTATAATCTTGGACCTGGTGAAATGAATTTTATTTTGTTTCTTCATTGCCCCCTGCAGTGTGAATATAGCATCAAATGAAGCGTTTCTAAAGAATGGACAAGATCCTGTTCTCACTATTATGTCAGCTGGCCATACTGTACAGGTTTTCGTCAATGGTCAACCAGCAGGTAAAGGGTTTAAGTTTATGAAATTTCTACGAGCCTGATTCAAGATTTCCAATATCTTTTATCTTTCTGTTTCTTAATGTATCAAAAATCAATTGGTTTGATATTGCCTGGGGTTGAATTCCACCATAGCATGCATTCCTGACATCCCAAAGTGGATGATGTCATATTTTTCTTTTTGGATGTCCCAAATTGTTTTTCACTTATACAAAACCTAAGCATATTTTAAGATAATTAGATAAAAGAGACCATCTCACCCTTTGGAAAAAAGCGAAGAGCTTATACTGCATCAAATAACTGTTTACCTTTGTCTATATTCTTTCAATGTTCTATAACTTTTAAAACAATTTATGTTCTTCTATGATAGGAATTGCCTATGGAAGGTTAGGAAATCCAAAGCTGACATTTATTGGCAATGTGAAGTTAAGAGCTGGCATTAACAAGATTTCTTTGCTAAGCGCAGCTGTGGGTCTTCCGGTTAGTTCTTAAACTTCTTGCATGTCTATGTTCTTATATGGCAAGTGGGTCTTAAAACTAATAGCATTTAGAAATTATATTTGATATATTTCAGAATGTTGGCCTGCATTATGAGACATGGAATGCAGGGGTTCTTGGACCAATCACATTAAAGGGTCTCAATGAGGGCACACGAGATTTAACAAGGCAAAAATGGTCTTACAAGGTTCGCTTTTGAAATATCTATTACACCTTTTTTCTCTTCCCAAGTATATTTTCAGAAAAGTTAAAAAAGACAAGGTCCCAGAAAATAGAAATACAACAAGAACTTCTTGAGAAACTTGAAATTTATGGTACATCATATACTGGTTCAGTTAGACTGTAAGGGAAAGGAAGCACACATTGTGCTTTAAAGAAGTTAGAATTCACCAATTTTAAAGAGTATTTGCATGTTTTTTCAGAAAATCTAGCATTTCTCATAAATAAATGAAACACTACAACTCCCTCCATCTGGGAAAAAAGAGTACCATTTTCTGATTTATGTTGTACTCCATTCCAAAAGATAAGTGCAAAATGATCTGTAGTTTCGTTCTAGAATTTGAGCAAAATAACTTTTGGAGGTATAAATATTACTACAAGTGAGAACCTCATTTTTCAAGTGGATACGCTATCTCCTTACCTTTTACATTTTTAGTTAGTTGCTGTTATTTTTTGGATTACCTTTTAC